>CM021100.1:889397111-889722947 GCA_007115665.2 Sequoiadendron giganteum
ACCTCTATTCTCTAACCCCGAAACATTTTCCCCTCTTCTTGTTTGTGATTTGCAATGCTAGGTTGCAGATTTTTCAAGAAGAAAAGTTGGAGAAAAGTTGTCAAATCCCCACAATTTTCAAAGTTGTCATCCAACCTTGGAGAGGCTTGGAGAAGACCTACAAGTGGTGTTTTGGAGATTCGAATTTGGAAAAAAGCATAGAGTAGACTGAGAGGCATAGAATCCACTTGAAGACTTCTGGATTTAAGTAGAAGTTGATTGATTCATTACTATTGGAAAGCGAGTCCCACTATACAGGACTTCTCAAGATTTTTATAGATGTAAATACTCTTTTGGCTGAAACCTGCTCAAGTCTATTTTCCCAAAAACTAGATTGATCCAACCAACTTGGTGAATGAATCCCAATCAACTTCAACAATACATTTTTTAATGATCTAGACCTTCATTCTACCTTCTTCAATCTTCTAGGTGTACACTTTTCATCTCATAGCCTTTGTGAACCCCTAACCCTACAAATGCACAAGAGCAACAAAACATGGTTAGATGTTAGATCAAATGAATGTACACAAGAATGAGAGATTCCCCATGAAATCTACCTATTTAAACTAACTATTAGGAAATGAAGAACAAACTCAAATAACATGAAAGTAAATCCTAATCTAGCCAATAGAGTGATGATCGCATGGGGGAATTGGTGCCAATGGAGTGTTGCAATTGGCCCTTTCCCAATTCCTAGGTTGCAATGAAGATGATCTAGAAATGGTCAAATCTCCAAAGAGATTTGAGCATAACCTTGATAAAAATGTGAAATATGGTGAATTCTTGGATGAAATGAGAAAAATTAGTTCTCAATTGAAAAGAGTAACTTTGCATAAAGATTGTGGATGATGATGGATTTGAGTATAGTAATTTAATTCAAATTGTGGATGTTTGAATGAGAGGAAGAGTCTCTCATTTATAGGTTCCAATCTTGGAAGAATGAGTGAAAATAAGAAATGTGGGATCATTCAACATCCAATAGCCATGTGCTAGTTGTCAAGATGTGAATGGTTGAGGAATGAGCACATTTTGGTCAATGTGCATGATAAATTTCATTGGATTCAAATTTGAATTTTGAATGTGACATGTGAGACGGAAAGAGAAAGGGAGTTAATGTCACTTGGCTCAAGGTCAAGGACATGTAAGAGGCATTGAATGCCTTGTTGGAAGGACCAAGCCCACTTGGCCTTTTTGAATTCAAATGAGGGAATATTCCCTTTTGATGCTTTGTGAGGGAAAATAGAGAATTAAATAAATCAATGTAATTGATTTATTGTGCAAGTTGTATTCTCTAGAGAATTTTAATGAGAGGGGTTAACTTAATCAAGGTTTTGATTAATTTAATGAAGAATTAGGTGATGTGACAATTTAGACTTAGATTTAAGAATTGATTTATGTCAAGAATTGAGAGGAAATGATTTATCAAATAAATGATTTGATTTATAAAATCAAGAAGGAACATGTTAGATTAAATCAAATAGGGTTTAATTTATTTTATTTAATAAGTGTACTTTAGACAATTTAATCAAATAAAATAATTTATTTAATTAAACAAGGATGTAAGGATTAATTAAATTAAATTGATTAAGTTAATCAGTAGAGGAGAAAGACCTAATTAAATAAATAATGATTTATTTAATTAATGGATGAAAGGTGTTGATAAGCTAACAGTATGATTCAAGATGAAACAATGTTAATATGATCAAAATCAGGTGCATGTATATTTTACGTGTCTACATTTTGCACCTCTTTGAAGCAATGTACTTGTTGCACTGATTCAAAGAATAAAATACTGTGATCAAAGTTCAAAAATTTCTTGATTTTTCAGATGCCCCACTATTGCCCCAGCAGAAGGATTACACTGGTATACTGCCCCCTCAAGAGATCGAGTGGAAATGTATGATTTTCCAATTGAGATTGTGATAAAATGCGAGAGGAGTGGTTCTACTGATCAGAGGACGAAAGATAATTCTTTGATGTAGACAATTCTAATGATGTATAGACAGTCATAGGCCATGGGTAGCCTCGTGTATATTTTGATACAACACACCGATTTGAGATAGAATTGTCAGTAAAGATAGAAGAATAAGAAGAATAAGATAGATGGAAGGAGGATCCACAAGCCTACACTATGATGATGATGATGATTTGCATTGCTAGGAATTGGGATTTTCAAAGGGCTAATTACATTATGTTTGATAACACACATAGGTACGATGCATCAAGGTATAAAGGACCAAGATTGTGTTGTACCTAGTGTGATGGACTTTGACTCGTCAATCAGTTAGGAGTATTTTTTTTCACACTTGACATAGGGAAACCTTGCTAGGATGGACCTCACAAAGAAATTATTCACCAAGTTATTTTACAAGAAAATCCAACAAGCACAATAGATAAAAAAGATAATGATCCTTGCCCCATTCCTTTCTCTCTAAACCTATTTTGTTTAACCATCATCGAGAGGTCCTTTAAATGGGCACAAAATAAGATAGGTCAAAAATACCAAATAAAGCAAACAAACAAGCTAATGTTCTTCATACCACTAGCCAAGGCTAAACTAAGCTGAGGTACCTGATGCTTATGTCCATCGTAGGAAAGTTTCATCCTAGGACATGTAGTGATTAGGGTTTTTATGGGACTGATTTGAATGATAAGCTATTGATACTCCAAGTTCACCAACTTGCTTGCTTACTGACTTAGACTTCCAAGACTTTGACAATTAGGCATTCACTCTGGAACCTGCTAAAATTTCTTTTGAATGACTCACCAAAGGGTGAGAGTGATGATTGACTTTATTATGAGTGAGACGATCACGAGTGAAAGCGAGATGAAATGGATGCACCATTTTGGGTTTTCAAATATTTTGAGGCTGTTTTTGGTATTTTGAGATGTTTTCATTGTTTTTGGTATTTTATGTCTTGGGGGCTGATCAAGGATGGCCTTGCCTACGTTTATGCTCAGAGATGATGTAGTTCAGATGACAAACTGACTTGATAAGATGGACAAACAGATTTCCAATGCGACGAATGCCTAAGGATTGACCTAAATGTAAAATAGATGGGTAAATGAATTGCCAATGCGACTGACCCTACCTATCTCAAGGGATGATCAAAGATCAACCTTTCCTACAAACAAGCTCAGAGATGACATAGTTTGACAAGGTGAAAGACTGACAAGACTCAATGATGAACTTTTTGAAGATTTTCTGATATTTTGACATGTTTTTGGATTTTTGATGAATATTGGATGTTTTGAATTTTTGATGGATTGGATTTTTGATATTTTTTGAATTTTCGCATGATTTTTACAATTTGGATATGGATACATGATGATATCAACGCTCTATTTTTGGATTTTAGTGAAAACCAAGCTTAATGTTGATCATTCGGATTGATGGATTGATAGTTTGAATAAGTGTGTTAAGTCAAACAAAAGTGATAATGCACTTGTAAACTCTAGGAAGTTGTGTTATCCTAGAGTAAACTCATACAATAGGGTAGTTTGACTAAGTTTGTTAAGTCAAACGAGGCGATTTATGGATTTGACAATTTGGCTAAGTGTGTTAAGCCAAAAAGAGATGATAATGAACTTGTAAACCTAAGGAAATTGTGTTATCCTAGAGTAAAATTGTGCACAAATTGATTGTTCAAATTGATGTTCAACAAAAAATAATGCTTGATAAGGAACTTCTTCTCATCAAAATATGCCATGGGCTAGTGATTTGGATTGATGCTCGCAAATTCTTTGACAAATTTGATTTCATGTTCGCCAATTCTTGGAACATCACATTAGTGTGAAGGATATAGATCAAGATTTATTCTCGAAGCAAGATGCAAGTATCTGCCCCTAGTGTCTAGCAATGTTTGAATGACCATGGGTAGATTCTTGGACAAATGGATATGGATTATATTGTCACAAGATAAGGTGTTTAAACAGTGGAATACTCATTCAGATAATGCTTCAAGGCTCTGATAATGTTTGGATTGGATAGGATCAGTGAAAATGACCCATGTCAAGATGTTTACCATAAACAAGTGTAAAGTGTGCTCCAAAATTTTATCAAGATCAAGGTAACTTGGACCTTGGATGCAAATGGATAAAAATGGGTTGGATAAATGGTTCATGGATGAACGAATGATATGGGTGGAATTCTAGCTTTATTATGGATGTGATAAGATGCTTTCTCCTGAACTAGTGCACACAGATGTTCAATTCTACACATGGTACCTATTTGCCAGGTTTTCATCATGGTACCTATCCAAAGCGCCACCAAAATGGTTTTCGTTAAAGGATGATTTTTTTCTTTACTGTTTTCAATCCTTTTTCTGATTTTTTGGATTTTTGTCTTTTTTTATTTTATTTTTTTGTATTTTTTGAGAGATTTTAAGCTAATGTGGAACCACCTGGTGGTGCTGATGTTGATGCTTCTATCATAACATGCCATTGATATCCTGCCTAAAGAAGCTACCTTGCCAAGATACGTACACTTAAATGTAACTTTTGAGATCCCTGATTTTCTTTGCTAATATTGGAGTTAACTTTATTCTTGTGCGCACATCACGATAGAGGGCCCTCTGAATCCTTATGATGAAGGCTTGTTGCCAACACATGGTCAATGCAAGAATTGGATATTATGCGTGGAGGCAGGGATGGTGTGTGTTTAGAAATAAAAGATGGATTGGTTGATAGTTTGGAACTTTTGAGTGTCCAGATTTGGGAAGATGAGCAATAATGAGTGGAGATGAAAGTGTGCTTGGAATTAGGACCAGTTGCTTGATACACTTTGTATGTTGCTTGAGAAGCTTCCTTTTCCTTTGTGGAAATCTTTGATGGATACTTTTCCATTTTTAATTTTTCCCCATAATTTCTTTGACTAATGGAGTTTGATAGGGATAGTCATTCTTTGTATTCTTTGGCATCCACTTGTATTTTATTTGTCCTTCGTGCTTCACTTCTTTTTCTTTGATGACATTATTCGTCCTTTGATTTGAATCTTTAATTTGACGTTGGTCCCAATTTGTGGATGGGGTGATGGGTGGATGAAGATTCATGACGTGGCGGGTTGTAGTCTTGGCATTGGTTTCATCATAAGGATTCTTCATGCTCCCTATGTTGATGTTTGCTCGGATGAAGTTGCCCCTAGTACAGTGATAGTATCACTGATATGTTTATACCCCTTGGTTTCTGAATAACCAAGGCTTTGATGCTTAGAATTTCCAACAATCTGTACTGGTTCTAGGATACCTTGTTCATGTAGGCCTAATCCTTTGCCCTGGTAATTCATCTGCTGAAAAAACTTATTTGCAATAGGATATGATTTACCTTGGAAACAAGGTGTTTCTCTTTCTCTCTTTTGTGGTGGATCTTCAAAAGTGATAGCTCTTTCATTGATAAGATAGTTTTCCCTTACAAAGGTGAGTGATCCAAGTTTATAAGTGATAAGATCCTCCATATGTGGGATGAATGTCTGATTGATATCTTTAGATTGGTCTTGTGAGATATCAAATTGTAGTACTTCTTCAAGAGGTGTTGATCCTTCACTATTTTGTAAAATTATTCCTCATGATTCATTCTTGATATGCTTTCACATGATGTTTTTGATTCACAACTTTTGTAGAATCCTTCTTCATGACCCATTTCTGACATGTCTCTACATTTCTCTATATCTTGATCATGTGTACAAATGTTAAGAGTAGGAGACTCTTGTTCGTTGGTAATGATTTCAAGAGTATGAGACTCTTGTTTTGAATGAAGATCATCCACGTGTCCATCCAAAGAAATCATCTCATGGGTAGATGGAGGGGTATGTTGTATACATATGTGTTCATCTTGTATGGATAGGAGAGTGTCCATTATATCATTGTAGTAGCTTGGAGATGAAAATTATTGACCTTGAATGATTTCAGAATTGCTTTCGACATGCTTTGGATCAAGTTCTTGGCATGGGTCAATTTCAAAGTATGGATTTCTTTCTTGGATATCTTGACTAGGCATAGGAAGTTTCTCAAATATTATGAGGTGAAAAGATGTCCATATGTTTTGGAACGGATCATTGCTAGACCTTGGTGAAAGATGTTCATCATGCTTTGGAGAGAATTCTTGAGATATGTCCTCTAACTCATTAGGTGATGTAGAGACATTTTCAGCATTATCTTTGGTCAAAGGATCTTGATCATCATTTTGAATGTTTGTGGTGGGAATCTGTTTCAAGCTCTATTGTGGGAGTAAGGCCTGCATTTACTGCTGAGCCAACAATGCTTGTTGTTGGTCGTGTTGTTCCTATTCCAACAAAGCTTGTTGTTGGTCCTCTTGTTGTTGTGCCAACAAAGATTGTTGTTGGGCTTGTTGTTGGCTGCTTGTTGATGGATTGCTTGCAATAGTGCCTAGAATTGTGCTTGCTCCTATTGAGCTTAGTGCTGGGCTTGAGCTTGAGCTTGAGCTTGTGCTTGGGCTTTAGCTTGAGCTTGAGCTTGAGCTTATGCTTTAGCTTGTGCTTGGGCTTGAGCTTGTTGCTGTTGTTGGAGTACTCTCTATTGGTTGGCCCTTTGGAGGGTTTGGATTAGAGTGGTGAATGATTTTTTCATGCTAGCTTTTGGTGGGATTGGGGGTGGAACGAGAATCATGTTGATCATTGTGACAGGCGAAGGGATTATGGTGGCGATTTGGATTTGGGTTGTTGGGGGGATGGTTGAGATGTTTTGTCCTTGAGATGGTATGCTTTGGGATATTTGAGGACCAATTGATGTAGTGGCTTGAATGGTTGCCTCTTATTGTTGTGATGATATGGGGAAGAAGAGGGAATTGGGTGTGATGTTTAAATTGCTTGGTTATGAGAAACTATCAATTTTGAGAAGAGGAAAACCCAATTTGAGAGGTGATGTGTTTGTGAATGGAAATGGGGGAAGGGATGGGATGTTACTTTGGAAAAAAGAATTAGCAACCTTAGTTATTCCAAACAAATCCCCTTCTCCAAGTGGTAGAGAAGTTTGTATGTTTGTTTGACAAGCTAGTGTTGCACAAAATGAAGATGAGCCAGCATGGTTATGGAAGGTGAGTGGGACGTAGGGGTGGGATGGATTTTTTGGGACAAAAGTATCCAGCGTGGTGGTGATGACATCCTCCTTGTTAGGCACCAGGCGGTGCTTTTGCAATTCTTTGAACATGGCACTCCCCTTGTTTACATTCGGCGAGGTTGGTGTGATGGTCAACGTGGTGTGAGGTATTTCTTGATTGACATTTGACATCGGGGATGCATTTGTAAGAGGCACATCTATACTAGTGCTTGAGTCAAGGTTGGGAGGGAACTGGACTCCTCCCTCTACTAGTGTATTCAAGTACTTGAACATGGCATTGACGATTTTGTGGTTCTCCAAATTTTGTACCATTTTTATCATTTCAGATTGTGTCATCCCCATGTCCTCATTCATGATGTCCTCTTGATAAGTTTCCTCTTGAGTATTTTTTGATGATAAAGGAGGATTACTTGGGGGATTGATTGATCCCGCTAGGTTTAATTCAGAGTTTAATTGACCCATGTCCACATAATTTGATATTTCTTTGATATTATCCATGTTCTTCTTGTATTGAGATCTTTTTTGGACCATAAAAAAAAGGGATTGCTTGATCCTAATCTTTTAGGCCCAAAAAGAAAAGAACTAGGGAATTTAAACGATCAAAGATGGTGGTAATGGTGATGGGATAAATGGATGGGACAAGTGAATGAAACCTTTTGGAGAACTCTTGAAGGTTTATGCTAAAGTTCTAAGGGCTTAGATTGATTGTGATAATTTGACTAGATGCGTTAAGTCAAACAGGATTTGTAGTGAAGTTGTATTCCCTAGGAAGTTGCGTTATCCTAGGGGAACTTGCACATTTGGATGAATTAGCTAAGTGTGTTAAGCCAATATGATTTGTGAACTAGTAGACCTTAGGAAGTTGCATTATCCTAAAGGTAAATTCATCCAAGGATTTGACTATTTTTGCTAGGTATCTTAACCCAAGATAGGGTGATGTTGGTTTAGCCCTTTAAGTTTAGCATGAGAAATTTTTCTAGAGTTCACAAAAGGTTTGTTGATGAAAATGAGATTTGGTTGATGGAGGAATGAATGAGAATGACGACTTTGATCTTGAACCTTATCCTAGACATGAATCTCTCTACAAAACCTCGGTATTGAAGAACATGCTAGAATTCCTAGGGGAGAAAGGAAAACCTTTTAAAAAGTTCAGGATTTTGTTGACAATAAAATGCATACAATGCTGGATTATTCCTTGAGGCTTTTTTTTAAAATTTGTATACAAGTCTTTCTCTTACTTCAAGGAGCATCTCAAGGCATTTCTCGTGGACTTTTAGACTAATTTTCTTGAACTTTGGTTTTGGGATTTTGATCTTGCGGGAAATCATTAGAAACAACACACATGAAGTTCAATTTGTTTCTTTATCTTGGTTTAATGAATTTATTTTTATCAAAGAGAGTTTGCTTGCTTAGGTTTCAAACTATATGTCTAGTGTCCCACTTTCTTTCTCATCCCACAAGGTCCATTGTGTGGGAATCAAGGAGAATAGGGCAAAATTTCCTTATGTTTAACCTTGTTGAAAACAAATGACGGTAGAATTCGGGCACTTAGAAACTTCTAGGAATATGATCCCTAGGGAAAGCAAGAGTGTCTAAATTCATCAAGAGTATTTGTTTCTCACAAGGGGTTTTAAATTTGAAGGTCTTGTGAATGTTTTTTTTCAAGCATTTTTTGAGAACCAAGCAATGTGTTCTTTTCCTTTCAAGCACTTTTATAATCCTAGGATGATGAGGTAATATCTTGTTGGGTTCCCACTTGGATAAATCTAGCTGTGCATATCTTGTGCGAATGGTTAAATGCTTGACCACACTAGCTCCCCTCCACGGCACACACTTCTTGGGTCAGCCAAGCATACCTTCCATTTCCACAACAAGACCGCATGTATAACATGGGGCGGCTTCAAAGGACATGACCTTTTGCACCAACAAGATAGACAAGGTTTTGGCCTTTTTCTAAACAAAGGGTTTTAATTCGGGCATTCTGTTCATGGGGGATTATCCAACATCGGCGAGAGTCCATTTCTGTCCATCTCGTCAGAATAATCCTCGTGGTTCTTGAACTTTCCTCAAGAATCCACACTTATATACCGGTTGGAAGTCACTTGGCTTTAGCGTGTTCCCGGTTGGGTTGTTCCCTTGGGTGAGTACTTTTTCCCACAAGGGAGTCCCTCTAAGATAAACAATAGCGAACAAACTTTATTCATAGTTTGATCAACCTTTGTTTAAAAACAAAAGGAGAACACTCACAATAAGTCTATTCACACTCGTGTGTTTTTTTCATTTTAAGTGCCCAAATTGAAATGTGGAGGCAATCTTTTTAACAACCTAATATCACCAAAATGTTTTTGATTCTCAAGATCGCAATGAAGCACAAGAGAAGTGCATACACATTTTAAATGATATCAACTTGTGAAAATTTTTCCAAAACATTGAAAACACTTGTTCATTTTAGACCTCAAAGCAATGATGAATTATTTTTAAGCACCAAAATGAAGTGTGAGATTGCCTTGTTCAATTTTGGTAATCCTTTAAATAAAATCTAGTGTGTTTGTCTAAATTTCTTTTTAGCCCCTTGGCAACTTTTGAAAAGAAAAATTTGATTTTGTTTATTTTAGAACCTAATGGAAAATTAGTGTCCTAAGATCAATTAACTTATCAAATTCTTTAAAGAGTGTTGAAAAACACTTTAGTATTTAAAAACACTTTGTACAACATAAAAGGCATGGTGTCATAAAAAAAATTGCTTGTTCTTTTTAACCCAAACTGAATTTAGTCTTCCTAAGGTCAAAGATATTTAACAATTTTTTTAAAGAGTGTTAAAGAACACTTTAGTGTTTAAAAACACTTTGGTTTGGTGAACATGACATCATGATAAACTTCTTCCTTTGCTCCAACCTGCAAAATGACAAAAAAAAATAGAGAGCAATAAAGACAGAAAACCAGATTATAGATTAAAAAATCCTAAATTTCAAAAGCACATACTAATTTAAACTTCATTATTTTCCCCCAGTGAAGTTTTCAAAAGTAGTGGAGTTTGCAAAAGTGGTGGAGTTTGAAAAAAAAGTGGCGCTACATAGCACCACGTGGTCGACTTGGGGCGGTGCTCTACAGAGATAGCGAGTGCAAAAGCAGCGCGACAGAGGCAAGCGGTGCAGTTTGGGGGTACCTTAGTTTGAAAATTTAAAATTTTTTAGGTGGGAAGGATGGAGCAGCAAAGTTTGAAGAAAGCACGGTGCGATACTATGCCACAGTGATGGAGGCGGTGGAATATTGTGCTGTGGGGGTGGGTGCGATAGAGTTAGAAATTTTTAAAAAAGATAGGTGGGTGGGGTATGCGGTGAAGTTAGAGAGCCGATCGTGGGTCAATATGGCGTCGCGTGTCTGAAAGCAGTGGAGTATTGTGTCGTGGTGCTGAAAGCAGCTCGATATTGCATCGCGCGGTTGAGTTTGTTGTGTCTGCGCAAAAATGTGAACCCCTAAACATATAAATGCACAAGAGCAACAAAACATGGTTAGATGTTAGATCAAATGCATGTACACAAGCATGAGAGATTCCCCATGAAATCCACCTATTTAAACTAACTATTAGGAAGTGAAGAACAAACTCAAATAACATGAAATTAAATCCTAATCTAGCCAATAGAGTGATGATCCCATGGGGGAATTGGTGCCAATGGAGTGTTACAATTGGCCCTTTCCCAATTCCTAGGTTGCAATGAAGATGATCTAGAAATGGTCAAATCTCCAAAGAGATTTGAGCATAACCTTGATAAAAATTTGAAATATGGTGAATTCTTGGATGAAATGAGCAAAATTAGTTCTCAATTGAAGAGAGTAACTTTTCATGAAGATTGTGGATGATGATGGATTTGAGTATAGTAAGTTTATTTAAATTGTGGATGTTTGAATGAGAGGAAGAGTGTCTCATTTATAGGTTCCAATCTTGGAAGAATGAGTGAAAATAAGCAATGTGGGATCATTCAACATCCAATGGCCAAGTGCCACTTGTCAAGATGTGAATGGTTAAGGAATGAACACATTTTGGTCAATGTGCATGATAAATGTCATTGGATTGAAATTTGAGTTTTGAATGTGACATGTGAGAGGGAAAGAGAAATGGAGTTAATGTCACTTGGCTCAAGGTCGAGGACATGTAAGAAGCATTGAATGCCTTGTTGGAAGGACCAAGCCCACTTGGCCTTTTTGAATTCAAATGACAGAATATTCCCTTTTGATGCTTTGTGTGGGAAAATAGAGAATTAAATAAATCAAAGTAATTGATTTATTGTGCAAGTTGCATTCTCTAGAGAATTTTAATGAGATGGGTTAACTTAATCAAGGTTTTGATTAATTTAATGAAGAATTAGGTGATGTGACAATTTAGACTTAGATTTAAGAATTGATTTAAGTCAAGAATTGAGAGGAAATGATTTATCAAATAAATTATTTGATTTATTAAATCAAGAAGGAACATGTTAGATTAAATCAAGTAAGGTTTAATTTATTTAATTTAATAAGAGGACTTTAGAGAATTTAATCAGATAAAATAATTTATTTAATTAAACGGGGATGTAGGGATGAATTAAATTAAATTAATTAATTTAATCAGAAGAGGAGAAAGACCTAATTAAATAAATAATGATTTATTTAATTAAGGGATGAAAGGTGTCGATAAGCTGAGAGTATGATTCAAGATGAAACAATGTTAATATGATCAAAATTAGGTGCATGTATATTTTACGTGTCTACAACATTTCACTACATTTTTTTCATCTTTCTAGATCATTTTGTATCACATTGTGTTTTGCAATTCATTATATTTTCCAATTTTACACTTGGTGGTGAACCATTCATTTCATATCATTCAACCTCTAGGACAACCCTATTGTAAGATCTTAATCTCCTTTGCATTGAGATCTCAAGGGTTACCCTTGAGTGAAGTCTTTTTAAAATTAGGTGCAAATACATATCATTCCCCCGATCACACACATCACATAATATACCATTTTAAGATATTTCACCTACTTTCCCTCATTCATGGTCCAAATCCTCAAAAATTCATTTCGAGAATTTAGTCATTTCATATTTCAAAAATTTGCAAAGGTTAAAAACTGCAAAAGTTCAACTTTGGAGTTAGTCATTTTGATTTAGGGTTTTATAATTTTCGGCTCTTGATTAGTCATTAAGCTCCTTTTTTATGCCAATTTTTAAAACTTCATGGAATATTTAATTATCATTTGTCATATCCTCTTTTAGTGACTATGGAAGATCAAGTTTTAAAACCTCGATTCCACCTACTCTATGCATACATGTCCATCTTGTAAGATGTAGTTTAAAATTCATGTTACACAGTCATTTCACTACCAAGTTTCAACTCTACATCAAATCTCATGTGTGTCATGGGATTCAAACCCTGCACCACATAATAATAAAATCTTGGAAACTATATTCATTGTGGGGCTTAAATCTTGCAGTACATGCATATCATTACCACAAACATGCATCTTGGTTGGGGTTTTTACCATGACTTGCGCAATCAATTCATAGTATCTACCCTCATGTAGGTAGGGGAAACCCCTAACCAACATGGTAAATTTCTAATGCAACATTACACGAGTATGCCAGCTAGGGTACTTTTCTCGCCTTGCATACTAATCTACCAACCCACATGTAACATCACAATAATTTTCTATCGATCATGCATGTGTGAGTTGACTTGAAAATGTAAATGAGGTTTCAAAATGAAACTTGCATCATCAAGTCATATGTTTTCATATGTAGAGTTGGCAAAAAAAATTGCCAATGCATATTTATTTTTCCTTCACATGCAAGTTGGGTTTTAAAACCTAACCTTCAATCCTTGGATTATTTTATATGTCAATACTGGTATTTTTACTTCTTGTACACAAAAAATGCATTACCCCAAATATAGGGATGGGTGAAAATCCTACCCTTACATCATTCTGATTTACTGTTATGTAGGAGCACAATTTTTTTGGGCTATTGCATACAAAATGAAAATTTCATGTAATGGTGCAAAATTTTCTCGCAATTACACTTGCAAGAGCTTAGTTTTCTTCGCCTTTGCGTTTGAACTTCTAAAGCACATGAAAAAGATATTTTTTTCCCACTAGTGTATAAAACCTTCATTTTTATCTAACATTGGAAAATTTAAACTTCTTGTTGCATTTTCCCTTATATGTCATTTCAGACAATCACACTCAGATTCTTGAAAGATTATGAGTTTTTTATTCTCCCTAAAAAAATTTCATAGATGTCTAACTTATCTATAAGAAAAAAAACCATGAAGTATAAATACCAAGGGGCTTTCACAAAAATATCATTTTATTCAAACATTGATGAGATAAAAGCTACAAAGATAGGACATTTTGACATATCTGAATTTTTTGAGTGTATTAAAAAGCAACCATTAGATGAGGGTATGAGATATATCGTAGAAAGTAATATACAGTTGGTGGATTCATTTCTAGCAGTGGCACACAACTCAAAACAAAATCTTGTATTGGCATCACATTACAATAGGGATGATATGAGTGTAAGATATCCCGATGGAAATATAATCATCATACTAGATTCAGATTTCTTTGACAAGGTCTTTTGATGTCCTAGAATTGATGCATATGTTGATCTTACTATTGAGAAGGTGAAATATAATTATGATAATAATATGGCTTATTTTAAGAAGGAAATTAAAGCAATATGGTTAAAGAACCCAAGGCTAAATATCTCAAGATGACAAAGAGCTTTCCTCATAGTGAGCTTGTCAAGGAAATTAATGATTTGCTTACCCTTCTCAGTAGAGTAAAATGATTACAAGTACCTCTTCTACATTCCAAGAATGGACATACTTGTACATTCATTTCATAAATAAGAGGAAACAACAAATATTTTGGGGTTAAAAAATTAGTGAGGCAATTCATGATCAAATTATAAAGATGCCTTGTTCATTAAAATTTTATATGACCTCACTTTTGGTTTTCTTTGCCACATCAATGATGAAGTTTTCATTATTGGCATGACAATCTACTTCAAATTGACATGAGAAACAGTGATAAACATTGCCAACATCTTAAAGTTTCTTAGTTTGATTTTCAATTTTGGTTGCTAAATATTTATGCTCCTATAGCCACAATAGAGAAAAAGAAACTTTGGGAATCTTTGACAAGAATTGTGGATGGGTTTAGAATGGATATAATAATTGTTGCAGGAGGTTTTAATGCTATAGCTAGCATGTAGGAGAATAAAGGAGGAATTATCTCACCTTAGAAAGTTATTGATGATTTTGTGGATTTTATTTCAGACAAATCCTTGAATGTAATTGTGGTATAAATACCAATTCACATGGACAAATAGAAGGACAAGTTTCTTGTAGATTGTTGAGAGATTAGATAGATTTCTTGCCTATACAAATTGGTTTGGCATTGAAAGAATTTGGTATCGGAGATCATGCTTGTATCTAATTCTGACCCTTTTGCAATTACCTTGTCCATTGAAACATCTAATAGGGTACACTCTAGGGCCTCCTTTAAATTTGAAAAATGATGGTTTCGTCATCCTCTTTTCTTTCCTTTACTAAATTATTGGTGGAATTTTTCTCCTCATGTTGTGGGTTCACAGATGTTCCACTTAGCCCATAAGCTACATCATGTGAAAAAGAAGATCAAGACATGGAATATGAATGTATTTAAAAATATATTTGAACAGAAGGAAAGAGTCTCCAAGGAGTTACCAGACAAAAAATTTATAGTAATCAGTCCAGGATTAGATGAAAATTTATATGAAAATAAAAAATGTTTACAAGATGAGTGGGCATAATTAGTAGCTAAAGAGGAAATATATTGGAAGCAAAAATCTTGAGAGTTGTGGTTAAAGGAGTGAAATAGAAATACAAAGTTCTTCCATGCATCAACATAGATAAAAAAGGAAAATAATTCTATTTTCAAAAGTCAAGATGCAGTTTCAAGTTAGAAATTGTTAAAGGAGAAAGAAATCTAGAAAGAAGCTATCAATTTTTTTCATCCCTTCTGTCAGCCCCAGACAACATTAATCCATCATCTTCTAATGAGGCAGATTTTTTATTGGATTCAAGTCCACCATTGATTTCTAGGGAAGACAATGAAAGTATTT
This sequence comes from Sequoiadendron giganteum, assembly GCA_007115665.2. Classification (NCBI taxonomy): domain Eukaryota; kingdom Viridiplantae; phylum Streptophyta; class Pinopsida; order Cupressales; family Cupressaceae; genus Sequoiadendron; species Sequoiadendron giganteum. The sequence continues at coordinate 889,412,372 of CM021100.1, forward strand.
TGAATCCTTTCACTTTGGATGAAGTAAGAGGAGCTATATTTTCTATGCAACCTGAAAAAGTGTCGGGCCCAAATGGATTTATGACATTATTCTTCCAAAAATACTAGGATTTTATTGGTATTGATATTCTCCTTGCCTTAGAAGAGTCTCGAAGGATGGGAACAATCCTAAAATAGTTTAATACAACGAAAATTTATTTAGTCCCTAAGGTAAAGGATCCAAAGTCCTTTACAAAATTCAACCTTATTTCCTTATGCAACATAGTGTATAAAATATTTACTAAAGCCATTTATTTGAGAATTCAGCCACTCATCTGTAAACTGGTATCACTAGAGCAAGGTGATTTTTTCCCTAGAAGGGAAACTGTAGAACATGCTATAGTTTCCCATTAAGCTATGCATTCAGTTAAAACCTTCGGTATCCCTTCTTTCATTATTAAATTGGATATGATGAAGGCGTACGTTAGAGTGTGTTTGGACTTTCTTATTCAGGTTCTAAAAAAGTTTGGTTTTAGTAATAAATGATGTAAATGGACCCTCTCTTGTCTTTTGGGAGCTAAATTCTCTGTGATCATCAATGGAACCCTAGTTGGTTTATTTGGTTCCTCTCAAGGATTTAGGAAAAGAGATCCATTATTACCAATATTATTCATTCTAATGATAGAATCATTAAGCAGATCTATTTAGAAGGCTCACTTGCAAGGACTATGGCGGGGAATTTCTATACCAAATATAAATATTACAACCACCCACTCACTTTTTGCATATGATACATTATTCATGGGAAAAGCTTCTTTGCAATAAGAAAAGAAGATTAAATCCTTACTATAAAATTACTCTTTGGTGTCTGGGAAGAAGATTAATGCAAAAAAATTGAAGGTCTATGCTTTTAATACTAAGGCAGCCATAGCAAGACAACTGATTTCAATTTTAGGTTCTCAAAAAGATTAGCTTCCTTGTTCATTTTTACGAATACCATTCTTTATGGGTTCCAATAAGGATTTTCTTTGGAAAAATATTTTAGAAAGAATTAGAGCAAGGATAATTTCTTGGAAAGCAAGATGGCTTACATTATCGGGTAGAATCTTATTGATTAAATTTGTGTTACCGTCTATTCAAAACTATTTTCTAGCTGTTTTGCAAGCCCCCAAGGGTGTTCTCCATCAAATTGAAAATTTCATTAACGAATTTTTATGGAAAGGAAATTTGGATGGTAAAATGAAGCTTCTACTAGTGTCATTGTAAAATATGTGTTACGGAAAATCATCTAGTGGAGTGGGTTTTTATTATCTATCTGCAAGGAATTTGGCTCTAGGGGATAAACTGGCTTTGAAATTGTATGCTAGGTCGGACTTGAAGTGGTGTAAGGTAATACAAAGAAAATATCTAGATAATGATAATCCTTCCAAGATATTCACCATTTTTAATCCCTCAAGAGGTTTAGTTATGTGGAATTTCATAGTAGCTTGTAGGGACATTATTAGCCCTTTCCTATCATGGGAGGTTAATACTGGAGATCAAATAAAAGTTTGGAGACATTTTTTGAGTGGCCTACCTCCACTGAATCGGAATCATGATATGCAAGTAGCTAAAAATATGCTTTCACAACTCTGGGGAGTGTTCCTAAAAGACTATGTTTCTTCTTGTCATCCAATAACAAGCCTGGTTCAATGGTAGGATTTGGAAAATACCCCTCTACCAGATAGACAAAAGGTTCTTCTTATAGATATCTTCAAAAATCGAAAGTGTTGTCTTTCACATGTCTCAGATAAGTTGTTGTGGGCTCCTTCCAAAAGTGGTTTGTACATAGTCAAACAAGGTTATAAATTTATAATTTCTCAAGCCTCTTAGTCTCAATCTCACATAGCTTTTACCTTTTCTTGAAATGCAGCTCAGTTGCTTAAGGTTGGTATTTTTGCTTGGTTATCCTTGCAAATGAGGATACTCACAAGTGATAGCTAGAGAAGTTTGGTATCACAAGGTTTTTCGTATGTATTTTATGTAAAGAGGAAAATGAAATGGTAGATCACCTTTTTGTTTCTTGTCTAGTGGAATATGAGATATGGAATTTCACTATGGGAAAATTGAACTGATTGTCTTTGGGATTTGTTCACTAGCTGGCCAATTCTTCATAAGTCTGCCCTATTTGCTTGCATATGGCTAGTTACTCCTTCGTTAGTAATATGGTCAATTTGGTTGGAGAGAAACGAATGTATTTTTAAAAACCAAATAGCTTTTGTTGATAGGATTAAAGTAAAGTCAGAAAAGGCAATCTCTGAAGCATGTAATTATTATTTTTCCACTTCTAAGTCAGCCTCTTTTATATACTCAAATTGGGATAATCTTATTCTGAATCACTAGAAGCATATATTTTTTCCACTTCAAGGGACTCCAATGCAAAAAAAATCACTTAAAGTGAATAGAAATAAGGTGAAATGGTTACCACCAAGTCCATATTTTGTCAAACTTAACTTTGAAGGGACATAATGTGGAAACCCTAGTGTTGTAGGTGTTGGTTGTTGTATTAGAGATTCCAGGGGTTCTTTGATTGTAGCTAGAGGAGTTCATTTAAAATCTTACACAAATAATATGGAAGAGGTTCAAGATTTATTCACAGGAATATCTTTGGCAAACTATCTAAATATTAAAAGAGTTCATGCGGAAATAAATTCTCGTCTGATAATCAATGCATGTAAATTGAAGTCAATATGCAATTGAAAACTAAGATATGTTCTTCAAAAAAATGGGTTTTGTTAGAATCTTTTGATGACAATTTTCTCTCCCATACATATAGAGAGGGAAAAAGATTAGCAGAAGGGCTTGCCAATTTGGCCTGTGATGATCAAGCTTTGATTAATATAAAATGCACTGAAGATTTATCAGCATTTCCCCATCTTCAAGAGTTACTTAGATAGGAGTAATATTAAGCTTGCTAAGGCTGAAAGTGGACAAAAACCCTATAAGAGTTGTCAATGAGGATTGCAAATCGGATTCATGTGTTACTAGAAAGGAGATAAATGGATTGGAATTCCTTCTTCAGTCTTACGTATCATTTATTTGACTTGGTAGTTTTAATTGAAAGGAGCTTAGGTAACATGTGAAGTAATGATGGTGTATCTTGATAGAGATGTGATTTTTCTTTTTAAGTATCCTATAATATGGGACTATCAAAGTAATAATTACTCCTTAAGTGGATGAATGAATATTAGGCATGTGCCTAAACAAAGCAGTAATTGAAATGATTTGTTATCTACCCAAATTGGAGTATGTCTTGAACTAAAAATATTTTTTCTTTCCAGCTACTGATGTTGGAATTCATGCAAAGATCCCAAGCTAATCATCTCATGTTAAGATTTCATTTTTCCTAATGTTTTATCTATACTACAAGTACAAATAATTTCAAGGATTAAATGTTTTCTTCTGCACGAAATTGTTAAACATCTACTGACACAAGCCAGAATTTATGGAAAGATTATGTCGAGGCTTTTCCTTATTCTTTTTTCTCATCATAAAACATGAGGTCATCTCAGTATGTGGGCTTTAAAAGAGCTTATATAAATAATTTCCCTCATCCACTCTAATGCGCTCAAGAAAATTGCTATGCTTTCTAGTGCAGTCGAGAAAGTTATGGTATTTTCCAGTTGTGAGAGATGGCATTCCGCTTGTGAAATCTCAAAGAATGATTTCCTGTCAAATCGTGGGAGCGACCCTTTGTAAGCTATTTGTCTCAAGAATCCATGAAGGCTATATGTTTAAAATTCATGTTGGTAGAGTTGAGGATTCTATTCATACATTGTTGGGGGTGGATGTTACTTTCCCGACGGCTCGTCATTTTCTCTTTCCTTCCTAGGTGATTTCAATTTTCCTATCAAATGAAATGGATTTGGTTCAATCATTGACATAACTTGAGGATTTGGCAAGAAAACATGTGAATTTCTAGTATATCTTGGACAAATCTATTCTTAAGGAAGTGCAAGGTTATAATATTTTCAATGGAGATGGATACATCAGTGGTCTATTTCCTTGGGCTTTTCTATAGCAATGACAAGGGTTTGAGGAATTTTATAAAGATATCAATCTGGCCTTGTAGTTTCAGAATGATAATATTCTCCTACGGGCTCTGAGGAAGCATCATCATTGCATATGCTCTATTATGGAGGCAGATATACGGGAAAAAATCTATGCTTTAAAATTTTTAAGGATGCATATCCCTCTCTTGCTAGCCGCTGGTATATGCTTGGACTTGTAGCTAAGGGTTCCTTTGTTGGTTCAGGATCATCATCAAGTTCACCACACGTGCCATGTTCGTGCTCCAAACAGTGTTCCTCTCTAGTCACCAAGCAATGGTCCAGATCAGTTCTCCTATGTCAACGTGTGAGTGCCTCGTCCTATGAAACCTTTGACCTTCTCTATGGGTTTTCAAAGCTTGTTTGAACAAGGTCTTCAACTGATTGAGAGGCTAGAAATTGAAGACAAAAATTCAGCTCATGAATATTTTATGGAAGAATAGTGTTTTCTCTACAATTTTTTGGTATTTCTTCTTGAAATCATATGGGTTAGTTGGTTAGATTTTATAAGGATTTTGTTTACTTAGTGTTTCCTACATATTTGAAGCTGAATTTTGATATATTATTAGCTTCTTAGGGTGTTATAAGGATTTTGTAAAGGTTTTTTAAGTAGTACTTTTCTACATACCTGAAGTTGTATTTTGTTATATTATCAGCTTCTTCTCATATACTTTCATATATGTAAAAATCATAATTTATAATATATATATGTTTCCATGCCTTTTTTTTTTTTCAAAAACTTTTCATTATTGACATCAAAGGATCATAGGAAGCATGTTCTAGTGTATTAGTACTGAAATGATGGAAATAGTTCACTCTATATTTTGGGAGATAAAACCTAGGGGTATGGGCCCATTTCACTTTGTTTCACTCAAGGAAAGCCTAGAGATCTCAGTCCAAGGATGGACTGAGCGAAAGATATCTTCTAAAGGTTGTCCTAGGGTAAGTTTAGAAACTAAAAATGTGTTTGTCACCAAGATAAGGTTTGGAAAGACTACTAACATGTCAAACCTAATGCTAAAAGCTAATTATATGAAAAGATTAGATGAATGATCTAAAATTGAATGCAAACCAAAATAGTAAATTGAGAAATCAGAGAGGTGCACCTGGAAATAGATAGAAGCTCGGATGAAAGCTTGAAATGTAGAAAATGTTGAATTTAATGTACATGGGGACTCATACACCAGGTTGGGAAATATAGTCCTAGATTAGGGTTTCTAGATAAGAACAAGAATTTGGCAGTGACAATTATGGAACACCTAAAATCTGGAAAAAGGCATATACTAGGACTCAAGTGCCAAAAGTGGCGTATCAGTCCTATTCTTTTTTCTTTTTAAGGTCAAGATCTAGATTTTCTCTTCTATCTCTATTCTTCCTCCTCAACCTAATTTTTGGATCTAAAATGTTGAATCCTGCTCTATAGGTGTATTTTAGTGGTTTCCCAGACAAGGTGACAACTTTTGAAAACTTTGAAACGTTCACAACTTCTTTCGATCTTTCTATTCGGTGTATCTTCAACCTAGATCTGAAAATCACACACTAAAGAGAGGGGAAAATGTTGTTTTGTTAGTAGAAAGGTGTTTTGTTAGTAGAAAGGGGTTTACCTTGGTCAAACCCCATTTTGGTAATCAAAACTTGAAATTAAATGAAATAGAAAGGAGGAATGATGAATGAACAAATAATCTATGTTGAAACTCGCCAAAACCTTAAATAGGATGCTACAAACATGCATGAACTGGATACAATGGATGTAGATCTCGACTCTTTATTGAATGATTCAAATCTTGGTTTGAATGCTTGCTTGAATCATAAGAACCTACATCACAAATGTTAGCTCAAACACAAACATGATGCATGATGAATTTGACATGATGCTTGATACTTGAATAATAATATTGAATTCTTGATAACCACTCTTGAATGCTCTTGTAACATCTTGTAAAATCTTGAATGCTCTTGTGAACTCTTCTAAACTCTTGAATTCTCATGTGGTGTATGATTCCCAGTAGGTTAAACATGGGACCCAAAATTGAAGAAGTGTAGATTGTTTAATGTGAAACTCAAAATAAGGTCCCAAGACCTAGGTGTAAAACATACACCCAAGGTGGTGTATAAGTCCCATATCACTAAATCTGGGATACATGACCTAAAACACTAAATTATGATTGGTTATTTTATAAGTGTTGAGATTATCCTTTGGAAAAATCATTTAATAAGGCTTGTGGATACAAAATAAGACCAATTAAGACATAAATAATCCCAATTAATTAAAAAATCCTTAGATTAGTGTGAAAGTGTGAGGATACACTTTACAACACCCTAAATATGGAACAATTAAGTCCATTTAGTTAATTATTCCAAAATTAAGTGTGAAGAAGGGCTACTTTTTCCTACACTACATTTAGCCACCACTTTAGTGAGAGGAGGAACTTGCTTCAAACTCACACTAAAGTATACATTCAAGAGGGGTCTACATGTATTGATGTGGATGGTATAGGATAACAAAAATCAAGGGGGTGGTGAAGCCCCCAGGATCCAAGATCCTATGTCAAACCAACAAAAGCACAAAAGGACACACACAAGGTTTATGATATGGAGTGAAATAAGATACACAAACATGCAATGTCAATTACTTAAAGTTGAAAGAAAAAGAAATAAAAAGTGGATCAAGCTTCAATTATTTGTCCCACATTTTGTGGATCATATCTATGTTTTTTGTCAAAAAATGCACACTTAATTTGAGGCAAAAAAACTTCAGGTTGTCTACTAGGTGAGTATCCAAAAAGGGTGACTTACAAGTGGAACACAATTTCCACTATGAAAACTAAGTGCACACCCATAGGGGATAGTGGAACCTCGGGTTGTCCACTAGGTGAGCCCCCAAAGAGGTGAGACACATACACACACACAAGTAAGTAGCTATGGGAAATTCATGCCTCAGTTTGGATCCCATACATAAAAGCATACCAAAGCTATATCTCCTGATAAATTTGACAAGGAACCACACAATAGTGAACTACGAGCTCCATGAGGCAAGAAAATATTCGTATGCTTTAAAGTCATGAACAAATTGTACATGTTAAAAATAGTGTAAAGTATGTTCAAATGAGTTTTTCTTAGTTCATATGAGGTCTTAACTTAGCAAACATTTTGCCTAATGTCTCCTAGAGAGGACCATTTGAAGAATAGAAGATTCAGAACATAGGGGATGCAGTGGGTCACAACAATCCACTAAGAGGAATATAATATGCTAAGATAGATCATGCTCTTGAAGGAGATCACACCCACTGTCACCACAATGTAAAAGATTCATTGCATGAAGTAAGAAGACTACACAATGAAACATGAATTGCAAAATAATAATACCAATGTATTCTCGCACTTTAAATAAATTGCTAAACATAATGCTATGAGGAATTAATTTAAATAAAAAATTATAAATGCTAACAATAAAGAGGACATGAGAGCTTATTCGGAAATCCATATGCCAAGCCATATATTTCCAAATAAAGCTACATCATAATGAGGGGTTTCCACCCAAAATAAAAATCCAAAAACATGAGAGATCCATGGATTTGGGGTTAGTATGTTCTTGCTACAATATTTTTAAGAGAGCTCAAAAATTTCATCATTCCCCAAATACTCATGGAACAAGAAAAATGACACAAAGAGAGAAAAATGAAGAAAACGTTTCAGGTGAACATGGAAGATACATGAACATCTTGATGGATTACATCATCCCCAAAAGTAAAACACAAGAAAAATGGAAAAGATAAAGGAAATGATTTTGGTTCAACATGGAAGAGACCTAGATGTCTCAATGCCTTGTGTCATCCCCAAAAGGAAAACACAAGACAAATATCACATGGAGAAGAATGTAGATACAAATAGAGGAATTTCATAAAGAGTGGAGAAATGAAACAAAACAATATGGGGGATCACATTATGTACATGCAATCACAGACAAAACATGTAAAATAAAATAATTTAAAAGACTATCAAGGCACATGCGAGTCAACCTATTAGCAAGTCGTTCACAACCTAATCATGTTCATCATATACATAAGGTGGAAAACTAGCCAAAGGGACAATAGAAAGTGATCAAATAGGGTCATTACCAAGTTCAACACTCTTCTTAGGAGAATTATCTTTTAAGCTCATGAAAGAGGAAAACAATTTATTCAATTCATTATGCACTTCATTATCAATTTTAGCAAATTCATAATCATCATCTAAGTTAATCACATTGAGAGGTCAAATGATAATATCTAAGGAAGGATTTAGCTCCTTCTATGGTATAGGATCTTGTTGTTGTGGAAAAGTGGGAGAATCATCGTGTATTTCTTCAATCAAGTTTGGGTTTTTATTTTCTTTGTTGTTTTCTTCATTTAACCTTCGAGAAAGAGTGTAATGTCTATACCTATGCTCTCTAGTATTTTTTTTTATTTTAGTTCAATTTTTGAGTTGCATTTGTGTAGGACTAGATCTTTCAACCATATGTTTATTTCCTTCCCCAAGGGGAGGAATAGAAGGAAACATGGGAGGTTGTTCAACCACTGTCTCTTTAGATTTGTAAAATTATTTGATCTTAGGTAGCATGAAGGGGATTTTTCATTATCTCTTGGTCTTTTAGAGGATATAGGTGAAAGGTCTATCTTGGGTTGGTCTTCGATGTTTGGAATGTCTTTAGGTTCAATCATGGTTTCTTCAACGATGGTAGGATCAATAATAGGTTGAGGCATATTTGTAAGGGATGGTTTTTCTATGTATTTTACCTTAAAATTTTGATAGGATTTAAAAAAGAAGTCTTCTCAAGGTTTTATAGGCTCCATAGGCTCAGGCCAAAATAAATCGCATGAAACATTCCCTCTAGAAGACAAATTATTAAAGCTACTATGGTGCACTATAAACATTTCATTATCAAAGGGAAAATTTAACAATTTATGTATGAATAATGGGATAACTTCCATGGAGCATAACCATGGGTAACCAAGCTCCACACAGAATTAGTCTAACATCGAGATGATGGAGAATGAGACATCTAATTTTTCAGTCCTATTTTAAATGAAGGGTGATCAATCCCATCATAGGGAAAGCAAAACCATTATGTGCCTTTATCCATGCTTTCAGTTTATCATATGTTTCTTGATAGATTTCATGCACAAGTAAGAACTCTTTAGTGATCAAATTCTCTCCATAGATGGGGTCAATTAATATCAACCATTAGTGTGATTTTCATTGATTCACCTAGAGATTTAAAGAGGACAAAAAAATGGATAGGATTTGTTTCAATAGTATCCATAGGATCTTGTTTATCAATATCTATGTTGTCATCATCTGTGTTGACATTCATCACTTCATTTTTCTTAGTTTCACAAGATTTGACAAATGAAATGTTATGCTTCGATATAGGGTTGGTAAAGATTTACGATTTTTGGTTGGGAGGGGAAACTAACTTATTTCCTTGATCATTACCACCTCCAATTAAAAACATACCAAAATCAATGAGGTCTTGTGCAAGATGTTTAAGATGCTTACAATATTTGGTATCGTGTCCATTTTTTGTTGATAATGGCATTAGGAATTGGATCTAAAATTTGGAGGTAAAGGATTATTAGGATAGATAGTTTTAAAATGAGGTAAGGTGACCATTTTTTATTTTAAATTTGTAACATTGTGTTATGAAGGGTATCAGGTAAGGGAGTGAATTGTCTAGTTAGATCCCCAAATGTGAAAGGATTTGTCTTCCTTATCGTATCCACTTGGGTATCAACATGTTGAGTTTTTTTTTGAGGTGGATTAAGTTGAAGGAGGCCTATTTTTTTTCCTAAAAGGATGATAATTGGTTTGATTTATGGATTTGGGTTTTTTAGGTCAGCTAGAGGTGGATTTTGTTTCATGAATAATAAATGAGTTTTGATAATCATGAAGGGTAGTACACAAGTGTACGAAGGAAATAAACTTCATCATCATAAGATTATCTTGTATCTTAGTTTTTAATTTATCAATTAACATCTTTTGAAGGTGAGGATGGGGAATCTTTACATTGATTTGGGAATAAATCGATACATAGTGTGAAATGAAGTCAGTAAGTTTTTCATCATCTCTTTGCTTACATCTCATCAAATCAGCTAAGGTCATCTTAGGATTCATATGTGTTGCAAGTATGATGTGTTTGGTGATGTTGTCATTTTTTTCAACACAACTCATGTTGTTGTAGATGGTATCAAAGTGCTTAGAGCACATGGAGCTATATTAATGAAGTGGTAGTTATGTTTTCACCAAGTTCGTTTGAGAAAAATTTAGAAACAAAGAAAGTTGTGTTGAAGTGTGTTCTGAGTGTTCTCTGGTATTGTGCTCTGAATTTCTCCTATGTTGATCTTATGCCTATGTAGATCTCTAAGTGCGTTCATAAGATTCAATAGATTATTTGTCTTTAGTTTTAGTTTCTGGGTTGATGGAGAGTAGAAGATATGTTCATCGATGTGTGAGTTGGTGTGACAAAACTGTTTGTTTATGGATTGGGAAAAAAAAATTGTCTCTACAGTCTTCTAGTATTTGGTTTCAGATCTTGTGGATCTAGGAGATGAATCTTTCTGATGGTTTATGGGTTCTAAAAAAATTTCTTATGGTTTGGCACTCCGAAAGACCTGCTCAAGAGCTTCGGTGTCTTTTTTAGTTGCTCTGGTTGGACTAGTGAAGAGTTCTCTATGAATTAATTTTACTGTAAATGTTGCAGACGTACCTAAGGTGTTCTTAGAGATAGTAATGAAATGATTTGAGTAATCCACATGTGATTATCTTTCTAGAGATGTGTGTACTTCAAATATTATTGATGTTTTCATTAGGTTTGGCTAACCTGGTGTTTACACGCTACATTAAGCTTTTGCATCGATTTGATAAACGGTGAACCCACATAAGTGGTGAACACTTTTTTGGAGGAAGGGAAAAGTCATTTTTTCCCTCTACACAAAGTGAACGGGTTCGGCCGAATCAAATTGTTCGACCGAACCTTTACCATGGTTCGGTCGAACCACAGAGTTCGACCGAACCCTATGTTCACTCAAACCCCATTGACATTTGAGTGAAAATATTAAAATAAAGGGGTTCAAGTGAACTAGGGTTCATTTGAACCCCCTTAATAGGGATTTTAGAAAAAAAAACCATGTCATTTTCCTCGACCCCCTAAATTTAACTCATTATTTTAAAGTGGTTCGAGCGAACCTAGGTTCAGCCGAACCCCTTTAAGAGGTTTGGTCGAACATAGGTTTTCTCAAACCACTTTAAGAGGTTTTTCCAAACCCTTTTAAGAGGTTTGGCTGAAAAAAGGTTCGCTCGAACCACTTTAAGAGGTTCGGCCAAAAATATGTTCGACCGAACACCCTTTTTCCCCTATCTCTTCAAAAATTTGACTTTTTTTGTAAAAAAATATCGTTCGAAGATCAATTTGAAAATGAAAATGCAAAAAAAATCATAAACCCAGCTAGATAATGATAGTCCTTGGAATGAGCTATCCGTCGAATATAATTTTAATATGATTTTCTTTTATTATGTATTTTATTTTTTAGTTTTATTAAACATAGGTTTTTCACTGAAAATAAAATTATATGGTGTGCACATGTGGAAAAATAGCAGATTATCAAAATAATTTTTTTTAAAATACTTCTAGGCTAGGTATTGATGTCCTTGATCCACTAAAAAAAATAAAATGGAATTTCAATTCATACAGAAAAAGTTATGTTCTATATAGTCCGCCTCTGTCTGAATTGCAATTGGTTTGACTTTGAAACTTGATTAAGGAAAAATATTCAATAAAAAACTATGTTACCAAATGAAAGTGCTAGATATCATATATACAAATCTAAATTCAAAAAAATTATAATTTTATCCTTCATACAAAAAAATTTATGTTGTATACGGTGAGCATCACTTTTTTAAAATGTTGTGTGAAAAAAACCATTTTTCGTGGGAGATGGAAAAAAAAGTGCAATCTGATTCCAAATTTTTTTAAAAATATATATTTAGAATCTATAGACAAAATGTGAGGAGACTCTATTTTACATCATTTACAAATTCCTCACGGTTTAGCCGCTACAAGAGCCCGAAAGTGAAGATTTAGTTAAAAATAATAATTGAAGTGTCCAGATTGCCCAAAAATTGTAAACCACTATTGTGGGATCACCCTAAAGTGTGTGTGAGATCCAAGATGTTTTTTGGGTAATAAATTAAATATTTAATTAGTTCCGTCACATTATTATCCACTGTGGGAATGTTGAGTAGTCGATCTAGTTTGAATTTGAAATTGTATAGTTGACCTTGGTGAATGTTTCTAAGGTTGAAAATGGTATAAAATAAAATCAAGTTGTCAAAAATTTGATATCCATCCATCAATCCATTTGATCAAGAGAAGTGTATGAGGAAGTGTGAAAAGTAGAATGTGAAAGAATGAATTGAGGTAACAATGCTTTAAGGTGTTAGATTCCAAAAAGCAATGAGTTGATGGCATCTACAATCTTCTGATCAGGTTGGGAATGTGTGGAACCCTAGTGGTGGATCTTCATTTATCTCTTTTCTATTTTTTTTGTAGGTAGTGAGCCTTCTTTTTGGATAGTGAATCCTTCTCAAGGCAGTGAGCCCTGAATTTGGTTAGTGATCCTTTGTATCTGGACAGTGAGCCCTCTGGTAGTGAGCCTTTGTATCTAGTATTGCATTACTACTATATTGTGAGTTAATTCTCACAATGGTTTTTCCCTCATTGGGTTTTCCATGTAAATATGGTGTCTCTAGTGTTTGTTTTATTTTATTTACATTTCATGTTTACAATTAATAATAGATTGGAGTTAAGGTGAAAATATTAAGGTTATAAGTAAATTAGTTTAATACAATTGATTCACCCCCCTCTAAATTGTCTTGTTCATTTCAAAAATTTGTATCCAATCTCTAGTTCCTAAGTGAAAAGATTGACCACTTCAGGTAGATTAGATGGCACACAAGTTACAGATTCATTCATATAGATAAATTAATTCAAAGATAAATTATTCTAAATTCGTCAAGTTGCTACTCTTCATCACCACTTAAGGGCCTAATTTTCCATCATGATCTTGCACATACCCTAGAGTAAATTTTTCAAGGAAACTAACTGCTAAGTGAAAATTTAAGAGTTTGAGAATGGAAGATGGAGAAGACATTGCAAGTTATTATCATAGAGTTGAACTTATATTAACAAAAATCAAGAATCAAGGTGGAACCGTGACAAATGAAGATATAATTGAGAAGATCTTGATGAATTTATGAGACAATTACACTAACAAATTTTATGCTCTTGAAGAACAATATGATCCAAAGGCATTTAATCAAGAGCATCTATTTGGTGTGCTGACTACATTTGAAATGAGAAAATTTGCAAGAGAAAAGCAGAAGATTGAAACAACCTTTAAAGCAATGAAGATAGAATATGATCTTGATGATGATGATACAGAAGATGTGGAAGAAAATTTCATAAGGTGATTCAAGAAAGGTAATAGTAAATATAAAGCTAAGCTACCCTTTAAATGTTTCAATTATGGAAATATTGGTCATTATGCATCAAGATGTCCTAATAGAGCTACAGAAAAGAACAAAAAGGACAACAATAATCATTAAAAAGATAAGAAGGATAAGAAGTTCAAGAAGTTGTATTCTATCAAAGAAGATGCAGACATTTTTGATGATGAATCTGACCATGAGGAAGATAAAGATGAATGTTCGTTTCTAGCTTATAAAATAAATGTGCAAAGGAATTTGGTCTAGAGAGAAAGAAGGATGAATTAGAAGGTACTCTGGTATTTTATTTTCATGCAAGATAGGATGAAGACTTTTGGGTAATTCACAACAAATTTTCAAATCATATTACTAGAGATAAGAGTAAGTTTACTAAACTTGAGAAGTATGATGGACAAATAGTCATGTTTGGAGATGACTTTGGTGCTAGCATTGTTGGTAAAGGAACAATTATCGTTGATGAAAAACACAATACTCATGATGTCTACTATGTGAAGGGTTTAAGGAATAATCTCTTGAGTGTTGGACAAATGTGCAACAAAGCTTTTAAGCTTGTGTTTTAGGATTACACTTGTGAGATTAGAAAAGGATATAGAACTATGGTAGCAGTTGGAAGAAGAACTCATGGATACATCTATCAACTTAAAGGTTGTTATGTTCAGGATTTTTTATTTCTTAGATCACTGAGAGTTGGCTTTGGCACTTGACAATGGGACATGTGAATTTTGATAATTTGGTTAGGATCAGTTCTAGAGAAGTTGTCAGAGATCTGCCTAGAATCACAAAGCCTTCAAATTCAATCTGCAAAAGTTGAGAGATGCGAAAACAAACAAGAAATTTTTTTAAAGGAAATGATCAAACATCTACTTGAATGTTATAATTAATCCATACAGACCTTTGTGGTCCTACAAGAACAATAAGCCTAAGTAGTGATAGATACTTTATGCTCTTGATTGATGCTTACTATAGGATCGAATGGGTTATATTTCTTAGAGAGAAGGTGCGGGCTCTTGATAGATTCAAAGTATTTAAGGAAAAAGTAGAAAATGAGGCAAAAATAAGAATTAAATGCTTAAATTTTGATAGAGGTGGATAATTTACCTCTAGTGATTTCAATGCATTATGTGAAGAACATGGCATAAAAAGACATTATTGTACTCCTAGAACCCTCAATAGAATGGAGTTGTGGAAAGAAAGAACCAGACTATTCAAGAGGTTGCTAGAACTATGATGAAATAATCAAATATTCCTGATGTGTATTAGAGAGAAGAAATCCATACTGTTGTTTACATCATTAACATAGAACACTAAGACCCCTTGTGAGTTATGAATTGGTAAGACTCTTACTGTTAAATACTTTAAGGTATTTGGAAGTAGATGTTACATTAAAAGAGATGAAGAAACTCTTGTAAAGTTTGGTTGTAGATGTGACGAAGGAATTTTACTTGGATATTCAAATAACAATAAGGCTTTTAGATGTTTTAATTAGAGACTGGGGAAAATTATTGAAAGTGCTAATGTGAAGGTTGATGAAGCTATGTATAGACCAATGGAAATAAATTAATTTGAACCTGATGAACCTATCTATGTGCAGATACAAGAAGAATAAAAGGAAGAGAAGTAATAGAATGATGAAGAGGAAGAGACTCTGGAACCTACACCCAAGATTCCTAAATATTTTTAGAGAAATCATCTGAAGCAACAAATAATTGGAGATAAAAGTGAAGGAGTGAAAACAATAAGATTTTTTTTTAGGTAAACTTGTGTTTAATTTCTAAGATAGAACCTAACACTGTGCATGAGGCATGTAATGATGAAATCTAGGTAAGAGAAATAAAAGATGAACTATACTATATAGAGATGAATGATACATGGGAACTAATTCGTAGACCTAGAAACAATAATGTAATTGACCTTCAAAATAGGTATTCAAAAACAACCTGAATGAAGATGGTGAAGTGGTAAGAGATAAAGAAAGACTTCTATGTAAAGGATATTCATAGGTTGAAGGAATAGATTTTGAAGAAACTTTTGCACTTGTAGAAATAATGGAGGCCATTTGGATGTTCTTGGAATTTTAAGCTCATAAAGACTTCAAAGTATATCAAATGGATGTCAAGTCTTCATTTTTGAATGGAGAACTAGAAGAGGTATATATGGAACAACTGGAAGGTTTTAAACTAACAGACAAATCGAACATGGTTTGTAAGTTAAATAAGGCATTATATGGACTGAAGCAAGCTTCTAGAGCTTGGTATGCTAGATTAGATAGATACTTGACAATGTAGGGATTCAGTAAAGGGTCCATAGACAACAATCTTTACTTCAAAGTTGAGAAAGATAACATACAAATAGTTGTGGTATATGTTGATGATATCATCTTTGATGGAAATGAAGGTATGTGCAAGATGCAAAAATAATTTGAAATGTCTATGATTGGTGAATTGAATTTCTTCCTTGGAGTTCAGATGATTCCAAAATACTGGTTTACAATTTTTAGCCAAACTGGACACTAAACTATTTTTTTCTAACTAAATCTTCACTTTCAGACACCTATAGCGGCTAAATCATGAGGAATTTGAAGATGATGCAAAGGAGTGATTTGTGAAATTTTTTCTATATATTCTAAATATATTTAAAAAAATGAAATTGGAATCATATTGCACTTTTTTTTCATCTTGTTTCAAAACTTATTTTTTTGAGTGATGCTCACCATATAACACATAAAATTTTTTCCATGAAGGATAAAATTATATTTCTTTTAAATTTATATTTTTAACCATGATATCTAGTGCTTCCAATTGTTTTCATAGTTTTTTATTGAATATTTTTTCCTTAATCAAGTTTCGAAGTCAAACCAATTACAATTCAGACATAGCCGGACCACATAACACATAATTTTGTATGTATGTATCAAAATTCAAAAAAAAAATTGTTAGATGAAGGACATCATTATCTAGTGAATTCATATTTTTCAAAAAAAAAATTGATAATCTTCTATTTTTTCACATGTGCAAAACTAAGAGCTTGATTTTCAGTGAAAACCCTATTTTCACAAGAAATAATAAATAAATATAATAATAAAATTAAATTTATGTAAAATTATACTTTTTAGGAAGCTTATAATAAGGACTACATACTTACAAAAATTAAATTTTAAACGAATTCATTTGATCCCCCAAAGGGTAAATCAAAAGTGGGTTTTTATCAACATTTTGATATGTGTAAAGCAGACTCTCTTATAGGTATGGTTTAAAACTAGCAAGGTTCTATCTCTAGACAGATAAAAATGGCCTAGACCCGCAAACCACATTTTTCTGTATCATGCTTCATCTCAAAATAATTAAAATATTTAATTATGTCCTATAGTCCAATGCCAACTATTAAATAAATAATATCTTAATTATTTAATTATTTCACGTCTTTTATTCCTCCTGACTATTTAAATAAATAAATTACATTTATTATTTAAATACGTCGCTAATTTACTGTCACTCTATAATTAAATAAATTCCTAAATTTATTTAACTATTATTAGTCCATTCCTTCCTCATGATTATTTAAATAATTAAACTTTATTTATTTAATACGTCATTAACTATTTGTGTCTTCTCATAATTAAATAAATTATTATTATTTATTTAATTATTATCCTCTTCAACTTTCATTCTAATTTTAAATAAAATCATATTTAAAATTACCCACTTTCTAATTTTCCTCAACAATTGAATAATCTTAATTATTAAATTGTCTTATTGATTTTCTTTCTAAATTTAAATTAAAAAAAAATTATTGAAATTCGCAATTTCCCTCTTTCCAAGTAAATAATTTTAAATTATTATTATTTATTGTCACATGAATTCACCATTTTGGAATTAACTTAAAATATTAATTTCAAAATAGCATTTCTCTCCACAAAGTAAGTTATTTCTAAAATGACTTGATTTTCTATCTCATCCTTTTTCTACTTGCTAATTGTCATCTCACTGTCACAACTAATCTCATTTCTTGATGTAATTTCTTAAATTAAATCTTGTCCACTCAATTTGAATTTCATCCTAGAGTTTCCCTAACCCTAATTAAGGGTTTGTTATTTTGAATCTTGACCACAAATTCTAGGGCACTTATCAATCTTTAATCTCATCGGTCCATACAAAATTGCATTTTCTAAAAAATGCCAATTTTTTCTATATCTTGGGATCTCGAATATCTCTTATCTATTTCTCAATTTTATCTTTTTCTTCTTCTTCATCTTGAATGTAGGATTAATCTTCTCTTTCATTTTGTATTGAAATCCTTCAAAACTTTGCTTAGGGCTAGTCAACATAGTAGATGCTCATAAAAATTTGAGGGCACACTCATCATCACAACAAGCTAGAAGGTGCAATGGAAGTCAGCCATGGAGGAGGAAGGACTGGGTGAGATCTCTCCTATTTGTTCTTTACTTTATTTTCCTATGCTTTCTATTTTCATTGTGGTTTTGATATAATATGCATGCAATGCTACTAATCTAATTTGATCTATGTAGAAAATCCTCAATCACACTATCAAAGGGGGTTTTATCTAAGGTGGTTTGATCAAACCCTCTTCAATTGGATCCTTCAAATGGAACTTTTTAAGGCTTAAATCATTATATTTTCTAAAAATATATCATTTCAGCAAAAATCAGAATCTCCCAGAAATTGTAAACTAGCATTGTGCGATCACCCCTTCAAGTAAACCAAACTGACAAAGGGATATTCATTTCACAATCTAAGTATGTTAAGGAATTTTTAATTTTTTTTGGAATGGATGACTCCAAACCGGTTTGTACCCCCATGGTAAGTAGATGTAAGCTAAGTAAGGAAGATGAATCTACTAAAGTTGATCAGAGCATTTACAGATCCCTGATTGGTGGACTATTGTATCTTACTACTAATAGACCTGACATTATGTATCCAATATGTTTAGTTGCAAGATTTCAAGCAGAATCGAAGGAAGCACATGTTACAGCTATGAAAAGGATATTCAAATATCTTAAAGGAACTCCATATAATGGGTTATGGTATTTGAGAGATTATGATTTCACTTTTTATGCCTATATTGATGCAAATTGGGTTGGTTATGTTGATGAATAGAAGAGTAAAAGTGGTGGTGCATTATTTCTTGGAGGAATATTAGTTTCATGGCTGGGCAAGAAATGAGATTCAGTTTCTTTATCCACTATAGAAGTAGAGTATATTGTAGCAGCATCCTGTTGTACACAGGTATTATGGATGAAGCAAACCTTAATGGACATAGGAGTGGTGATTGATGAACCTATCTCTATATTATGTAACAATACAAGTTCTATACACATATCAAAAAATTCAGTGATGCATTCTAGAAAAAAGAACATATCCATCAAGTATCACTTCTTGAGGGAGAAGGTATTGCAGAATGAAGTTAGACTTGAATATGCACCTACCAAGGAACAAGTTGAAAACATATTCACTAAGGCCCTTTGAAAGGATACTTTTGAGTATCTTAGAGGGAATTTAAAGGTTTCTACCCCTCCTTCTTTGAGCTAAGTGCACATGGAGGTGAATCAGTCTAGTGGATTCACAATTTTTTTGTTCTAGACTAATGATTGAGGTCTACTCCTCTGGGGGAGTAGAGAAGTGCATTGTTGTTGTAATGCGCTGCCAAGTAACCCTAAACGAAGTTGTAATTAACGTCTTAAGTGAACCAAATTTTTTTTTAAAGTGCATTTAACATACACATTCACTTACTAATTAACAACAACCTCTAAGGCTACAAGGTTAGGATTACTTAAACCCACACATACATATTACATAGAACCATAGCATTATGAACTTTATGAAATAAACATCATACATCATAAGCATACCACATAACGTAGTAAGATAATCAACGAAGATACAATCTCATAAATATTAACTTAATTCAATAGTTACATCACTCATTCCTAGAATGAGGCAATAGTACTCAAGGTTACAATTACAAAATTCCACCTCATAAACATAAGAGGGATAAAATAACTTATACAAGTTAAAATATTACAATGCAAGTAATTACAACAAGAACCGTGAGCTATCTATCTGGATGTCTCGCCACCAAGTACTGAAGATAGATGGGGATCCAATGGTTTTGGTGCATGTTCCACCTAACCAAGTGGTACTCGAAGGGCCACCCCTCATGGTAGGAGATAGTAACAATGTAATATGGACAAAGATCTACAACCACTAACCAAAGGCAGACTCATACTGATCCATGATGATATAACCAAACAAATGAACTAACAAGTTTAACTCAATCACCAAACAAGTACAAATCAAGTACAAAATTCACATCACTGACATAGATCACATTGCTTCTAGACATAAAGTAGATCAAGTATGCTCACAAAACCATACATATAAAACAATTAACAACAGTTGTCCTAGATAGAGTGTCATCGCATAATAGTCATGAGATCTCCTCTGGGCATCCTTCATAGGCTCCAATAATCTTGGTGGCCTCAACTGAATCCCAACACTCATTCTCACTCATGCAGCATCAAATACCTCTTGTACTGACAAGGTAAATGACTATGCCATTCGAGCCCTTCTCACTCATCCCAAGTCTATACGAGCCCTTGTGTCTATGAGTGAGGATTAAATTATCTTGATTAGTGTGAACTGCATCCTAATCATCTAAGTACATTAATTTAATTATCACTTGATTAACTCACTTCTGAAGGTTACCCGGTTTACCACTTTGGGCTTCGGCCCCTAACAAAAGCCACTCTTCTATTTGACAACACACACCCAAACAATCCACCAAGGGAAACACAAGTGCATATCAACTAGGCATCATAATCCACTCCAAAACAATGAGGAAACAAAAAATAGAACTCACTCCAAACATCTTGGAGGCGATAGTCACATAGTCCACTCCTTTCACAGGAGGTACAAAAGATCCCTATTCAAGGAAACCGAGTAAACTAAAAAGATGCCATGCACCACCCAAGGGAAAACAATTGGATGACATAAAGGGTCAACAACCCTCATCCTCTAAGTTCTCCTAGAAGACTTATAATTTAAGACTAACACTAAATCCCAAAGCCAACAATGCAACTTGACGACATAGTAACAAAAACATTCAAGTCATTAATTAAATCTAATATTTTTGATTTCCTAAATCCATACTCATTCAATAGGTAGTGTTGACAAAGTCAAAGACACGATAACTAGATCATCTAAAATAATCATAACCCCTATTTCCCC
Organism: Sequoiadendron giganteum; assembly: GCA_007115665.2. Classification (NCBI taxonomy): domain Eukaryota; kingdom Viridiplantae; phylum Streptophyta; class Pinopsida; order Cupressales; family Cupressaceae; genus Sequoiadendron; species Sequoiadendron giganteum. The sequence continues at coordinate 889,433,225 of CM021100.1, forward strand.
TTTCATTATTGGAAATCTAAAACAATTAAACTTACTTCCCTTTACTGAATATAGAGAATTAAATCCTTTAAAATAATCATGAGGAAGATACTAATTTTCGATATACTAAATCCATATCTCTTTCATAATCCAATCACAATGATTCAATTAATCTAAATAGAAATTAATAAATAACATAATTGATTGCCTCATCAAGAAAACAACTTCTTAATTTACTTTTAAATCAACACAAATCCATGCAAGTAAACTCTTTCCATTTCCTAACCAAATCTTACATTTCATTCAATTTCCTATTTAGAACATGCAATCACTTTAATATAATAAAATATTGTTTCTCTATCCATTTACCCATATACACTAATCAATCCATTTTAAATCTCTATTCAATTTCCTATTTAGAACATGCAACCACTTTAATATAATAAAATATTGTTTCTCTATCCATTTACCCATATACACTAATAAATCCATTTTAAATCTCTATTCAATTTCCTATTTAGAACATGCAATCACTTTAATATAATACAATATCATTTCTCTATCCATTTACCCATATACACTAATCAATCCATTTTAAATCTCTATTCAATTTCCTATTTAGAACATGCAATCTCTTTAATATAATAAAATATCGTTTCTCTATCCACTTACTCATATACACTAATCAATCCATTTTAAATCTATATTCAATAATATATAGCATACCTCTTATTAAAATGAAATACGATAATGAATTTACCCTTAACATATTTTTATATGCTCCATATTATATATATACACCAAACATATATATTAATAAACTCAATTATATAGATTCTTTAATATTCCAATCACAACGGTTAATTTGCTCTATGGAAATAAAACATAATAACTATTTCCCTTTCAAAATTAATTGAAAAAAAAACTAAATAAGTGCCTTTATAGTAAAGGATAGACTAGTTCAAATAATTTAAGTCGAATCCATTGTTTTCCTTTAGAATTAACATAAATCTTCTACAATAATTCTTTTCAATTTCCTAACCCAAACCTTATATTTATTCTAGTTTCCCAACAACACCCTGTGTTAATCTCATCTAAAATTTTTCCTTTCCAAACTCTTATTACATACATACATTTATTCAAAACTTAAAATATACATTCTCAACAAATAATTTGTTCAAATAGAAAATGATTAAATTAAAATAATTAATTATCTTTTCATAATAATCAATTCCTGAATTTTCTTTTAAAACAACACGATCTCATGCACTACCAAAAGAATTCACAACAGGTTGACATCACAACGACAATCCTCACAAATAACAGACCATCTGAAAGACTTATAAACTAACAAGTATTCAACCCATTCTCAAAGCATAAACACGAAAGACATAATCATTGAAGGCAATAGAAGAAACTAAATTTGGATACTCTAAATCCATTTCTCATTTCATTACGTAATTCATTATATCGATAAAACTGAATTAAGAATTCATCTTTTCAGATAAGGGAGAAATTACACTAATATTTTATTCTCTAATTGTTCTTAACAAAATAAGTATTTTCAACTATAACTCAAAACATTTCGCTTTAAATTAAATAACCAATTGCCCTTGCAAATTAAATCATTATAAAATTAATCAAATTAACATTTGGTCTCTTCCATAACTTATTGTGTTAAAATAAGATCAATATTTGGACTATAACCCAATATCATATATATATTTTTCCAATTAAATCAAATTAATAATTGGACCTTTTACACATGAATTTAAATTCCACAATTAAATTTTAAGTTATGCATTCTTTAAGTCAAATATTTAACTACTTCAATTAAACTTTAACATGTCATTTTAAAATAAACAATAATTTCGCCATATGTTTAAAATTTTAATTCCACTAATCTAATATACAAATTTTATTTAAAATAATATAAATAAATATAATGCTTTAATATTATAAATTATAATATAAAATATTATTAAATAATATTTTAATATTATAATAACAATACATAAAATATTAATATTTATAAATATCAATTTATTATTATTTTATTATCAGAGTAGCCATGGGAAAATAACTTAATAGCAGTCTCGTGTTTCAAGCATAACTCAAAAACTACGATCTGGGTATTTGCAATTTTTTGACAAAGATAAGAAAATTTCAAGATTCAGAAACCCTTTAAATTTCCTAACAACCCAGGTTGCGTAAGTGGGGTTATATGTGACGCAACCAAACCATTTTACCATGAAAAATATAACTACCCTGCAGATTTTAAAATCCGATTTTTAATAATAAACAGAGGGTTTCATTTTCTAAAAACATTCTAAATGCATTGTTCAATCTCTATGTTTGATTTCAATAACAACATAATCGATTTCCCCAAATAATTTAAATTCAACTGAAGTTTTCACAATTTTCACTCAAGAATTTTCACAAGCAAAAGGTGTAAATTTATTTAATTTTTTTCTTCTAATATCAAATTTATTTTCTAAAACAGATTTAACAAACAAATCTTTAATCACTACTATTTTAAAAAAAAACAATCAAGAACAATAAAACACAAAGAGGAAAACCTGGTACAAGAAGCTACAGGAAGAGATGAATTTCTGATGCAAACCTCCTCCAAAGATTTCCTGAATTTTTTTCAATCCTCCAATGAATCCAATCCAAAACCCAACAAATGCAAAACAATCTTTCTTCCAATCAATTCTACAATCAAAAATTTCTTCAAACCCTTCTTGTGCAAATTTTCCAAAATTTCTTCTCTATTGTAAAAATCTATTTTTCTGAAAACTTTTTCCCTGCCCTAAAATTAAAACATGCATTCATTATAAAATAAAAATACCTAATACAACCCTAATTCACATTACATGCAAATTAGATATTTCAATTTCAATTTCAAATTTCAATTTCAATTTCAATTTCAATTTCAATTTTCAAAAACCCACTTTCAATTTAAAATGCAATTTCAAATAATAAATTAATTTCCAAAGTTGCAACTAATTTCCCAAATAAACATTTAATTACAATTTCTAATTTAATTCCCACATGTTGAAATTAAATTCCAAAATTAATTTGAATTCTTTTATTTCCTTTCATTCTCTTGCTTCACGTTTAATTAATTAATTTAATTGTTTAATAACTAAATTCAACCCCCTTGGATTAAATTTAATTAATTAAATAATTTAAATATAATTAATTAATTTAAATATAAAGTTTTATCCAAATTGCATTATTTAAATTAAATAACCATCAACATGATTTAAATGCAATTATTCTAAATATCTATTTCCAAATCAAGAATCCTTCAGAATTAAATAACATTAAAACAAGATAGATAATGACTCGACACACACGATTGATGACACACTAAGGCTAGGGTGTAAACTTGACACATGTTACCTAGCTACTATCTCCCGTTCAACTTAACCGTTGGATCAACATGCTCAAACCTGTGAAACCAGGTGGAGTCGATGCCATGTACCTGCAATCCTGCAACCAAGTAAACAACATCATACAATATATCCAGCATATAATATACACCGTGAAGAAGGAATTACGAATTCGTAGGGCGCTCGCAAGCGAGTGATGCGAACCCATCTTCTTCACCAATACACTCATCGAAACTGACACTTCCATCATAATTCCAATATTCTCATAATAACATCTTATGTTAACTCTACAACATCATTAATCGATAATGCATGTGAAACAATAATCAGATAACCACATCCCACAATAATAGTTGTCGCTCAATAGTAGCGATCAAAACATCCTAACAAAATGTATCCAGTATCAAAGTAACCGCAACCAAACATAGCATAAAGCAACTTGAACAAGAAACAAAACGCAGGGGTATTACAGTTGCAGTATGTGATGTGGATGTACCCCTAAGGGGGATTTAACAAAACTTTATATGGAAAGAATTTCATTTTCCATTGATGTCAAAGGGGGAGAGAGAATCATGTGAAAATTTTATGCAAAGTAGCTTGTCTCTTTTGAAAACCATGTATGTTGTCTTTGATGGTTTTTCACATCATGTGTTGTCATCAATGACAAAGGGGGAGATTGTTAAAATGATGATGTGTTCGGTGGTGTTATCATTAATTTTTTCATCGATGTCAACACAATTGAGGTTGTTGCAGATGGTATAGAAGTGATTAGAGTACATGGAGCTATATTTATGAAGTGGTAGTTGTGTTTTTGCCAAGTTTTTTTGAGAAAAAATGAGAAAAAAATAAAGTAGTGTTGAAGTGTATTATGAGTGTGCTTCGATATTGTGCTCTACATTTCTCTTGTGTTGATATTATGCCTATGTGGAGTTTTAAGTGTTTTCATAAGCTTTAATGGATCATGTATCCTAAGTTTTAGCTTTTGGGTTGATGGAGAGTAGAAGATATGTTCACCGGTGTGTGAACTTGTTTTCCAGAAATATTTGTTTGTGGACAAGGAGAAATTTTTTGGCTCCAGAACCTTATGGAATTTGGTTTCAGATCTTGTGGATCTAGGAGATGAATCTTTCTGATGGTTTATGGGCTATGAAAAAATTTCTTGTGATTTGGCACTTTGGAAGACCTACTCCAGAGCTCTGGTGTCTTTGTTGGTTCGTCTAGTTGGACTGGTGAAGATTTTTGTATGAATCAAGTTTTTTGTAAATATTGTGGATCTACTTGAGGTGTTCTCAAAGATGGTAAAATTTCTTATGAATCATGTTGAGTAATCCACATGATTATCTTGCTAGAGATGTGTGTACTTCAAATATTATTGGTTTTTTCATTAGGTTTGGTCGACCTGTTGTTTACATGTTACATATATATTTTTCATCGATTTGAGAAAGCATGTGTGAGATCCAAGATGTTGTTTGGGTCCTAAATTAAATATGTAATTGGTCCTCTCACATTCTTATCCTGCACAAGAATGTTGAGTAGTCGATCTAGTTTGAATTTGAATTTGAAATTGTATAGTCGACCTTGGTGAATGTTTCTAAGGTTGAAAATGGTATAAAATAAAATCAAGTTGTTGCAAATTTGATATCCATCCATCAATCGATTTGAGAAATAGATGTGTTGGAATAATTTTGAAAAGTAGAGTGTGGAAGAGTGAATTGAGGCAGCAATACTTTAAGGTGTTAGATTGGAGAAAGTAGTGAGCTGATGGAATCTACAATTTTTTGATCAGGTTGTGAATGTGTGGAACCCTAGTGGTGGATCTTCATTTATCTCTTTTCTATTTTCTTGTAGGTAGTGATCCTCCTTTCTAGACAATGAGTCCTTCTCAAGGTAGCGAGCCCTTAATCTAGGTAGTGCGTCTTTGTATCTGGGTAGTGATCCTTGGTATCCGGTATTACATTAATAGTATATTATGAGTTAATCCTTACTGTGGTTTCTTCCTCATTGGATTTTTCACACAAATATGGTGTCTTTCGTGTTTTCTTTCTATTATTTTAATTTCATGTTTACACTTAATAACAGATTGGAGTTAAGGTGACAAGATTAAGTTGATAAGTAAAGTAATTTGATACAATTGATTCACCCCCCTCTCATTTTTCTTGTGAATTTCAACAATATGAACTTGGAAATGGTTTTTAAAGGCTTCAACAAGTTCATTGAATAAACAAATTGAGTTATTTGGTAACAAGGAAAACCACTATAAGCCAGTATCCTTCAAGGATCTAGAGAAAATATTAGCTAAGAGGTTATCTTTAAAGACAAAGCCACTACACAAGGAGGTGTAAGTAGAAACATGGATAGAAGGATCTCCTTTCCCCCCATTATTCTCAAATCTAGGAATCTCTAGACCTTTTGGTGTTGAAATTCTCAATATCTTTAAGGATAAGGGATTGTTTTTGACATAGTATCTAGGTTGGCCATTTTGATTTTGGTTTATTGTGGAAACTTGATTTTGAAGGGATGGAACTATATGCAAAATTTTATTTATGATGGAGTCATTGGTTTTATTTTGAGATGGAGGTGAATATGGTGGGAGTGTATATGTGTTATAGGCACAGGTGAATAGAATTCCTATGGGAGGTAAAGTGGTAGGAGATATGACATGAAATTCCACAAAGGTATTAGGAATGCTAGCTGAAATACCCAAGGAAGGAATGGAATTAATATTAGGTTGCATTTTTCTTGTAAATTGAGTGTTGGTATAGGTAAGAATAGAGGCAATGGTTGTGGGAAGAGGAATTTGAATTCCTCCTTGTCTTGGGACATTGTTTGAAGGTAAAGCTCAACTAGTGGTTTAGGTAAGATGTTTTCCAAAGATCTGAACTATGTTACACACAATGTCAACTCCATATTTGCTTTAAATAATGTGATGTATGTTATTTGTGTTAGGGATAACAGTGGTTAAAATGTTTCTAGTACTTATTTTATTTTGTAGGTTTTCTAAATCTTCCTAGATTTGGGTTATGTTTTCTTGCATGATACTAGCAACCATTATTTCAACACTTTTCACACTACTTGAAGGAAAAAAGTTGTTAGGGGTATGGTCCACACCTAGTGAACTAGTGTCAAGACTAGTAGTAAAAGAGCTAGATAACTAAAGATCCACAATGATTATGCTATCATGAGATGACATGAGTCTCAAAATTTGTCTCACTATAGTATTAGCAATAGGACACCAAGTTATAAAGCTCATGGAAGGGACAATCAATGAAATTCAAGATGAAATGAACACAAGATAAATTCTATGCTTTGATTTTGATTAAAATGAAATTTTCTAGGTCCAATGAAATGAGTGAAATAGAAATTTTACAAACTAAACTAGATGACTAACACCAACAAACAAAAACGTAGTGTATACACCTAAAATTGGTCTGGAGCATTCGATTAATTAAATACAAATTATTTGATTAATTATCCTGATTTCCTCTACTATTGAATAAATAGAAATATTTATTTATATAGTTCACATTTAAATTCATCTTAATTAAATAAACAAGATTAAATACTTTGTTTAATTTAATTATCAAATCCCTATTTTATTCTATCACATCGATTCTAAAATAATTAAATAAAGATCAAAACACTTTATTAATTAATTGCCATATTCTTTTGTCTAATTTAATAAACAACTATCCTATAGTTCGTTTTATTAAATTATTTATCCTCTTTTCCTAATTTAAATAAATCAAAATATTTGAATTAAAGGATAAGGAATATTCCATCTATAATTCCTCAAAAATGAATTAGATATCCTATGTCTAATTTATGTCTAAATCATGTCTAAATTAATTGATTGAAACTTCACAGGAAGTTTTGGAGACAATTTGGAGATAAATTTGGAATTTGATCTCTCAATCCTTCCTCTTCTCTTGCCTTATTTTCATGGGTAGAGACAATCTCCAAAATTCTCTCAATCTCCTCCATCTTTCACCATTCAATCCTCCAAATTGAATCCAAGCCTCTCAATGCTTTCCCTATGCATTTCTACAACCAAGAAATCTATAATTATAGCCTCATTAAACCAAGAAAAGGATCCAGATAATCAAGTTTATGCATTCTTACTCTGCAGGAATTCAAACACAAAGCATCAAGCATCCAAGCATCTAGCTATCAAGCTTCAATATAATGGCTGCCTCCTATAGCTGCAATTATCTGTTTCATGTCAATTCATGCTAGTTTAGTTCATTTATAATTTAGCATTTATCATATTTATTTCTATATCACTACATTATCATCCATCTCATTCTTTGAATTGTCATTTTAACAATCATAGTGCACTCATGTTCTAAGAGCCCTTGTGATTTAATAAATCTTTGAGGATAGAGAACAATATGACGCTTTCAATTGATTATTGCTTTGAATTAGTTCAATTTGATTTATCTTTGATATAATTTCTTATTAATAAGTACTTTGTGCTTTACACCTAATCCCACACTTACAATTTGGCGCCCACCATGGGGCATTAACCCCAATTTTACAATTTTTTTGGAAAGTGTCACGCAGGTTCTCGTCGTGTTTTCTTTTAGCGCTTTCGTCAAAAATTATAGCACTTCCGTGGAAAACTACAATGCTTCCATGCTCTGTTTTGGCACTTCCATGTTACTAGAGCGCTTCCATCAAAACTTTTAGCACTTTCAACTTTAGCGCTTCCATCGATTATTTCAGCGCATTCGTGATTTAACGCTTCCATGACAAACTTCGGTGCTTCGGTGTCCTATTTCGGCGCTTTCGTGTTTTAGCACATAAGGTAACTATTTCAGTGATTTGGTGCAATATTCCAATGCTTTTGTAAAATCAATCTTGATCCGACGTGACTGCGGCCAAATTTTATTTTTTTCATAGTTGGGCTAAAATTTATCAATCCTAGGATAGTCACTTTTGGGTTTCTAAAATATATCAATCCTAGGGTAGTCACTTTCTTATTTTTGTTAAAGGAAATCTACCAATCCTAGGATACTCATCACATTTTTACAGTAGAAGTTAAAAAGAACATCATGATTTATGTGAAGCAACACCTTCACATAGATTAGAAAATTTCTTTTTGGGCTCTAAAATAGAACAATCTATATGTTGTGTTTGTGGTGATTAGGCTTATGCTCTCCCCTTAACTGGGTGACCAAAGTACCAGATTCATTTTTACTTCATGCTATTTATGCTTTATTAACTCCTTTAGCAAGCCTGACGTAGTGGGAAAAAGTACTCACCCTACGGGAAAGACCTAAGTGGGAATGAACAAAGCCAGGTTTTCCAACCCACTATAGTAAAAATGCAAGTTGTTAATGACATTCCAACTTGACAGTAGTGAGAAAGATAACCATCCCAAAAATCTTTGTTCTGAAGATTGGGAGGTCTCCTAAGGGAGTTTATCAATTGCCACATTGAATGGAAGCCCTTTCTAAAAACCATAGAGTAGTATCCCGTCACGCTAGTATCCATACATTGTCATACTTGCAGTGCAAGGGCAGGGAAGAATCTACCCCCAAGACACTCACCATAAAATTACCAAGGATTGCTTGCTCAAGGGATTCGGTATCCACTTCCATCACTTTGAGTATGCACCTAGAAATGACAAAAACACAGGCACCCTCTAGGGGGTGACACGGCTGTGTAAGTCAACGTAATTCAAGATGTGGGCTGTGAGTATAATGATGATCTACTTGTCCTTAAGTGTGAGTATGTTTGATTTATATACAATTGTCAAAGAAACCTATCAAAATTAATAAAAATCATTTGTGATTATTGAACATACACGATCTATTCAGTTAAAACAAATATTCACAATTGCTTGTTGTATTTTCACAAATTCATTAAAATCAGATTTAAGATCATCCTGAAAACCAACAAAGTCAAGCTATATTAGAAAATCCATGCTGGGAAAGTGGAAGTCCACCACATTTGTCAAGAGAAAAATCAAAGTCACAAAACCCAAGAAACCTCTCGGTTATAGAAATAAATTGAGGAGACAACGTTTTCTATATCAAAATTGAAAACTCTTTTTACAACATAGAACATTCATCCACCAATATCACAATTTTGCTAGGGGTCACACTTTAGATTATGCAGTAGAACCACTCTATCCATGAGCCTTCTTCCAAAGAAGAGCTCTCACTGAGTATCACAACCGTAGTCAGCGCATACATCCTTCTTATCTTCCACAATCCATGATATAGTATGCCACAAGGCCAGATCATATTTTAGAGTAGAGAGTCTCAAAATCTTGTTTTTAGCATTCTGGAATCTTGTTTCAGTGCTTCTGGTCACTATTGTAGCGCTTTTGTGAAATAGCGCTTTTGGGCACTATTTCAGCGCTTACAGTCTATATTTTAGCGCTTTCATTAACACAGTGCTTTCATCATATTTTTCAGCGCTTCTGTAAAGTAGTGCTTCCATCACTTTCTATAGTGCTTTCGAGCACTGTTTGAGTGCTTATGTTAAGATGGTGCTTATGTCACCTATTTCAGCACTTCTATGAAATAGCACTTTTGTCCTTTATTTTAGTGCTTTCAAAACAGAGAGTTCAAAATTTTCACCAGTCAATTAGTTTGTCATTTTATCCACAATTTTTATTAGAACCAAGTTTCTTTTTATCAGAATCACTGTCTAGAGACCGAAAACATATAGGTTTATACAAACTTCCAATCTTATCAATTGAAACAAGATCTTGCAAATCACAAGTGTCAAAATCAAAATACACAATCGGTTACTACACTAAAGTATCATCATCAAGATACTATCATCTTCTATCACAAAACCAAGTATAGTAATCAAATTTTTAACATAGTCTCATCAATAAGATCAATCATCTTGTTCGAATTTTTGTTAAAAGTTCAATAAACATTTTTGCTAGCATATAAGATCGACATTTCAAAAGAAAGGGTAAAAATTTGTATGCCAATCTTTACTAGGTCCCAAACGGAGAGACTCTTAGAGCAAGAAATTTTAAAATCCCAAACAATGGTAGAGGAAAATCTTTGGAACAATCTGAACCAAAAGGCTAAGAATGAAATAACTCCAGAAGATATTCAAGCAGCTCAACAAGATCCCAAGTTCCATATATTTATGGAAAAGATATTAGAACAAGATATGGAGAAGTATATATTGATGTTGGTTGAATCAGGCGCCAAACTTCCCAAGGACTTCGATGTGAATCGTCAGAAGGAAGCACATAGAACAAGTGAGACTGAAATTCTACAACCTACACAAATAATAGATCCAAAAGATATGACGAAAGGAAGTACCAAAAGATATGCGATACAAGACATTTTTCCTTATCCTTTCAACGCAATGATCGGTCTGATACCTTTCCCTAAACACTGTGAAATTCCAAAGTACGATAAGAACAATGGAAGAATGGATTCGATAGATCATATCAGGGAATTCGAAACAATGAGTCTCGATTTTTCCCAAGAGGAAACTTAATGAGATTATTCCCAAGGAGCTTGGGAGGATCATGTATGGAGTGGTTTTCAAAACTACAACCTGGTATCAGAACTTTTGAAGAATTAGTCAACAGATTCATTTCCCAATACTCCTTTAACATCCAACATGATGTTACAATAAAGGATCTTTATAACCTAAACAAAAAAAAATGGGAAACATTCTTGTCTTTTCTCCAAAGATGGCGATGCCTGTTCGCCAGATATCCTAGATCAATTCCTGAGGAAGAAAAGATGGAGTTGTCCATTGAAAACTTAACGGAGGAAATGAGTTATAGACTGGAATTACAATGTCCTCCCACATTCGAGAAAGTCATAGAAAATGGTCTTAAAATTGAGGAAGCATTAATAAAAAGAGGAGTTATCAAACATTTAAATGATAAAATGAATAACATAGGTAACTCTTCTAATAAATACTCAAGCAGTGATAAGCCAAAATTTTGGCAAAAGAATCGCAACACAACTATCAATGAAACAACAAATGATTCCCAAAATATCAAACTGGTTTTTAACTTGACAGCATCTACATCAAATAATCAAAGCAATGACCAAACTATCAAGTCAGATGTGGTGCAAAATAACAAAATCTTGAAAACACAGTCATATCAGAAACCCTCAAATCGGTGAAGATTCATGCCTTTAGGCCAAATGATAGAATCAACAATGAAAGAACTAGTCGCTAGTGGCCTTATCATTGCACAGGAAGCCCAATTCTGGGATCCGAAGGTCAAACCACCATGGTGGAATGACGCTGATTACTGCAACTTGCATAATAAAAATGGTCACAAAAATAATGATTGTATGGATTTGAAACACACAATACAAGACTTGATCGACAACAACAAAGCATATGTGGAAACACCCCAAAAAAATAATGATCACTCGACCTTCAAAGACCCTTTTCCAAACTATGACAAAGGAGCATCATCATCTTCAAACAACAAAGGGAATAATATCAACCATGTCTTTGACACAACAATCCTTTATCTATCTGGAATAGAGAGTGATCACATAGTTAGTCACAACATTGATAGACCCAAATCTAACAACACTACTCCATTGGACTTGCTCCTAAATGTATCAAACTCTGATAATCAAATCAATGTCTTAAAAAATAGAGACTGTTAAGCACATCAACCAGTAAATGTAATGACTAGGGGGCAAGCCAAGGTCATGTTAAAATGAGTTGGGTCTACACACACAGTTCCACCTCCATCTCACTATAACATCGTCGATCAACTGTAAAACATTCCTGCTCATATATCAATACTAGAGCTCCTTAAAATATCACCATCACATAAGGAGGTTCTTGAACAAGCTTTAGTTGCCACTACGGTAACAAATAATCGAGATGTGTGTCAATTTAAAGCTATGGTGGGACATTTGACTACCCCACATTGTCTATCATTCTTCGAATAGGATGATATCTCGCTAAACCATCCCCATAACACTGCACTCCATATTGAAGTCTTAATCCACAATAATGGCATCAAGAGAGTCTTAATAGATGGGGGAGCTAGTCTAAATATTTGCACTCTCAAGTTAATCCGTGCTCTAAGATATTTAGATGATGGTATTGATTCTCACAAAAAAATGACTATCAAAGCATATGATGAGGAAGAGAGATTGTCTAAAGTCTTGATTGTGCTACCCATTCAAGTGGGGCCCATGATGAAACATATAGCATGTCACGTACTAGAGAAAGAGTTAACATACAACATTCTCTTAGGATGACCATGGATCCATGAAATGCAGGTTGTACCTTTGACATATCATCAATGTTTGAAGTTTCCAATAGATGGACAAGAGGTGACTATATCCGTTGATTACAATCATCCCCAACATTGTGACACCCTTAGGATCTCTCAAGATACCTTTATACCACACAATAGGGAAGCATCATGTTCACAACCATCCAAAGAAGACCAACATCCAAGTATCACCACCAAGTGGGTCAAGAAGAAGCGTAAAGAAAAATAGACAAGTCTTGTTCAAATTCAATCAACAGATAGTCAAGATCAGCCAACATCTTTATCACAAAAGTTTCAAGAGAAAGTACAACTGACTAACAAAGGAATGGGAACATATTCTATGGAGCAATCGCTTAACCTATCACACTTAATGCCATCTCCTAGGACATACGGTAAACCATCTATGATCAAATCTCAAACATCATTACAAGTCACAACTCTTGATGAAAGGTTTGTCAAAAAAGGTACAATAGAGGATGAAACAAACAACAAAGCAATCTTGGATTGGCTATACAAAGATGAGGAACCCTCTACACCAGATATCAGTGTCAAAAATGTCAACATCAACACTGATAAATATGGAAAAGGAAAAGCTATTGTAGAAAAGATGGGGTATGAAGGACAAGGACCCATTGGATTAAGAAAGGATGGAATCATAGAACCTATTCAACCCCTCACTCTCCACAAAAAATAGAAGCCAGGATTAGGATACTTTGAGGAAGAGAAGCAGGAGCTAACAAAGATGGATGTAGAAAATATCCTTCAATTTAGAGATAGCTCTGAAACAGACTCAAATGAATATGAATGGTATTCTGATCTATTTTTCATTGATATTCCAGTCGATGTAATTCACCAATATGCACCAACACATGAGGAGGGCCAAGGTTTTGGGTCTAGACCACTCGTGGTAGGTTCACTAGATATCGATGATTCGAGTGGGGACAAGCAGACTTCAAGTGGAATAGATGATCTTGAAGAAAGTACCATCACGAACCTCGATATTCCAATAAATGACTATGACAAAATGGCTGTCCAAACCCTTACATCCATCACCTTGAAAGAATTTGATAACCAAATGCCATTTATCCATCTTGAACTCATTGACTGGGAACCTATTGAACCTTTAAATATACAAATATTTACAAATGATGATGCTATTGTAAACTTCCTATGTCATACTGAACCTAGTACAAATCTTGTCTATAATAATCATAACAACACGACTTGGTAGGAGAGTGTCAAAACTTCCAGTTGTAAAAATAACAACAAGGAAAATAGATCTAATGGTGAAAACCATCCTATGGCAGCATTAGATCTGGAAAAAGTAAAAATAAAGAATGCATCTAATGGTGAAAACCTTTATGAGGCGCTAAAATATGGAAGATTTTACACTCTTCCAGAACACTATCATGAATGATCATCAGTCCTAGTGGAACCATCACAATCTATGAATATCGGCACTGAAGATATAGCAAAAATCCTACATTTGGCGGAAGACAGAACAAGAAAGACCGTAATTCATCCAATTATTTAAATAAAGAAGCATTAACTTCGCTTGGTCATATTCCGATATGCTAGGCTTAGACTCAAATCTTCTTATGCATCACTTGTCTTTTCCTGTAGGAATCAAGCCTGCCAAGCAAAAGTTACGAAAAATGCATCCCCATATCGCATTAATGGTAAAGACAGAGCTAAAAAAATTGTTGGATACTGGATTCATATTGTCTATAGACTATGTCGAATGGATATCAAACCTTGTACCTATTTGAAAACCAAACAATAGCATCAGAATATGTATAGATTTCAGGGACCTAAATAAAGCATGCCCAAAGGATGATTTTCCACTACCAAATATCGACATCATTGTGGACTTAACGGCTGGGCATGCCATGTTGTCAATCATGGACGGTTTCTCAGGATACAATCAAATAAAAATAGCTCCAGAAGATCAGGAAAAGATAGCTTTCACATGCCCATGGGGAACCTTTTGCTGGAACATCATGCCATTTGGTCTAAAGAACGCAAGAGCCACTTATCAAAGAGCAATGATGACAATCTTCCATGATATGATGCACACCTTCATGGAAGACTACGTGGATGAAATCTTGGAAAAATATACTACTAGGGAAGGACATCTGCATATCCTAGAAAAAATATTCACATGCATGGAGAAATTCAATGTCAGGTTAAACCCCAAGAAGTGTGTCTTTGGGGTCACATCAGCAAAAATATTAGGGTACATTGTCTCAGGAAAAGGCATTGAGGTGGATCTAGAAAAATTCAAAGAAATTATGGAGATGCCACCTCCTAAGAATATAAGTCAACTCAGGTCACTACAGGGAAGGCTCCAATCGATCAGAACATTCATCTCCTAGCTGGCAGAAAAAAGTCATCCTTTTAATC
This sequence comes from Sequoiadendron giganteum, assembly GCA_007115665.2. Lineage (NCBI taxonomy): Eukaryota > Viridiplantae > Streptophyta > Pinopsida > Cupressales > Cupressaceae > Sequoiadendron > Sequoiadendron giganteum. Next base: position 889,448,249 of record CM021100.1, read on the forward strand.
ATCTATTACATAAAAAAATTGTTTTCAAGTGGGAAGAAGGGTGTGAAACAACATTCAATCAAATCAAGCAGTATCTAATGTCACCACCCATTCTCATGCCACCAACAAAAGGAAGGCCTCTCATATTGTACATTGCCACAACAAATATCTCTTTGGGGGCACTATTAGCACAAGAGGATTATGAAGGAAAAGAACATGCTATCTACTATATCAGTCGGACTTTAAATGGATATGAAATCAATTAAAATTTCTTAGAGAAATATTTCTTGACGATGGTATTTGCTACTCAATAGCTGAGACACCACATGCCAACCCATACAATCAAGCTCATAGCAAAGATCGATCATTTAAAATATCTACTCAGTAAGGTTACCTTAAGAGGTAGACTAGCAAAGTGGGTCATGCTATTAAGCAAATTTGACATTCAGTATGTAGAGAGAAAGGAAATCAAGGGATAGGCAATCGCTGAATAATTTGCAGAGGCTCCTTTACCAGATGATGGACCAATGACAATGGAGTTTCTAGATGCGGAAATTCTGACAATGATGCCCCAACAATGGGTTTTATATTTTGATGGATCATATACACAGCGTGGATCAGGAGCAGGAATTTTGTTCATCTCTCCACAAGGACACACTATTCCAAAATCATATAGATTAATGTTTCAATGTACAAATAATGTGGTAGAATATGAAGCATTAATCATTGGCATCAAAATAGCAATTCAGTGGAAGATCACAGACTTACAGGTATATGGGGATTCTCAACTAGGCATTTATCAAGTAAATTACGAGTATCAAACAAAATATGAAAATTTAATGCCCTACAAGCAAAAAATAGATAATCTGAAAAAATCCATTTTTAGTATCAAGTTTGATCAAATTCTAAGGGTGGAAAACAAATCTATGGACGCTATGGCTACAATTGCTTCATTACTTCAATTGCTTGAGAAATGTGTTTGTTATGAATTTATGGTAGAACAAGTGTCATGTACTTCCCATGATAATCCAGAATCCGCTACCATCTACCATATAGAAACCACTGAAACCTCCATCTATGAAACAACATATGCTTACTTGAAAAATGATGTCCTTCTTCCTGATCTATCTAGGAATCAAAAATGAAACTTCATCTGCCAATCCGCACGACATACTTTAATCGCCGACATACTCTATCATCGAGGTCTTGATGGTACTTTACTCCGATGTTTAGAACACAACAGATCTAAAACAACCCTATGAGAGGTTGACGAGGGTATTTGTGGCACTCACTCGAGTGGGATAACTCTAGCTAAGAAACTCCTTTGTTTGGGATATTATTGGCCATGCATGGAGAAAGAATCCTATCAGTTTGTCAAGAAATGTCAAAAGTGTCAGATCCACAGCAATCTGATTCATGCACCAACACAATAACTACATCCATTCATATCGACATGGCCTTTTTATCAATGGGGCCTAGATCTAGTAGGAAAAATATATCCATCTTCATCTAATGGACATAAGTTCATTATAACAGCTATAGAATATTTCACAAAATGGATTGAAGTAGTACCTCTTAGAACCATCACTAGGAAACAGATCTCCTCTTTCATCTTGAACTACATCATATGTCGGTATGGAATACCTCAATCCATTATCACTGATAATGGATGACCTTTCAAGAATAAAGATGTCCAAGAACTATGTGATAAGTTTCATATCCAACATCAGTTTTCAACACCGTACTACTTTCAAGGGAATGGCCAAGCAGAGGCCTCAAACAAGACAATACTCAAAATTCTCAAAAAGACGGTTAACAAGGTTGGACATGATTGGCATGTTCAACTCAATCCGGCACTATGGGCCTACATAAAAATTATCAGAACACTAATGGAAGCTACACCATATGCCTTGGTATATGGATCAGAAGCCATATTTCCCATTGAAGTGGAGATCCCATCCCTTCAAGTATCACTTAGAGGTATCATTTCAGATGAAGACTATAGGGTGTCTAGACTGTAGGAATTGGAGTTGTTGGATGAGTGTCATCAACAAGCTGTTAATCATCTAATGGATTATCAACAAAGGATGTCAAGAAGTTAAAACCACAGGGTAAAACAAAAGGTCTTTCAGGTTGGTGACTTGGTCCTAAAAGAAAACCCTAAGAATCAATAGGATAGGGAGAAGAAAGGAAAATTTGAGCTGAACTAGCTTGGTCCCTTTGTCATCATATCAGTGTATGGATCAGGAGCATATCAATTATCAATGTTTGAAGGGGATTTTTTTGATGAACCTATCAACAGTATCCATCTCAAAAAATTCTATGCTTGAATCTCCTAGTGCACGGGTCAAACTTTTGAAAAATGGTTTCCTTGATGAAAACCCGAAAAACAGAAATCTTGGCAACACAAAAATACATAAAAAATAGAAACTACAAAACGAAAGAAAAAGAGAAAAGTGAGAAAAAGACAAAAACACAAAGAAGTGTAATCAAAACATATGGTGAAAACCTAGAAACATGCATCGTCTATGATTCTAAAGATCAACTTTCCCATCTATCTAGATATAAATCAGGATCATTAGTCTAGGAGTCAGTACCATTCCATATCATGTCAGTAGTCTTGCAATCTTTGCATCCATATCAAAATCATTTTCAAATAGTCAAAAATCACTCCAAAGCTTGAGGGCAACATTTGGATATCACTAGGGGAAAAAACAACATCGATTTTACCAAAAGGGCGAACAACAGTATAGCAGAAAAACAAAACAAAAAATCAGCATGTCACATCAACCATTGTTAGAGGTATCAACCATCCATATCATTAAGAAAATCAAAAAACATGTCAAAAAAGTTAAGTCTGACAAAGGAAAAACCAAAAACATAGGTCAGTGTCAGTCGAACTACATGGTCTCTGTGTGTGTAACGTAGGCAAGACTAATCATTGATCAGCTGCTAAGACCCCTAGGATAGGTTAGTAGGTTAGGTCTTTAGTCAAAATCTCAAAAATCCAAAAACAAGTCAAAATCAGGATGGATGATCTAAAATCTGAATAATGAATGAAACGCTTTAATGTCAACAATGTTTAACTTGTATTTTGATTATCATTTCTTTGGAGTAACTCAATGATGTATTGAACTAAAGAAACAAGGAAGAAGAATGATGTTTTATTATCTGTTGTCTGAAAGATTAATCATATACATGTATGAATTATCGAGGGATGTGCTATGCAAATGTATCACCAATGACATTCACAAATTCACACATTAAAATGATTAACCACTGCCTGTTTACACAATGAATGCTTAGGTCATCTCGGTTAAATCATACCTAGATGCTTGTGTCTGCTTGCAATATCAAAAATCATGAAAGGGGTACTCAGGTCATCATTGGTCTAACACATACCATTGACACTTGTATTCACTTTCAACATTCAATAAAGCTCTATGATGACAAAAAGCACAAAGTACTAATCAAAAACCGGTGCCTCTGCAATATCTTTGCGCATGTCATAGGGTGATGGCTGCAATGCCCTATATCCCTCTACTAGGGCATCATAAGATAGACAAGGACCCCAATCAGGAATATCCATACATTGCCTCGCATAGTGGGCAACTCCCTGTAGCATACACTACACAATGCCATACTACATGTATACTTTGCAGAGGAAGAATCTCTCTAGAACAAATGGTGTCTGACCGATAAGATACATGGAATCGTAGAGAAATCCCAACATTGCATCATCCTCATCCTGCTACTCATAGTTGAGGTATGGATGCCAAGTAACTATCTCAGTATCATCAAACACTCGCCTCCAGTGCTCTAACTTGCCCATCCGAGCTTGTGTAAACTGATCTCTGTATCTGAAAACGTACGGTCTGCCTGATGGTCTATCTGCAATTGGAAATCACCGAGCAATAGAAAAATTCTCCCATACCCACACTTTTAACAAGGTCATCCTTGCTAATAAGCTCCGTGCTCCAAGGTACACAGCCGAGTGAAGATCATGATAGAGATGTGCCAACATGCACATCCCCCATGCATATCTGGTACCATGTACCATCATGCTTTCTCGAGTCTTGCCCCAACCAACAAGGAATCCCTTTGACCTGTGATTAGGGCAAAGGAAACCTCCAATAAAGGAAACAAGCACTGCTGGTAGTGTCGCATAAGAATCGGTGATCCTCCTCCATCAAACACTCGGACCCGCAATGTCCTGATCCTGAAATACTCTGCAAAGAGCATCTCTGCTGCCGGTCCCATGGGAATCATATACTACAATCTCTCCCATGAATAAAATATGCAGAATATGCCACACATCCTCTAGTGTGACCATCATCTTGCCAATGGGTAGGTGAAAGGTGTTGTGGTCACTGTGCCACCTCTCAGCCAAAGTAGTAAACAAACCCCGATTAATCCTAATCTGGGGCATATCAAGTAGGCTAGTCAAACCACATCATCCTATCACCTGAAACTCATCTAGTGTCAAATGAGGAATCAAGTCTGTGATCCATGGAAACCTCTCTCGCATCTGGAGAGTACCCAAGTCCTCCTATCATCATAAAAAAAATCCACAATTAGTGAACTATGTCAAGAAATCAAAAAAGTCATTCTACTATCGAGTCTATTCCAAAAAAAAATTGGTATGAATTTTTGATCAAAATTCATGCAAGAACATCAACATACCTCACCTATCATGAGGTTGATCAAGCAGTATCTAATCTCACCTATCATGAGATTTATCGGATATTGAATCATTTCTTCACCTATTATGAGGATCATCACAAATAGGATTTTCTTAACTATCATGAGAAGTTAGTCTTATTTAAATCATCAATCCAACACATTAGGAATTTGGATTATCAATCATACCAATCCAAAGAATGGACGTGATCAAAATTGACAAAATCAAGATTCACTAAGTCAAAATCTTCAATTCTGACATGAAAGCACTAAATCAAGCTTTCAAAGCACTAAATCCCAGAAGCGCTACTTTATCGGTCAAAAGCACTAAATCAGGCACCCAAAGCACTAAATCTCGAAAGCGCTATTTCAGTACTCCGATGCTCTATAATAGGAATCTGAAGCGCTAAAGGTCCCAAAGCACTACTTTACTACATCAAAGCGCTACAATAGTCCATCACAACACCGCTTTACCACAAGCACTAAGACAGACCATGAAAGTGCTAATCCACCAAATCGAAGTGCTAAAGGTCTTAGAGCACTAAAATTTGGTACCAAAGCGCTACATTTCACATCCTAAGCGCTATATCAATGAAAGTGCTACATTATCCTATGGAAGCACTATATTTTTAAATGTAAGCACTAATTTGCAAACGAAAAGCACTAGACCGGAGTGAAAGTGCTACAGCGCGGCTTGAAAGTGCTAAAATAGACAACAAAATGCCTAAACAATGAAATGCATAAAAAATAAAAATTCATGAATTATGAGGAGGTTAAGGGGTACATACTAGAGGTCCATACATGCCTAGCCATCGATGACGTCGGACACGCTCAAAACAGTGAGTGGGGTAGGGGATTGGCATCCTTCTCCAGCTGGCTGAAATGTCTTTATCACAAAGGTTTTCAAACTCAAATAGTGCAAATAAATTGGAAAATGACCTTTTGGACTATATAGAATTTTAGGAAAGGTATTTTTGGTGGGTTTTATTATCTTTTAATTAATTTTTTTCGTGAAATTAATTAAAATTTATCCACGGGCTATAGTTCGTCATCATTAAATCATCATAAAAACATCATAAAATCATAAATTTTCCAAAAAAATCTAAAAATCATCAAATCATTAATTTATCTCCCGAGGGGGCATATTATCATCTATCATCTGAAAATCAATGTCTAGGGCATACATAATTATTTTTCTTTATCATCAATCCTGGCAGTAGCAACAAATTTTCTTTGAAGCAACGCATAAACACATCACTTCGAAGATGGGCAAAATGTATACACCTAAAATTTGTCTTGAGCATCCGATTAATTAAATACAGATTATTTGATTAATTATCCCGATTTCCTCTATTATTGAATAAATACAAATATTTATTTATATAGTTCACATTTAAATTCATCTTAATTAAATAAACAAGATTAAATACTTTGTTTAATTTAATTATCAAATCCCTATTTTATTCTATCACATTGATTCTAAAATAATTAAATAAAGATCAAAATACTTTATTAATTAATTGCCATATTCTTTTGTCTAATTTAATAAACAACTATTCTACAGTTCGTTTTATTAAATTATTTATCCTCTTTTGCTAATTTAAATAAATCAAAATATTTGAATTAAAGCATAAGGAATATTCCATCTATAATTCCTCAAAAATGAATTAGATATCCTATGTCTAATTTATGTCTAAATCATATCTAAATTAATTGATTGAAACTTCACGAGAAGTTTTGGAGACAATTTGGAGACAAATTTGGAATTTGATCTCTCAATCCTCTTCCATCAAACCTTCCTCTTCTTTTGCCTAGTGTTTTCATGGGTAGAGACAATCTCCAAAATTCTCTCAATCTCCTCCATCTTTCACTATTCAATCCTCTAGATTGAATCCAAGCCTCTCAATGCTTTCCCTGTGCATTTTTGCAGCCAATAAATCTATAAATAAAGCCTCATCGAACCAAGAAAAGGATCCAGATAATCAATTTTATGCACTCTTACTCTGCAGGAATTCAAGCACAAAGCATCAAGCATCCAAGCATCCAGCTATCAAGCTTCAATATCATGGTTGCCTCCTGTAGCTGCAATTATCTATTTCATGTCAATTCATGCTAGTTTAGTTCATTTATCATTTAGTATTTATCATATTCAGTTCTATATCATTGCATTATCATCCATCCCATTCTTTGAATTGTCATTTTAACAATCATAGTGCACTCACGTTCTTAGAGCCCTTGTGATTTAATAAATCCTTGAGGATAGAGAATAATATGACACTTTCAATTGATTATTGGTTTGAATTAGTTCAATTTGATTTATCTTTGATGTAATGTCTTATTAATAAGTGTTTTGTGCTTTACACCTAATCCCACACTTACACATAAAAATAGATAATTTAATGTAGTTTAAAATCTAAAATGGGACTAAATCACCCAGAGGGTTGTATGAGTCTCAATCAAGTTTTCTAGGGGTTTCAATACTAAATAACAACCACCACAAAATACCTAGAAATCAAGAAAAACCACCTGTACTAGGACTAAAATTCCCAGAGGGGTGTATGATTCAAATATTAGGTTTTTGTACCATTTTTAGCAAATTATTTGTGAATTTTATTTTATTTGTTTTGGATGATGTCTATGTTAAGTGAAATTACAATTTTGAGATGAAATTCAATGATGCAAGATGCAAAATCCACATTCACTAATGCAAGAATTAGAAACCCTAGATGCCAATTAACTAATACAAGACCTAATGTAAAGTTAATGCATGCTAGATCTAAGACTATGATGTACTCCAAATTAGGAATAAGGCATTCTAAATGTAGGTTTACCAAAATGAAACAACGGAAAGAGGTGGCTCTATCTTTTGGTAGATAGAACTTATGGTTATGGGCCTATTTCACTTTGTTTCACTCAAAGAAACCTTAGAGATCTCAGTCCAATGATGGATTAAGGGAAAAGGATCTACTAGAGGTTGTTCTAGGGTATTTTTAGACACTAAAAAGGGGTTCATCACCAAGATAAGGCTTGGAAAGACTAGTAACATGCAAAACCTAATGCTAAAACCTAGTGATATATAAAGCTTAGATGAATGACCTAAACATGAATACAAATTGGAACAATAAACTAATAAATGAAAAGGGTTCACATGGAAAATTCTAGAAGCTTGGATGAAGGTCTAAAATACTAAAAATGTTGAATTTAATGGACATTGGAACTCAAATGCAAGGCTGGGAAATTTAGTCCTAAATTAGGGTTTTTTGAAAGGAAAAACAGAGGTGCGGAAACACTTTCCTAATGCTAAAACTATAGATGAGAAGTGAAAACAATTGTTTTAAAACTTCTTAAAACAACTTAGACGAACACATATAGGGTAATAAGAGTAACAGAAATAAGAAATCTTAGATAACGCTAGATTTATGTGGGGAAACCCTTTCAGGAAAAAACACAGTACACCAAGAGAAGAAATTTTTTATTATAGTAAAATAAATTACAAAAAAATCTCACAGTCCTCACTCTTTGATAGTTAGCTCATATTAGTAGACTTGAGTTTTCATGCACTCACTATTATAATACTTCTTTCAGTAAACAATGAATACAACTCTCTATTTTGTCTCTCTCTTCACCATCACCCTTGGTGACTATATAATCTAATCGCCTATACAAGTCATACATCACATTAGTCATACCAACCAATTTTATGCATTAATTATGCACCATTCACCCAATCAATAAATCTAATCTTATGACTCATTTGCTCTGCAATCATGCATCAGGTTGCCTAGGCATTAACTCTTCTTTCTTTAATCGGGTTTTGTCATCAGCCGAAAAATGTCTTGCAATTACTACTTTTAGTGCTCTAGACTTTGACCAATCATATGTTGATTACTTGTCATGTGTTGCCTCTCTATTTTTTTTCCACTTCCAGTCAAGTCTAACTATTCAATACAACTATCAAACACGTCTTACCGCTCTACCTCACCGAGCCAAAGAGGTCACTATGATATGGCGGTGCTATCACCCAACCATGAGGCTGAGCAACACCTCTTGTGATATGGAGGTAACTGCTAGAACCTGCAGACAAACACACCATACTATCTCGCCCCAACCACAAGACCTCTCCGATAAGGAGGTAACCATTATCTCTTATTTGCAAGGCTTACAACGCGATTGTGACATGTCCAATAGGCCATTACAGTGTGTTGGTAAGAAAACTTCGCTAATTGTTGTTGTTCACCATGGCCACCGCACCACCAACAAGCACCCTTTGCAATAGGGAGGTAAGCTTTCACACTTACTACACCCATCAGTTGTGCTACTGCCAGCCCAAGACAAAGAGCCCGCAATATGGCGGTAGCATCACCTAACCGCAAACAAACCAAATGAGGCCTATGCTAAGGTGGTAAACCACCTTACCACACCTCTAAGAAAATCCCTCAGTGGTAGAGAGGTAAATGTTGCAAAAGGTGATAATTTTGCCAAGTCTTTTAAGAGGTTCAAGCTAGAAGTTGATGCACTTATTCCCAACAAGATCCCACTTGACTTAGACTTATTGGCTTCCTCTAGACTTCAAAAATTTACTGATGATCATAGGCCCCAAGGCCCATTGAATAAGTGCACCATCTAAACTTGTCTGTGCTCACTGGATTCATTAATGCATCTACAACATTCTTCAAAGTTTTAACCTTTTCTAAACAGATCTTTCCATCTTCCACCATATCCCTCATGAAGTGATACTACACATCAATGTGCTTTGTATTGGCATGGAAAGTTGGGTTCTTTGCCAAAAAATGGCACTCTGACTGTCATCGAAGATTTTAATCTTCCTTACATTAAAACAAAAATCAAAGCACAATCGACTCAACCAAAATACTTCTTTGAAGGTGTGTGTTTATGCCATGTATTCAACCTCTACAATGGATAAAGAAACTACAGCCTGTCACTTGCTCATCCAATTGAATGCACCACCATTTAACATGAAAGTGTATCCATTGGTAGATCTTCTTCTATCAATGTGACCTGTCGAATCAAAATCTACATATCCATGAATGTTGAGTGTTCTCTATGATGCAACCAAATTTTAATGGTAACACAAAGCATATTATGAAGTCCCCTTTAAATATATGAACACTCTATTCACAACATCCCAATGTGTTATTCCTTGATTTTCCATAAAACGAATGAGGAATCCCACTACTTGGGAAATTTCTGGTCTTGTACAAACTATTGCATACATTAGACTACCAACAACACTTGCATAAGGCACCCTAGTCATGTCCTCCATCTCAGTAGTAGATTTTGGACAATCTTCAACAAATAGCTTTGTTCCCTACATAACTATAATAACTAGTTGCTTGCAATCATCCATACCAAATCTCTCCAGAACTATATTGACATACTTACTCTGACTTGCATAGATCTTTCTTCTCGTTTTGTCCCTAGTTATCTCCATCCCCAGAATATACGTTGTTGCACCCAAATCTTTCATTTCGAACTTTGCAGACAGCTAAGACTTGAGATAAGAAATCATAGACTTACTATTTATTATTAACAACATACCATCCACGTATAGGGTAATAATTAGAACATGATCATTTTAAGATTTATAATAAACATAATGATTAGATTTTGATATCACAAATCCCATAGACAACACAAACGTGTCAAATTTTTGATACCACATTCTAGGAGACTACTTCAAACCATACAAATATTTCTTTAATTTGTAGGCCAGACTTTGTTTACCTTTTTCAACGAAGTGCTCAGGCTAGGACATATAAATTTATTCTTCAAAATCTCCATGAAGAAACAATGTCTTCCCATCCATTTTCTCAATCTCTAAGTCATATGTTGCTACCAATGACAACAAAAATGTGATAGATGTCAGCTTTGCTACAAGGTAAAAATTATCCATATCAATTCCCTCTTTTTGGGAAAATCCCTTTACAACCAACCTTGCCTTATGCTTTTCTACACTGCCATCTATACTAGTCTTCTTCTTGAAAACCCATTTACAGCCAACAAGATTTTTCCCTTCAGGCAAAGGCATGAAATCCCAAGTTTCATTTTTCTTCAATGATTCCATTTCTTCATTCATGGCTTCCAACCAAGAATTTTAATCAGACATATTAATTGCCTCTATTATAGTCCTAGGCTCATCAGTGCTAATAATCAAAGAACAAGCACAGTTTGAATCTAACATAGAGACACCATACCTATCAGGTTGTGATTTTTCCTATGTAGACCTTCTTCTTAGCTGAGGTTGTGGTTCTTCATCTTCAGAATCTTAGAGCTTCTTGAACTCTCCTCAGTTTCAAGTACACCATGTAGTTCCTCTTTTTTTGGATTCTGAGGAATCTAAACTACATCATTCTTCTTTTCTCTTTTATTTGTCTCTAGTTGTGGATCAGCTCCTCAAGGTTTCAACTTAGAAAATATTACACTTCTGTTGTACAAAACCTTCTCAATATTAGGATTCCAAAGCTTGTATCCCTTCACACCAATGCCATAGCCAATGAAGATACATTTAATATCCTTGTTCTCCAACTTTGATCTTTTCTCATTGGGCACAGATACATATGGGTCATAGCCAAAGACACAAATATGTCCTAGAGAGGGATTATTACCAGAACTTGCTTCCAAAGGTGTCTACTCAACAAGAGCATTACCAAACAATATGTTGTAGCCATAGCCTCAACCCATTAATTTTTCTTGAGACCAACACTGCTCAACATACTTCTTGCTCTCTCCATTAATGTTTTGTTCAACCTTTCAACAACTATATTATGTTGTGGAGAATAAGGTGTAGTTTTATGCCTTTAATCCCATGGTCTATGTAGTACCTTTTGAATTCTGCAAAAAAAAACTCACCACCATTATTTGTCCTCAAGAATTTGATTTTCTTTCCAATTTGATTCTCTACCAAAGTTTTAAATTCTTTAAACCGATTGAACACTTCTGATTTACTCTTAAGAAAGTATGTAAATGCCCTTCTCGAATAGTCATCAATAAAAGAAACATAATATCTATACTTTGATAATGAAGGAACATTAACTGTACCAAACACATCAGAATGAACATAATCCAGTACACCAGAATATTTATGACAACTCAAATAAAATGAAACAGTGTTTCTTTCCATAAATACAATGTTCATAAAATTGAACTCAAGGTTACAATCATCAAGCCCTTCAATAATATTTTTTTTTTCAAGGTTTTTAAACCTTTCTCACCTATGTGACCAAGTTTATGATGCCAAAACATGGTCTTCTCTACTGGGATTTTCACCGCCAAGTCATTTGTAGCCTGAGGAGCATCTTCATGTTCCTCTACACGGACAAATTTTCTTGACTTTACAAAGGCGTTGTTGCATTGAACAAGATGTGCATCAAGCTTGTACAGAGTGCTAGTATGTACACCCTTAGCCAACACCATTGCACCTCTAGCCATCTTACATCCTTTACATGAGAAAGAAACTTCCACACTAGCATCATTCAGCTTACTGACATAAAGTATGTTACAAGACAAACCTTGTATATGTAGTGCATCACCAATCCCTTTGATTCTTTCATCAAGGAATTGTATTTTAACTCTTCCACAAAAAAAATCTCCAATGTTGAATCACTTGCCAGGTACAACTTTCCACCATCATACTTCTCGTACTTAGTGAACTATTCTCTATGACAAATCATGTGAAAGCATGTTCCTGAGTCAACTAGTTAGACATCATTTGATGTCTAAATCACCAAGGCTGTGATGAAGGCATTTGAATCACTCTGAGAAGAGTAATTTCTTGAAGATTTACTCTTCTTCTTATTCTTCTTCTCCTTAAAATCCTTCCGAATATGACCAGGAATCTCGCAAGTCCAGCATTTCACCTTGGAATTTTTAGCAGGAGACTTTGATCTCCCTAAATATTTAGATTTGGACTTCTTGTCCTTCTACTTGTCTTTCTCCTTCGATCTTCCTCGAAGAACAAGGGTCTCTTTGGCCATCTCTGAAGGCTTCCTCCACATTTCTTCAGACAATAGTGATGCAACAACATCTTCCATATTGAAAGTAGTGGTTGTACTTCTAATAGCCATTACAAGATGAACCCAAGTGTCAGGTAACAAACACAACAAGAGCATGCAATGATCCCCCTCCTCAATATTTACACCTAAAGACACCAACTGGAAAACAATCATATTAAATGAGTTTAGATGGTCTACAAAAAATGCACCCTCTTCCATCTTCAAGGAGTACAACTTCTTCCTTAGGAATAACTTATTTACTAGAGACTTTCCCTGATAAATATCACCAAGCTTCTTCCATAATGAAGCTGCAAACTTCTCCTCATGGATGTTCATGAGTATAGAATCAGCCAGACTAAATCCTATCAGACCTCTCACTTTTCTATCTACAAGGTCCCAATCTTCTTGCTTCATCCTTTGTGGTATATTTCCAGAGACAACAACCTAGAGGTCTCTATCCACAAGTAAGTCTTTCATTACTCAAAGCTGCCAACATTGAATTTTTCAATCTCTACTCTACCTGATGTACTCGCCATCTCAAACAGAACTAGGTTCTAACTTTTCAATTCTCCCAATGGAACAATATTAGCACAAAAAAACAGCCTTACTAACAAGGATAACAAAACTATCCATGCTCTTATACCACTTGAAAGGAAAAGGAGAGGTGCAAAAATGCTTTCCTAACGCTAAAACTACAGAGGAGAAGTGCAAAGATCTATTTTAATTTTTTTTTAAACAAATAAGATGAACACATATAGGGTAACAAGAGTAACAAAAATACGCAATCTCAGATAATTCCAGATTTACGTGGGAAAACTCTTTTGGGAAAAAGCCCACCACACCAAGAGAAGACCCTTTGTATTATAGTAAAATAAATTACAAACAAATTTCACAGTCCTCACTCTCTAATAGTTAGCTCACAGTAGCAGACTTGATTTTTCATGCACTCACTGTTAAAATACTTCTGACAGTATACATGAATACAACTCTCTATTTTGTCTCTCTCTTCACTGTCACCCTTAGTGACTATATAATGTAACCAACTATACAAGTCATACATCACATTAATCATATCAACCAATTGCATGCCTTAATTATGCACCATTCACCCAATCAAGCAATTTGATCTTATGACCGATCTTCTCTACAATCACACATTGGGTTGCCCAGGCATTAACTCTTCTTGCCTATATAAGGTTTTTTCATTAGCTGAAACACATATTGCAATTACTTCTTTCACCACTCTAGAATTCGACCAATCATATGTTGATTACTTACCACGTGTTGCCTCTCTCTTTGTTCATTACTTCTAGTCAAGTCTGACCGGTCAACAAAAATGTCAAACACCTCTTACCGTGCTACCTTGTTGAGCCAAAGAGGCCACTGCCATATTATGGTGCCATCGCCCAACCGCGATGCTGAGAAACACCTCCCATGGTATGGAGGTAATCACTAGAACCTACAGACAAACATACCGTGCTACATCGCCCCAACTGCAAGACCTTCATGGTAAGGAGGTAACCATTATCTCTAACCGCCAAGGCTTACCTTGCTACCATGACATGGCCAAGAGGCCATCATAGTGTGGCAATAAGAAAACTTTTCTAACTATCATTGTTCACCATGGCCACCGCACCACCAACAAGCACCCTACATGGTAGGGAGGTAAGATTTCACACTGACTCAGCACATCAACCGTGCTATTGCTAGCCCAAGACAGAGACCTCGCAGTATGACGGTAACAGGTCACCCAACCGTAGATAGACCGATAGAGTCTCATGGTAAGGCGGTAGACCACCATACTGTGCCTCTAAGAAAATATCGCAGCTATAGAGATGTAAAATCTATGAAAGGTGATAATTTCACCAAGTCTTTTCAAAGGATCAAGCTAGAATTTGAGGCACCTGTTCCCAACATTTTTAGGAAGGAAAAAGAATCTGGTAGTGACAACTCTAGAATTCTTGAAATCTATAAAAAAAGGCCTATAATGGGACTCAATCTTGTTCTCTCCTATCTATCCTCTTCCTCCTCAACTTTATTTTCGAATCTGAAATGTTGAATCCTGCTTTGTAGGTTTCTTGTAGTGATTTTCTAGACAAGGTAACAACTTTGAAAAATTTGCAACCATGAAAAATTCTTCTAATCTTTCTCTTTAGTGTATCTTCAACCTAGATCTACAAATCACACACTAAAGAGAGGGAAAAATATATTTTTATTAGTAGAGAGGGGTTTACCTTGGTCAAATCCCATTTTGATAATCAAACCTTGAAATGAAATGAAATAGAAAGGAGGAATGATGAATGAATAAATAAGATATGTTACAACTCACCAAACCATTGAATAGGATGCTACAAACATGCATGAAATGGCTAAAATGGATGTGGATCTTGAATCTTTCTTGAATAATATGGATCTTGTTGAATGCTTGCTTGAATCATAGGAACCTTCATCACAAATGTTAGCTCAAACACAAACATGATGCATGATGAATTCGACATGATGCTTGATACTTGAAGAATTATCCAAAATGCTTGATAATCACTGTTGAATGCTCTTGTAAACTCTTGAATTATCTTGTGAACTCAAATTTTCTATAAGGATTCTTCATCAACTTGGTAGGAAAAAAAATGAGTGAAATAACCTTGTATTTATACTTGTTTATGCCAAATTTCCTAAGACTACAACATTAACAGCCGATATCAGATCTAGAAAAATAAAATCCTGCCAAGAATTGAATTCAAAATAGGTCTTTGTTAAAGAGAGATCCATATGCCATCTTTTCTATTGGTTGTTTTTTAAAAGAACCAAGTTGATCTGCAAAATTACCTATCAAATTTACCATTTCTATTGGTTGTTTTCAAAGAACCGGGCTAATTTTCAGAATTACCTATGGACTTAACCATTTCTAATTATTATTAATCTAAAGGGATTGGCCAATGAATGAGTAAAATCTATAAAAATTTTGCTACTTCACTTCGGGCTCTATGAAACCCGGGAGGGTGATCCTATAATGTATACTCAAGAATTCATACGACCAATATTTAAATACATTATCCACAACAAATAATTCTCATATAACCACTCAACAACATAATATATTGAAAATTTTGGAAACTCTTTTAGCAATTTACTACACTTGGAGCATGATAATAACAAAAATCAACATAACCACAACGATAACTCATTTGAAATATTTGTAAATAAAGAGTGATTTCTTGATGAATTTACCCAAAAAACTGTATTCTGCATATTCTACTTGAAATAGTGCCTTATCCTAAACATAGATTCAATATTAACCTATGAAAACTGATAAAAATTCTTCACATAGCAACATATATGCTTCAAGAAATGGTATGTGCAAGATCATCATGGAAAAAATAGGCCCTTAAGTGGCAATAAAAAGATAGAAAATCAGAGTTAGACAACTTGAAGTAAAAATTTGAATAAGTTATTTATATTATTTGAAAAAAATGGAAAAATAGAATCTGTAGAAAATTGAATGTAGTTTCTAAACTACTAGACCTTTATTTTTTTTAAACAAATCTATTCGGTGAAAATTTGAAATTTCAATGCAATAGTATTTAAATTTCAGGGTAAAAATAAGAAGTAGGTGTCTGTCTGACCACACTAACCACAATAAAATGTTAATATTTTTTTATAATCTTTTAGATATACTTAGAGCACTCATGTCATGATATGATGCATATTTTTTTATTATTTTTTTCCAATTAAATTATTAATTATGAATTTTTAGTTACACATTTTTGAAAATATAAAAGCTCATCTATCTAACCACCTTAACTTGATCAAAAATTCATGAAATTCAATTTTATTTTTTAATCCTATAGTATGCAAAGCATAGAATGTGGCGCATGTTTCAAATTCAAAAAATGTGATACCGTTTGAAAGTTATAGATGTTTTTCAATTAGCTTATCAATTAGGACTTTATTCGTAATTCTAATAGAAAATGAATAATAATCATTTATTAAATTCAAAGTAAGCATAATTTATATTGGTGGAAATGTGAGAATCTCCTATAAAAACCCTTTTCATTTCATCAATTCTCGGTTTAAAAAAATTCATTAGCCACATAGGTCATCATATGGCTTACATATCGCCACTTTGTGGCCCATCATGATCCTGCACATACCCAACACTGTTTTATAGTACTCCCATATTAATTTCTCAACCACCACTTCTTACATATATCCTAGCATATAATTATTATTAATTAACAACTTCATTCAAGCATTTATACTAGTTCCTTGAACTAATTAGAAAGAATAAAATCACACAACTATTAGAAACAATGAAGATGAACAAAACAATCCTTGATTATTTTATTCATAATTCATAAAACACATACAAAGGAGAGAATATGGTCATTAAATTAACACCTCTCTACTTCATATTTCATATCTTCTTATCAAAATCACATACACAACAACAAACTTAGAACCTAAGACAAAAAAAAACTTAAAATATGCTCTATATTCCTTCTACAATTCACTATGTTAATTGCAATACAATGAACCCCTCTTTCTGGTATTGAATTCCTTCTTATATAAATGAAGGAGAAAAACAAGCTACAGATAAAAAAAAAGCACATGTCACCATACTATTGGACTACTATAACATATATTCCTTTTTCAGTTACGCTCAAGCTCTTAGATGATGGGAATAAACATGAGACAAAAGTAATCCTTATTCGTCACTGAAGATCTTGTCCCACCTTCAAAAGGAATCTTTTATTGTTATAACAAGTTCAAAATATCCTCCACATGCTCAAAAAGTGTTTTCCACGAGAAAACCCAGTCATCAAAAATTAAAAGTATGAAAAGAAAATAAAGATACAAAATTGATTTGTCCACATCATAATTTGTGCCACCATATTTCAAGTTGAGGAGAAAACAATTGTTTTGCAATACTTCATGAAAAGCCTAATATGTAATAATTTCAAGCTATGCATTGTTATTCTCCTGTCCATTATTCATCATATCCATTATCATCCTATTACAATCTTACTCAATATATTTTTCCAACCATTTGATATACTCATCCTCAGTTGGCCATTTTTTCATCTAGAAGCTTTTGCACCTTCACACTGTGCTGAGTGTAGATAGCATCAATTAAGGTCCTCGCCTCTTTGACAAAAGTATTCATTCTTGTTTCAATCTACACCATTATATCAATATATGGATTCAACATGGTGTAATCACATATAGTCAATGCCATCTTAGCTGGTGTGATAATCTCTCATAGATCATCCCTCCATTCATTAAACTATTTTAACTCACCTTTTTTATTCAATATCTCAGGTATATGATGCCTCTACATTTCTTTGAATGCTTTTAGCTTGCTCTAGAGCTGCAACCATAGCTTCCCATGAAAATTTATTATCTCATTCACCAAGTCAATAACTTGTAATATTTTAGGGATATTTGTAAGTGCCTCAAGATCTTCTTCCATTTTAGGTATCATTACTTTTAAATGACCTACTCTAGTGCTCCATTTTCTCCATTCACTCTTGAAGGCTTCCTGAACCTGTGAATACTTTATGTTTGCTTCATGGATGCTATTATAACTATCCCATACATCATCAACCTTATTGACCAATTTGGTCACTCTATATCTTAATACATCTTCAAAAATGTTATTCACCACCTTAACAGTTTCAATTTTGGCTTTCTTGACATTTTCCTTTTCTATCTTTAACAACTTATTTAAATAATTGATTCTCAAGGCCAAGGTCTCCTTGTCTTGTGTAGAAAAATTAGAAGAATAGGATGGTACAAAGATTTTCTTTATTTATTGGATAGCCTAGAGAGTGGATCTCATCTTGTTTATTTCATCTAAGGCCTTGTTATATTCCTTGACCAAGGAATCATACTTCTAATTTTATTTTTTGTGTCTACATTAAGCATTGTAACATGAGATTAATTTAGTAGCCTAGATAGGTGTTATATATGTGTCCCTTTTCACCACCAAGGATCCCATGACCTCTTCAATAGGCCGTGCAGCCTCATGCTTTCCAATATTGGGTGACAAGGATCAGATCACAAGAGTATGCAACTTCAGACTATATTTAGACCAAAACACCTTATCTTCAATCTATTCCTCAAATATTGAAGCCTAAGGATCTCTTTTTATAGAATCAAGTGCAATAAATGAGGTGATAGTACACCCTAATAATAACATTAGTCCACTATCTATGACACTTTTCTTATCTTTAGTTGGACTGATAGCTATAATATCAATCATGATCTTCTCTTCCTCTACCCTCTTAGCCTCTTCCTATTGAGAAGGTTTAGCACTAGCCCTAGCTTTTTTTAGACTCTCCTTTATCTATCTTTTCCTATATTGAACCATGAATTCCTATAATTCGTTAGACTGTACAAACTTATCATCTGCAAGGAATTCATTACAATCCTTAATCCTAGGATCATCATCATTTTTCTCATCAAACTAGCACTGGATCATCCTATATTGGGGAACCTCAGAATCAAGAGTATCTTTAGTGTTAGGGGGAGGGAATTTATTCTTCACCTCCCCATCATCAGGCACATGTTCAACCATTTTCTCTAGCTCAATTACTTGGAAAATATAATTTTTCAAATCTATAGGTTGCTTTCGAATATCTATAGCCTGAGATTGTTGTTCTAAGAGAGAATGTTCTTTCTCAGTAGCCTCCTTTACCTTTCCTTTGAAATCACCATTTTTTAATCCCTCAACTTTCTAAAATATCTTTCAAAAGGATCTTCAATTTCATCATAAGGACTTACATAGAAGGAATTCCTCTTCATAATACTCTCTTCAATGTCCATTATGGATGTCCATTCCTTGTTTTTGGATATAACAACCTCATTACTTGTCAAGTTACTTAATACATCATCCAAGTACAAGGAATGATGAAAGATCCTAGATAGATTTTTCTCCCTTCTCTTTGCATAAATAAAACCCTCTAGGTCAAAAACCCTAACCTCATCAACAGGCAGTCTGAGGTTATTCACCATGATTCCAAATTTTTCATACCCTTCTTGGGGAGTAACTACAAAGTAAGAAAATGAGCATTGAGGGTTTTTAATAGTACCGAACCTGGGCCTTCTGAACATTTAAAAATCCATAAAATCCAATCAGTCAGAAACATACAAGGGAACGTGGTGTGGCACTACCTTGGATCCATAAGCTCTTATTAGAGTATACTCTAAGTGCAAAAACCATTCTGCCCAATTTTGATGCTTATTTAACCCTGTCACCTCCTTTGGACACATAATATTTCTAATTGTTGGAGAAAGGCTATGAATAAGTTCCACACCTAAAATTTCTAGAATATAAAATCTAATGACATTAGAAAACATTAAATAATTGGAATTGGGACAATCTTGATCCCAAATACATGTCCACATTTGAACAAGAAAAACATTATTTTCATTGTCCCTCAATCTTTATTTCAACTTCCCTTTCCAATTATAATCACCCTCAAATACAATCATATGAATTAACATAGAATAGTGTGGAAAATGTAGAGGAAGAACCTCCATTTGTAACCTAACTAAATCATAATGCATTTGTTATGAAACAAAAGCAGCATAATCAAAACCAGTGTTCCAATTTTGGCCCTGTATATCTATTGCCATTACCAACAGGTCACGAGTTATCCTTGCCTCAAATATTTGAGCTAGATCTTAATTCAAGCATTAATACGTGTTCTTAAAATAATCCACAATCTCTTCCATTCAAAGGGCTCAATATCTTTAGAGAGAAATATCTCCTTGCTTTTTATATGTTGTACTAACTATCTTTTTTTGTATGCAATTTTTTTATGATCATATTCACCATATAGACCCACACAGTTGATTTCTACAATAAAATTGGGATTCAACCCAAATATCTCCATAGTATTATCCATTGTTACTTCAAATCTTACATCTCCATTTTAACTTTCGATTTTTCTTTCTATAGGATCATAATGCTTGGACAATTCCGTCATTACATCCAACTCTATAAACAAATTAGGTACAACTAGAATCCCAAGGTTGAGCCCCCATAACTAACATGTCAGCTTTCTAGAATACCTCCTATTAAAGGTATATGTGAGAAACTGCCACCCACTTTGAAGCTGAGCCAACTCTCCAATTTCACTAGCATTGTCAATTAGTCTGCTTGCCACAACATCATGGCTTGTAGGTCTCTTACCAATTAATGACCCACCCTCTTTTACTTCTCTAGAAGCACTTTCCATGAATCTCTCTTGAGTTTTTTGTGTACCTCTTGACACTATGGACACAAAATGGGTACTTTGTGTAGGGTTTATCACTACAGGTGGCTCTAGCTTAGACGTGGATGAAACATATTGGGTTTTGAGCCTTTTAACTCTCTTCTACTTTAATTTTCTCTTTAGCCTAATGTTGGAGTCACTAGGATCTAGTTTTCTCATATTTTCAATATGGTGGGACTAAGGTTTACAATTATCTTATCTGAAAAGACCCACCTAGTTTTCTTAAAACCCAAGGCACAATTACTGAGAAAAATACTCCCAAACCTTATACACTATATATCACCCTAATTGAAGATGCTTACAAAAATAAATTGTAATAAAATTATCTCTTTATTCCCCATGATAATTTTGTAAAGAAAAATTTAGTACTTTGGACATGAAGAGATACACAATTTTCTAACTCGGGTGAATAACTGACACCAACACTACTATAATTTCCTTCTTGGAGTTCTTCACACCATTTTTTCATCTTTTGGTTTTCTTCTCCACTTCCTAAGAAGTTTTTTAATGTGTAGGAAACAAGCCATCCACCTTCTTTATGGTGAGGAAATGGACTGTAACACCATAAATGTTTTATAGAAATATTGTGACATTGAACTAACATTTTGCAATTCATATTTAAAACCTGTTCATTGATCACTATGTTCTTAGACCACATCAATGGTTCTCCTCCACCTCGGTACTTTATTTTCTACCTTAAACAATGTCCTCAAGATGTTTCCATATTTTCTTTCATCTAGAGGCCATCGTTCATCGCTACTACATTTCATCTTTCATAGGTCCTATCAACAATGTGAGCATCCATGGGATGAGATCTTAGCTGTCAAATCTAAGACTCATCCTTCATCACATTCCCCTTTCATCGCGCATCACTAATTCATGCTTCATTGTCTAGATCACATCAGCAATGGGCAATAAGGTGATAGAACAAGATTAAGACATGTGCACTTGGATTAAAATCAAAGGCACAATATATATTGCACACAAGAGAAAATTAGATCAGTGAAAGATAGTTTTAAAAAAAGAACCTCATCGCTCATCGCTAATTTGAAACTCAAATCTTAAAATGGATCCACAATGAGTGATAGGAGAAAATACAAAGAGCACCAAGGTTCATAGAATATCACTAATCCACATTACAAGACTCATGAGAAATTAGAAATAAATGAGATGCCAATGATAACACACATAACAAGTCCATCGTGCATCACTAATACAACATTGAACATTCAAAACCTAGTTGTGATGTGTGGAATAAAGGAGACACAACTCATCACTCATCGCTCATATGAACTCACAAATATAAAAGCTATCTATGATGAGTGATAAAGGAGATGATAACTGTGAATTAAGTGAAGATATCTTAGCAAGTTGTCGTAAGTTGTTTTGAAAAGGGGAACTACCTAAGATGACGAATAAAAGGCCTTAGTGGACATGAAGACACATTTTTTCAAAGGATGTAAAGGCATAATAAGGTCAATTTCTTAACCTCATAAAATAAAAGAATTTTGGACCTAGGCACAATGGGCTAGTAATTTCATGAGCTCTAATGAAATGAGATGTTTTAACATGACCGATGATAGGTAATAGAGTGTCAATGAAAAATTAGAGCTATGGAAAGAAGGCAATATTGAGAGTTATTTAAGAGGGGTTTTAGGTAATGTAAAACCCTATAACAGTTATAATAAACCAAACCCTAAGCCCCTAGGATGGATTCATCAAAAAAATTGAAGGGTGATAAATGGAACATAAACAAAATTTAGGGGTTTCATCAATGGCTCCAACTAGGGACGCATGCCTTTCGCGAGCATGGGGAGATCTTATAATCTCGGGTTGAAGTAGACCAAACAAAACAAAGTGAACCAAAAACCCAAGGAACTACCTGGACAAGGTAGCAGGACCAAACTAGACACAACCAGAACAAGAAAACCTATATACAAAATGTATAAAACCTAGAACGTGCACGAAAACAAACATACTTAAAAGAAGTATGGTTTCAATAACTTTCCATGTACTGGAAGATCAATAAATTCATCTATCAAACTTTGGAGGAATTACAAATCCTCCCCATTTGTAATGACTATCAGATCAGGGCCTAACCATAATTATTCAAACTTATTGTGCTTACCCTTATCCTACGCCCTCGCATTCCAGACAAGTACCATACTATTCACTTCAAATTTTCTAGGAGAATCTCTCTTTTCATGCAATTTCTTAACTTGCAACTATATCTTTGCATTTTTGGCACGATCTTCTCCTCTAGTTTCATCTAATTGCACTGGATTATCAATTTTGTGCTGCATATCATCATAGGCATCTTCATCATATCCATACACCAATTTATACATCCATGGCAATTTGTTTTGTGGAAATCTAGCATCCAAACCATACACCAAACCAAATGGTGAATAACTAGTAGCCTTCTTTATAGTAACTTTATCTTCCCAGAGTACTAGCTTCAACTTTGAATCCCAAGCTTTCATGTTAATATCTATGACTCTTTTGATGATTTTCATTAAGCTCTTATTACTAGAGTTGTCTTGACATTTCCCTAAGGATGGTAAGGTGAAGATTAAGAAATCTATATGCCATTCTTATCACCAAAATCCTTGAACTCCACTGATATAAAACACATAGCATTATATGAAATGATCTATTATGGGACTCCAAACCTAATCAAAATATTGTTCAATAGGAAGTCTACTACCACTTTTATTATTCCTTTCCTTGTGGGTATTTCTTCTACCCATTTAGTGAAGTTTTAGTTGCAAAAAGGATCCATGAGTGCTCTCCACTATAATTTTTTTGGTATTTCACCAATGAAGTTTGTAACTAAGGAAAAAATTAGGTTTACAATATCAAGCATAAACAATCAAAACCCTAGCTAACAGTGAAGCAAAATGGAACATAAAATCATAAACAATGAACAATCTCACCCAAACATTTCATGCATTCCATTATTTATCTTCATTGTCCCTCTCCTTCATGTTGTAAGTAATGTTTTCCGTCAAATTTTTGTGAGAAACTATGACCTATGAAAAGACTAAGAAAAATATTGAAGGATTCGACTACTCAATTGTAAGTGTACTAAAAAATTCACAATCATGAAGTCTTGACAGAATGAGGCTAATATTGTATTTTTATATAAATCCATGTCTTTTTACAAATGACCAAGATTGATAGATGCCCTAAGATAGAAGGCAAAGATTGAATGTGACAATTAGAAATTAGGGTTAGGGTAGAATAAGGTTAAGATTTGAAATGGAAAGATATAATTTTTAAGAAAATAAAATTAAGAGAGATTGTAGAAAAATAAAATGAAAATTTAAAATTATTTGATTTAAGAGAGAAAGCTAACTTTTTGAATTAATAATTAGTTTAATTCAAAAGAGTTAAGTGCAAGATAGTAAATAATGATTTTTAATTATTTAATTTGTGGGAAAATGGAAAGTGGAATTTAAATAAATAATTTTATTTAAATTTAGAGGAAAAGGGAAAAGGGATAATTAAATAATTACATCAAATTATTTAATTATAGATGAAACAAAAAGTGAATAATGGGTCAATGAGTTTGACTCGAAAACTACACGATTGAATCCTGATAGCAATATCATAATTTGATACGTTATGGAAGAAAGCTCCTACTTATCAAGTGAATAATAATTAAATAAATTTAAGGATTTATTTAATTATAGAAAGACATATGAGATTAATGACATATTTAAATAAATAAATATAATTTATTTATTGAATAATTAGGATGAATAAAAGATAGGAGTTAATTAAATAATTAATAATTATTTAATTAATAGTTGAATTAGGATCATTGTACATAATTAAATACTTTAATTATCATGAGAAGTGTAATTAAATAATTTAATCATTTGGGCATGCTTGCTTGTGTGTGTTATCATTTTATCTTGCATTTGCATCAAATGAGTTTCATTCTAGCTAATAATCATATCTTGTGTATGAATTGGAATAGATTTTTGCACTATACTTTGCATCTAAGGTCATATCATACCTTTTGTGCATTAGAGCTCTAATTCTCTAAGTTTACTCCTTCATATGTTTAGAAAATGTTATATTATGATGGGGAACAAGACACGTCATCACCTTGGTCTTTATACCTTGGTGCA
The DNA here is from genome assembly GCA_007115665.2 of Sequoiadendron giganteum. Taxonomy (NCBI): domain Eukaryota; kingdom Viridiplantae; phylum Streptophyta; class Pinopsida; order Cupressales; family Cupressaceae; genus Sequoiadendron; species Sequoiadendron giganteum. The sequence goes on from CM021100.1 coordinate 889,473,338, forward strand.
TAATGTCTAGTGCTAAATCAAACATCGTGGTTTCTCACCTTATGCCACATCCTTCCACCTATCAAAACAATTCCATATCACATTATCCCACATCCTTCCATAACAATTCCACATCAACTTATCCCACCTCTTTTCAAGTCAATCCTACATCAACCTATCAATTCATCCCACAACAAGCACATGTAAGCCAATTCCACCTTCACAACAAGATCAAAATCATTTAAGTCTTAGTGCCACCTTTGGCAAGGGAAATTCCAATCTATCTCATCCACCCTTTAAATTTATCATACCACCATCCAATAAATTTTGTGTTCCTAAGCCACCATTTCCTAGTCCCAATCCATTGGCGTATCCACCTTATAACCCATTAAACTCTTCATTACACTCACCATCATCTAATCCTCCATCAAATCTTTTCTCTAAATTAAAAAAATTCAAAACATAAACCTATGGAATTACCCAGATCCACTCATCTACGTAAAAAGGATGTGACCCAAGGGCTACTAGAAAGGAATCAAACATCACCATGTCATCCAACTCATATGTTTGAACTTACCAAAGAGTCTTCAAACATCATGCCTATTCTTACAACCCTATAATGTTGTCTCCCCCTTGAGTCTATTCAAAAGTCTTCCCCATTGATCCCAAGTAAACATCCATCATGTATCCATGTTGTTAACCATCTAGAACATATCAAGCCTATTCACAATTCATCCTCCTCCACTTCCATTTAAGTAACCCAAGAGTTATATCAAGAATCTACTCCCAAGCATGTGGAAAAATCAAGCCCTAGTCCTAATCAAGGTAAAATTACTTTCATCCAACCTATCGAGAACCTATATATTTTCTATGATCAAGATATTATCTATGAAGAATCTATCTATGAGAAACTTGATCCTATACCTATCCATGAACAAGGTATCCCCAATGCACCTTCACCTATTCCAATCCATGATCCATCAATATCGAGCTCCCTTGATGAGACATATGCCTCCCAAGCACACATAGAAGATAAAAAAAAAGCCTTGGATATAAGTGAACACAATACTAATCAAGATCGTAATGATCCTCCATCACCTACTATCAACCCTAGTGCAATTAATCCATCATAACCACTTCGTCTTTCCACCCTCATTCATGAATTTCCCCCCTTAGAACTGCAACCACCTACACCTAGTCCCATTATCCACCACATACTCCAAAACATGAACTACCAAGGTAAAGTTTTATGCCTTCATGAACAAGGTATTTTGGAGCCCATCCATGTCATAGTCCCTCCATGTTCATTTGGACTTACCTTAATTCAAAAAGCTAAAGATGTTGGTACTTCCTCCATCCATCCTATGTCCTCTTTCCACCATAAATCCTATTATACACCTAAAATATATGTTGTCATCCCTCCTCCATCATCCTAAAAATTTCAAAAGCATGTGACTGTACACCTTCAACCATCAAATTTTCCACCATTTCTCCCAATTCATAATATACCTCCATCTAATATAACTTCATTACTCCCAACACCTAATATCACCATTATACAATCCCCTTATCCATCCATCCATAAATCATCTAAACATGAAGCTTCCACTAATTCCACCATACCCATGGTATTCAAAAGAAATCATTTCAATGCCTCTACCTATAAAGAAAGAAATCGTAAGGGTCCTCATGCCCTAGGACATAAAAGAAAATAATCAAATAAAAAACCATCTAAAAAGCTATATAAGCCCATACCTCAAACAAAAAAGTCTAAAAAAATGGTTTGAGTACCTAAGAAAAAAAAATCAAGTGAAACAAGGCATCCACGTCACAAAAATACCGACCATCCGCTTCCACCTCACATTCCCACTTTATGCAAGAATCTCATATTCCATCCCACAGTAAAAATAAAGGTCATAAAAATACTAAGTCTATGTGGGTACCTTAAGCACTTCATCACCCATCTCCTAAGAAAACATCTCCATTATGTCCTACACCCCTTCCAGATCAAAAGTTCCAATGTTTATCATAGTGTGTGCAACCATTGTTCATGGTTCCCTTCCAGTTCACAATAATTCAACCTACCTCCATATCCTCATCCTTCACTCATGATCCTACATATCTCCCCCATCACCTTCCTATGGTCCATGCTTTTGGCTAACTCTCCCCTTCATCTTCCCTACAGAATCCACATCATAACCCACTATTTCCCATCCATCCTTGTATAAGCCTTTCATAATATTTCATCTACCTAATCCATCTGACGCTCATGTATTTACTTACCAAAATCTATGAGCACACTTGAAATGGTCAATGTGATTGCATCCATGTAGCGGGACTATCACCCTTCATGGAACTAGATACTAGAGTCCCTCCTATCCATATTCCCCTTCTCCTATCCAAAAAAAAATCCAAAAAAAATAAAATAAAATAGAAAAAAAGTAAAGAGAAATCCAATTGTCCAATGGTGAAAACCTGGTAAGTAGGCACCCTAGATAAGTACCATCATGAAAACTTGGTAAATAGGTGTCATGAGTAGATTGATCTTATATGTCCCTTACACTTGGGGGCAGAATGTCTCATCTATCCAACCTATCATTTTCATGTCATATCATTCTACCTTACCATCCTACCATCTCTAGCCATCATACCTACCTATCATATGTGAGTTTGTTCATCCCCCCTTCGTCCTTTTGATCTTGATGAAGATATAGGGGAAAAATGTTGAAATAATTTTTGGGTATATCTTGACATATCTCATCCTTTCCAACCAATCATATCATTATCCTATTATCATATTCTTTGTCTGGAAAAATACTAAGTATTGTACCTATAATAGGGCATGTTATTTCTATGTGAAATAGTTTTGGATATCACATCCTTTCTATCTTATGATGCATACATCCATTCCATTCATGATGACCTATCATTTTTATTCATCCATCTATCATGAGACTTTTATCCCTTATCCTATCACCCACCATTTCATCCATCAATCCCATCTATTTAATTGCACCTAGACTTGGTTATCCCTTGTCATTGGTATCTAGCATAAAGGCTGCCCAGATTGTCATGTCAAAACATTTCAAAAATTAAAAAAATCCAAAAATAAAAAAAATCTAAAAAAGTCAAAACATTTCAAAAATCCAAAAAATCAAAAACATTTCAAAAATCCAAAAATCAAAACATTTCAAAAATACAAAATAATCACAACATCCCCAAAAATAAAATAAAAATGGAAAAAGTTCTTGAAAAAAGAAAAAAAATTCAAATAAACAACAAAAATCCAAGCAATAAAATCAATCCATCCAATCACTTCTTCTAATTTCATCTAATTAATCCATCACCTCAATCCAATCATCCAACCATTCAACCAAACAATCATCTTCATAAAATCCACTCATCCATACATCAAATCATCTTCAGTCATTCCAAGCAATAATCCAAATGCAAGTCAATCCTTAATTCATACCAATCAAGTCAATCAATCTTGTCAAATTATCCAATTACATCAATGGTTTTGATCCTAATCTTTTCATAAACCAAATCAACCAATCAACAAATCAATCATCCTTGTGTTGATCTAGGGATATATCTTTCCCCAAAATTACAACACTATCATCATCGCCAATCAATCAACAATTTACAACTTGACAAGGGAAATACCTTTTTTTTTTTGAATCATTTGTTCATGTTTGCTTGCTTTCTTGTGTGTGTTATCATTTTATCTTGCATTTGCATCAAATCTGTATCATTCTATCTAATATTCATATCTTATGTATGTTGGAATAGATTTTTGCACTATCCTTTACATATAAGGTCATATCATACATTTTTTGCATTAGGACTTTAATGCTCTAGGTTTACTCCCTCATACGTTTAGACAAGGTTATATTACGTTGGGGCATGAGACACATCATCACCTTGGTCTTTATTCCTTGGTGCATAACGTCTAGTGTTAAATCAAACATCATGGCTACTCACTTTCTTGTAGAATAATGTCTCATTCATCTTCTTCATCCACTTCCTATCTTGCATGATTCATCTTGTCTCTCCTTATTATTTCATTTCAAGAGAATAATCATGTTTTTTCAACCCACCTATCCTCCCAAGTGGGGCATCATAATCCCATCATCATCCCATCATCATATCCTTACATCATCATCCAATTCTTATATCATCTGGCGTTGTCACAATAGTGTTTTCCACTTTCTAGGAGATCCTGATTTTTGCTAAAATCATAACTTTTCGAAAATATAATGATTTTAGCCTTGAAAAGTTCCATTCAAATGATTCCAATTGAAGATGGTTTGATCAAACCAGCTTAGACCAAGCCCCCTTGGATATAACCTCGCTATTTTTAAACCATACCTATAACAGAGTCTCCTTTACACCTATCAAAATGTTGATAAAAACCCGCTTTTGATTTACCTTTTAGGGGATCAAATGAATTCATTTTAAAAAAAATCTATAAGGGTGATCCTACAAAGCTGGTGTATAATTTTTGGGAGATTCTGATCTTGGCTGAAATCACATATTTTAGAAAATATAATGATTTAAGTCTTTAAAAGTTCCATTTTAAGGATTCTAATTGAATAAGTTTTGATCAAACCACCTTAGATTAAACCCCTCTTGGATAGAACCCTGCTAGTTTTAAACCATGCCTACAATGGAGTCTCCTTTACACCTATCAAAATGTTGATAAAATATCAATTTTGATTTACCTTTTGGGGGATCAAATGAATTCATTTAAAATTTATTTTAAATGATCATGGTAGTTCTAGGAATGAGCTATCCAACAAATATAATTTTAATATGTTTTTGGTTTTATTATGTATGTGTTTTTTTAGTTTTATTAAACATAGGTTTTTCATTCATAATCAAGCTCTTTGTTCTGCACATGTGGAAAAATAATAGATTATCAAAATAAAATTTTAAAAAATATGTTTAGGCTGGGTATTGATGTCCTTGACCCATTAAAAAAATGTAAATTTTAATTTCGATACATACATAAAAAGTTATGCTCTATACAGTTCACCTATGTTTTAATTGTAATTCATTTGACTTTGAAACTTGATTAAGGAAAAAATATTTAATAAAACACTATGAAACAAAATTGAAGTGCTAGATATCGTAGTTACAAATCTAAATTCAAAAAAATTAGAATTTTATCCTTCATACAAAAAAAATTATGTTGTATACAGTGAGCGTCACTCCTTTAAAATGTTGGTTTAGGTTTTGAAGGAGATGGAAAAATAAGTGCAATTTGATTCCAATTTTTTTTAAAATATATATTTAGAATCTATAGAAAAATGTCACAAATCACTAGTTTGCATCATCTTCAAATTCCTCATGGTTTAGCTATTATAGGTGCCCGAAAGTGAAGATTTAGTTAAAACAAATTAGTCTAGTGTCCAGTTTGCCAAAAAATTGTAAACTAGTATTGTGGGATCACCCAGAAGTATGTAGTCCTTATTATAAGCTTCCAAAAAAGTATGATTTTAATTAAATTTAATTTTATTATTATTTTTTTTTTTAATTTCTTGTGAATGTAGGATTTTCACCAAAAATAAAGATCTTTAATCTGCACATGTGGAAAAATAGAAGATTATCAAAAAATAAAATAAAAAGTATGTTCAGGCTGGGTATATATGTCCTTGATCCATTAAAAAATAAATTGAATTTCAATACATACATAAAAATTTATGGTGTATACAATCCGCCTATGTCTGAATTGTTATTGGTTTGACGTTGAAACTTGATTAAGGAAAAAATATTTAATAAATCACTATGAAAACAAATGAACTAGTTAGATATCATAGTTACAAATCTAAATTTAAAAAAAATATAATTTTATGCTTCGTACAAAAAAAATTATCTTGTATATGGTGAGCATCACTCATAATTTTTTTTTACTCATAAAAACTAGATTTTGAAGGAGATGGAAAAAAAGTGCAATCTCATTACAAAGTTTTTGAAAAAAATATATTTTGAATCTATAGACAAAACTCCACAAATCACTAGTTTGCGTCATCAAATTCCTCACAATTTAGCCGCTATAGGAGCCCAAAAGTGAAGATCTAGTTAAAAAAAAATAGTTTAGTGTCCAATTTGCCAAAAAATTGTAAACTAGTATTATGGGATCACCCCATCATCATCCATTTTTCCTCTATACATACCTTAGCTTCTTTGAAATTTTGTTACTTGACACAAATCTCATCATCTCGAACATCATCTCAAAGAGGGGTAAAATGTAAACACCCAAAAATGTCCTCTTACAATACCTTGTCACAACATTACACCATTTAGACATCTTGTAGAATGTTTTTCCCTAGGTACCCATGTCATCATCTAATTAGTTAAATAAATCTTATTTATTTGACTAGTTTCATTTATTCCCTATTTATCCATAATCGCTTTTTCTATAATTGAAAAAATATTTATTTAATTAATTATTCATGACCAATTTTCCTCTCTAATTAAATAATTGTTTTAATTGTTTAAGTAGTCATTTATCTATTATTTTTATAATTAAATAAATATTTACTTATTTAATTATTCATGATCATTTATCCTCTCTAATTAAATAATTATTTTAATTGTTTGATTAGTCATTTATCTATTCTCCTATAATCAAAATAAATATTTATTTATTTAATTATGTTTTCACGTTCGTCTATAATTAAATAATGATTTTACATTATTTAATTATCTCTCCACACCATCCCTGTCATTTATTGGATAATGATTTATCATTATTTAATAGGTTTATCATATCATTATCCTTCTCATCTTTTTCAGAATTTATTTCCTTTAAAAGAGAATTAAAATCTTTATATCTTTTCAAATCTTATCTTATCTTGTTTTATTTCCTCTTTGATCAAATAAAGAAAAAAATCAAATCTTGTCAAATCTTCTTCTTCGTCCACATAAAAACTCTAAAAATATGGCCTCTCACAAGCCATTTATTGGAGGATCTTTTGAGTACCCCTTACTCTGTTGAATTATCTCTATAATATTTCATCTATCATCATCCATCTTTGAACCTTCACTATATTGTTATGTTGTTGAAGTGGGCAACCAACATTCCTCCATCAACAATGCTTCAAAATCTTGCATTCTCATGCGAGGTTGAGAAGAGCAATGGAGATAAATCGAGTTTAGTGTGGATTTTGGGTTTGCATTTTCGCGCTATATTGATTTTCATGCTTCCTTTTACTCTATTGTGTGAGTTAGGATTTGATATATTGCTATTTTGATTTAATATCTAATTTTCCCCTAGATACAAGATGAAATATGTAAAAGTAAAGTTTGCAGGCCTAGGTTATTTTTATGTGTCTACATTTTCCCGCTCTTTTTCATGATGTGGCTTATCACATTGTGACAAAGAAAATTCAGTCAAAATGTGCCTCGGTGTCAGTAGGGTAACCTTATGCCCCCTAAGAAGAATTTAAAAAGAAATTCAAGAAATTCAAAAAAATTGAAAATAGTTTCGAAAAACTAAGTTGACAGCCAGAAAAGTGATGGTGAAGTCAGTCTTGAATTGCAACAAGTTTAGAGAAGCCAAAATTATGTTCAAACATGCAAAAGGGTATGTCTAGTTATGAACCCTAGGTCAAACCCTAATTTTGAGGGAAGGTATAAATAGGAAAATGGAAAGTCAAGGCTCATTTTTCACTTTTGGAACTTGGAGATTAGGAGCACTGAGTTAAGATGGAGCAAGTTTCCCACAGTGAGAACATGGCTTATAGAGTTACACATTCAAATAGTTGGACAGTGCAAGAGATCTAGTAAGGCTACAAACCCACTTTGTTAATTTTTCATTTCATGCATTTTTAGGTAAGATAAAAAACTGATAGTCAATTATGTCATTCCGTGATAGTTGCAAGTTCTATCACATTCAACGTAATTGGTTGTGAAATGACAAAACTATTTAGAAAATTTTAGGCTAGGATATGGTTTGGAATTTTTTTTGAATGCAACTATTTAGGTTTGACGCATCTATAGGTTGTTGAACTGCATCTGCATATGCGAAATGCAAATGACTGTGGTTCTACACAACTACCTAGGGATGAGTCACAACTACATAGGAATGACACAAGTATAATATTAGGTCACAACTAATTTAAGGGTTCAATTCAATTGATCCCCCATAATGCATCTACTATGGGGCGATGCAATTGAATGTTTTATGATGCAATTGAACTTTATGCGATGCAATTGGCTAGTTTCAAATTTTCCTTAGATTAGGATTGACTTTCTGTTATCACATGTGCAAAATAGCTTGAGGTAGGTTGTTTAACTGACACATTGGTTGTCATGTTGGTCAAAGGTTCAGATAGATCTGATTTATACACAAGAGTCCAGACCACCAAATAATTATTGGTTGAGGGACCAGTTGACTAGCATTGAAAAGTGTAAGTTATGATTTCTTTGTATGTACCACATGACATTCATACTTGTAATTAGGGAAAACAAGGGGATGTTGACTAGTTGAGCAGTGGAATTCAAAGACATGGTCCTTTCATCTACCTATAGGAGAGGCTACCATCACCTTGGAGGATGTCTATAGGATCCTTCAGCTACCGATTCGAGGGGAGAGAGTTAGATACAATCCTGGCCAGGTATATCAAGCTTTGACCACCTTATACATGTATGATGATATAGCATACTTGGTATTGATTGATATGAGATCTAATAGGAGACACTAGCTTCATGATATGAGTAATTGGACTATGTATTGTGCATCGCGATAGCTGGGGTAGTGATTCCAGATGATCAAGGACATGGATTTCCTACCAGATGGGGGGAGATGATTTCTTGTATGATGTCCAGTGATAGTTTATGCATGGGGTTCATGTTTACTAGTGAGCGTATATTTCTAGTTGCATGGCATAATACATCGACGAGGCTAGTCTATGAGTTGTGGGGTTACTTTGTTGACATTCTGGGCTTGGGAGCACAATTTTGTGTTTCATCCACTAGCTGGTCATCAGTTGAGTACCATCATACTATATGTATACATGTATACTAGAGTAGTTACTTAGACACATGTTGGAGACATTGGTTACTACCGACATGGGCTGGATACCTTGGTCAGTTTCATATGGAGGCCATATATGGATTGTCATCTCTGGCCAAATGAGGGTGAAAATATACAATGGTGTTAGTAGGAGAGGTACCTAATTCGGTGGATTGTCTAGTTAGTGTATATTATTGAGATGTATCTATCGGATTAGGTGTTGAGACAGTTCAGAGAGTAATAGGGGGAACCACAAGGATTGGGAGTGTTTTCTCGTTCATCAACATAGGTGACACCATGGGGTCCAATTATTTTAGTGGCTACAATAGAGAAATAGATAGATGGGTTGTAGGAACAATAGTGGGCATGGAGAGGGGTACTAATAGATGCATGTACCATTCTAGAATATGATGCATGGTAGCGTATATATAGGAAAATTCCACTAACATATTTCAATCGACTAGCTCCAATTGTCAAACAATGATGAGGTCCATGAGGTAAGAGAGGAGAAGATAGAGGGAGAGTCCTTGGACATATTGAGCAAGGAATTTAGGTCCCTATCTATTTTAAGCCTTGTAATTGCTATCTAGGTTTGGGATAATATATTGAGCAATCTAAGCTGAAACCTTGGTGGTGTGCTAACATGATCTCAGTTGAACCTCTTAATCTTGTCCATCCTAAATTGATAGAGGATGGTGTGGAGACCAAATAAGTCCCCTTAGGTGTTTTCTCCTTGGATGAAGCACTTGAGGAATTCTTAGGGGCCTACGCCTCTTTTCCTCCTTTTCACCACAAGAAATGATTCCCATATCACTTGAGAAAATAGGTGTATTTTGTAGAATCTATTTTGAATTTTGATGAGGAAGACCCTTTAGCTAATTTTGACAATGGTGTTACGATAACACATCTTGAAGACCATAGTTGCCTCCTCAAAGGAGATACTACTAAATTTTTTATGAATCATAAGTCTTTTGAAAAGGTGATTAAGATTGGGAATTTCCTTTCTTTTAAGGAAGCTAAGGAGCACTCCGACCTTCTACATTCTTATACTGATATATTTTCTTGGTCATATGAGGACATGCCTAGTATTGATGAGTATATAGTGGTTCACAATATTGTTTTATGTCCCAATCCCAATCCAGTTAAGAAAAAGATCCAAAAGATTATTCCTAAGGTTGATTTGTTGGTTAAGACCAAGATAGATAAGCTCTTAAAAGAAGGCTTTATCCATCCAATCGACTATTGACCTTGGATATTGAATATCATTATTGTTAGCAAACTTGATAGCCATATTCATAAATGAGTTGAATTTTATGATCTTAATAAGGCTTCTCTTAAGGATAATTTTCTATTACCTAATATAGATATGATTATAGATTCGACTATAGGCCATGCCTCGCTATCTTTTATGGATGGCTTCTTAGGTTATAATTAGATTTGTATTAACCTAGAAGATCAGTACAAGACAATATTCACTATAGCTTAGGGTACCTTCTACTATGTTGTAATACCTTTTGGGTTAAACAATATAGGAGTGACTTACCAACAAGAAATGGCCCTAATATTTCATGACTTCATTCGTAAAATTCTAGAAGACTACATTGACGATATATTGGAAAAATCTATAACCCGTCAAGACCAAATAGGGAACCTTTGTCTTATTTTTGAAATAATTTGACTCTATAACATTCGGCTTAATTCTCTTAATTGTATCTTCAACATAGACACAAAAGTTTTTTTAGGATTCATAGTGTTTCACCACAGTATTGAGGTCACCACAAATAAGATCGATGCAATCGTTAACATGCCTCCATCTAGGAACATTACTGAGTTGCAAAGTTTACAAGCGAAAATTTAAGTAATTTGTAGATTCATATCTCAATTGGTTGATCGTAACCTTCCTTTCACTCATTTGTTAAAAAAGACATTCATTTTATATGGGATGAAGAGTGTTGGAAAGCTTTCAATTCAATAAAACTTATTTGGCTAATCCTCTTGTATTAATGTCAGTTATGTAGGATAGATCCTTTTTTCTTTAACTTGCTACATCACTATACACCTTGGTGGCCTTGCTTGCTTAGTATGATGATGCTAAGAAGGAGAGGGTAGTCTACTACATTAGTTGCATCCTAGTTAATTATGAAACTCATTACTCGTCCATGGAGAAGCAATGTCTTGCTCTCGTCTTTGCAACCCAATAACTAAGGAAATACCTTATTCATGTTAAAACACATGTAATTTTAAAAATTGACCTTCTAAAGCATCTATTCTCTAGTACCAACCTTGTTCGGAGGTTAGCTAAGTGGGTAATGTTGCTTTCTGAGTTTGACATAAAATTTGTTACTCATAAATTGATAAAGGGTCAAGCGATTGTCGATCAATTGGTAGACACTCCTTCATCTCCCTTCATCCCGAGTTTGGATTTATTACTTGATGAGAACATGTTTTGTGATCAATCATGACCTTGTGTAGAAAACAATATTTCGATGGATTGAGATGTTAGACTAGCTCCAGAGTAGGCATAGTTTTAATCTTTCCTAAAGGTAATCTAGTCCCTCTCTCCTTTTAACTAGACTTCCATTGTACCAAAATTCTCTGAATACAAATCCCTTATTTTTAGCTTGCATACCATGATCACACTAAAAATAAAGTATCTCCATATACATGGTGAGTCAGAGCTTACTATGAACTAGATTATGGGAAATTATTAGGATAAGAAAAGTAGGTTGTCTTGGTATTGAGACCTTGCTTTGTTTTTTCTTAATAGATTCTCCTCCTTCACAATAGATAGTGTCCCTAGGAGAGAAAAACGACACACAAATTCCATGGTGAGTGCCACCTCCCTAGTACCTTCAAATGAGGATATGAAAGAATACCACTTTGTGGTTTAGGTCCTTCAATATCCTGATGTATCTGATCAACCTAAATTCGATGCTCTTGTGTTTTCTCATGTAGACTCGGGAGAGTGTTTTTCTAACATCTACAACTATCCAAAAAATAGAAACTTCCTTGATGGTGCGATAAAAAATGATTGCACTTGTATACAAAATCTTTCAATCTGTTACGTTGTCTTATTAGATTATCTCTATCAAAAGTCTTACAAATTTATGCTTCTTCGATGTATCACTAAGGTGAATATCCTTGTAATTGATCCACATGAGGTAATTTTGGAAAATTATGGAATGAGATTCTTTTGATTTTGTTAAAAGTTGTCTACAATGTCAGCAACATAGTCATCTTATTCATGCTCTTGCGCAAGAGTTACAAAACCAAACCTCTTCTTGGCCTTTCACTAAATCAGGGTTAAATATGATAGGAAAGATACCACCTCCTTCTTCTAAAGGACACACCTTTATCATTACCGCGATAGATTACTTCAAAAATTGAGTTGAAGTTATTTGTAGCTTTCTTCTAAAAAATGTCATTGGTCACTTCGGTTTTCCTTCTACACTTTTCTCTTACAATGGTATGTCATTGAAGAACAAGGAAGTAAATAAATTCTTAGAGAAGTTTCACATTTTGGATAGATTTTCTACATCATACTATCCTCAATATAATGGCCAAGTAGAAGAATCTAATAAGACTTTTGAGCTCATTCTTAACAAAATAATAAATAGGCATGGTAAGGATTGTAATGTTCAATTAACATACACTTTGTGGGCCTATCACATGAGTGTTCATATGGTGATGTGAATTACCCCCTACAACCTTGTGTATGGTGTTGAAGCTATCATACCTTTATAGTTGTAAATTCAATCTTTATGCGTTTCCCTTAAAGAATTAATTGATAACGAGACTTACGAGGCTAATTTTTTTCATTAGCTAGAGATTATCGATGAATGTTGACTATAGGTTCTCGACCATCTTAAATATTTTCAACATTCATTATCTAGAAAATATAACCAAAGTGTACTCCCTAGAACTTCAAGGTAGGTGACTTGGTTCTCTATGAGAATCAGAGGGGAAAATTTATTCCTAATTGGCTGAGCCCTTACATTATCATCTTCTTTTATGGATTGATTTCTTATGGATTATAATATATGAATGGGATGCCTCTAAAATAACCTATTAATACAATGCATCTTTGTTGATACTATGCATAGTGTCTAATGTGTCATATGTGCAATGTTCAATGTTTAAGGGTCGTAGTGTTGTGTATATTGACATTCCTTCATTAACACATTATAAAAAAAAATGTGTTATGATGGCTCCATGCATGTTTCTAATTGATACATGCATACATGTGTTTTTCTATGATGTGTATCCATGCTTTACATTACATCTTATAGGAAATTAGATCATCATTGTATTTAATTGACATACATCCATGTGTGTTCTTTATATCATGATAGCATCTAATATAAACATAGATCCATATAAATTTGAAAACTCATAGCATCAACATACATGAAAGTAAGGAACATACACATCAGATAAAGAATGCCATAATGTCAAAAGTAGTATCTCATGTATATATATATATATATATATATATATATATATATAAATATCAAATTCCATATACATTTATCATGCCATTGTCATCAAAAAATGAGTGGCTGCTATATATATGTTTCAGTACATCTATACATAAAAATTGGTCTATAAAAGATGTGTCAAGTCTACAAAAATGATATCCAAAAATTCTCTCTATGCCCTGAGCATATGACTCTCCGAGCCCTCTGGCTCTAGTTGTGCCTATGGTTGGGGTCGAGGCTACATATTAGAGATGAATTAGGTGCAATATGATCATGGGACAGACATCATTGCATGCATCCCCTAATATCTTCCTAGAAGGAGGTTATCTACATGTAGGCCTATATGAGCTCTTGTTGTATTTGTTCACCACCTACCAGGATCATTGCTACCAACTTCCCCATGAGGTCATTGAGAAAAATTTGTAGGGAATTATGTGCCTACTCAACACCATTATTTGTCATCTTGGTTACATCTCACTTTGTGAGATCCGTCTGTAGCTCCCCTAATAATTGATCTAACTGCCCTCATAATGTAGTAGTTTTCACTATCTATTGCATGACCTCAACCTACCCCTCCTTGTAGGCACTCCTAAAGTGGGCTACTGACTCAAAAATATGGACATGGCATCATGCTGAAACAAGTCGATAAGCATCTAGGACTAGGTGAACAAACTGATCCATCCCTGAGTATCCACTGGAAGCATGAAAATATGTATATTAGTATCACAAGATGTATAGATACAAAACACCAAACCGTAATATGTGTATACATGAGATAAAAGAACTAAAAGAACTAAAATAAATAGTATAATCAACCATTATACCTAGATCCCCTGGCTACCAGAATGGGTTAACGGGAGGAGGCACACTGGGTCCCACACCACCAACATCAGGAGCTGCCTCAGATCTTACAAGGGCTACTACTAGGATGAGGGGTGGTTTAGGTGGATACGATGAGATGGGGGTGGCTCATGGAGGAGAGGAAATCCTGTGCTGCCAACTCGAGCTCGATGTGATTGTTTGCACCTCCTCCACCTAATCTTATTGATCCTCTTGCTCCTCTTCGCTACCTCCACACCTCTACCTCCACATTAGTAGTTGTGGTGGCATATCCCCCATGGGGCCATCGATTGGGAATATTGGCGTAGGATGACGTGCTTATCACCACATCATAAAATCTTTGGCCATGCTAACATTATCCACCATACCCATTGCCAGTAGATCCTTGTCGTCAGCCTCATAATTTGAGAGGTGAATGTATGCTATGGTAGGATTTAGGAATTCCCTCAGCCATGCCATCCTCTAAATAGCTCGAGTGTATGTAAGGATGGTAGGTGAATAGTTTGAATCTGCCCATGCTACCACATGACACAAATCTAGTATTATGGTATAATAACAAAATTAGTGTGACCAAGAATGAAATAGTCACATTGTAGGTTCTAGAGGAACCTTCCATCATCAACCCACCAGAACAACCAGTGGGCTCTCCATCTAATTGGAGATGGTGTCACTATGCCAAACTACAACTGCTAAAACTATAAATCACCATGTTTCCACTATGGTGTCAAATCGTACTAGTGAGCCATTGGTATAGTATAATCTCACACTTAGGGAAAGCCCTTTTGCATCATGTAGGTGATGTGCAAAAAATAACAAACTTGCAAGAGTGTACATGTAGTAAGGCTATGGTACTCATATTTAATGTACCTCCTGATCTTTTGATACAAGTGTGTGAGAATGTTGTGCCCCAATGCAAACACCTTCATGTGCTCCACCATCTCATAAATAGTGTAGACAAGACCCTCATAAAGATGAGAGCCTCACTTGTCTATATTCATTTGCATGACCATGGTGACCACCATGACATGATGTAAAACGGATGTAGTGGTTCGGGCATGATCAAACAATCGAGTGTAGATATGACCAGTCTCATCCCCACCATCTGTCTAATTGGAGTAGTACCTAGCACCATATAATCACTATTGTTTCGAGTGCATGTCATTTAGCTCCACCCACTGACTACAAATGGAGAGACCAAGGATATGATATACATCCTCCAATGTAATGTTCATCTCTTGAGTGTGCAAATAAAATCTGATGTGGTCGAATACCACCTCTCCATCAGTGCCATCAACATCTTATCATGGTAAAAGATCTTTGGCATAGTGTAAACATGCTAGATATTGATGCGCTTTAGGTCTGTGACCTTGTACCCAAAAATATGGCCCCTCTGATCTCTGAGTAGGTGCAACACCCACACACTAGGATGCTCCTTGATCTTGAGGTAGTCTTATGAAAAAATAATAAAATGAAGTTACTACATAGCCAACTAGGAAAAAATTAAGTTAAAAATACTGAGGGACATGTGTGTGCCGCACATACATTTATGTGTCATGCAAGTGCCTCGATCTACCATTGATGGCATAGGGATGACAACACGTCCCTGGGATGGTATCATCGATCCTAGACACCAAAATGTGTGGAGAATGCATGTGCACATCTAGGATGCCTATGCTGCTTGAAATCTAAAAAACATGTTAAAAATCACCAAAAAATGAAAAATAGAGAGGTTGTGAGGCCTACTTGGTCCACCTCGACACCCTTGATTATGTTTGAATTCAGCTAGTCCAATCTCGAAGCCTCATACTCTCATCTGCTCAATTTTTTTTTGAATTTTCTCTCACAAAAGTCAACAAAATCCTCACGATGAATAGTGAAAATGATCCTTCTAGGGGCCCACCTAGGTATATATAGGCCCCCTAGGGCCTATTTTTCCTAGAGCTCATGGATCCTCAGTTTCTCCTAATTTTACCCCACTTAGTTGGGGGGAAACTCAAGAGGGGTCATATAGTCACCTCTTTAAAATATTTTTCCTCTTAACTATCACATTTCTTCTTGATCATTCTTCTCGTCATTGTAGCTTCTTCTAATTTTTAGGACTGACTTAAAAATTTGACTTTTGTAGAAGAAAAAATTTGTGCAATTTTTTATAATAGAAGTTGGACTTTTCATTGAGTTTGATTTCTAGGGCCATCTTTAGTACCAGCTGGATCGACCTCTACAAATTCTACAGTACCTTTTTTGGAACGTAAATCAATAAAACCTCAAGTTTTGGGTGAATTTTTTCTTTTCTAACTTAGTGTGGCTGTTTTTTCTCCAAATTGAGGCTACTAAAGTGGGGGAAAAATGTAATGTCACAAAATTATACCTAGAGATAATTTCACACTTTAGCATTTTATGTAGCATTTATGACACCTAAACAAATTTATGACAAAAACCCCCTAGTCAAAATTTCATGATTTCAATCCCATGTTTTCCAATCAGGAAGCAACAACAACTTGTCAACCTGTTTCCTAAAAATTAGTGTCTTAGACACCTGTGTGGCATGTAGACATCAACATAGTTTGCTAGTGTCCTAAAGGTTTTTTGAGTTTGAAATAGGTAATCTTGAATCCTAGCTCTTGACAAGTGCCTTTATAGTTAGGCTCTCAGATGTAACATCTCTTTCCTCCCTTGCATGCAATAAACCCCTCATTTTCTCTCATTTTGGGGATTCTCTCATTCACTCAAGGCTCTCTCCTCAACTTCACTTCACTTCTCAGCTTCTTGTACTCTTGGAAATAACACTTAAACAAGCTAAGCTCTATTAGATTGAGGTCTATCCAATAGCCAAAACTCTCTAGCAAGCATTCAATGATGCGTTCGTGTTTTCAAGAGGGGGACGAGGCCTAATGGTAACACTCTCTCACTCTCTTCTATTTGTGAATAGATTAGATCTCTTTGTTCACTTACTCTTTGGTGGTCCAGGTTCTCCTCTTGAAGCATGGATTTTTTTCACCACTTACTTGTATCCATTTCATTTACTCTCTCTATCTATCTAGTTCTTAGTGAAGGTTGGAACACCAAAGTGGGGATTTGACTACAACAACCCTTCAAACAACCTTAATGCTTTTCCTCATTTGACTTGTGTGCAGGTTGCTAAAGTGAAACTCAAAGGAAGGATTCAAGTTATCGGTTATTCGTAAGATCCCTCTTAGCTCTCCTTGTGTTCTCTTTCAGTTTCCATTATTTATCTTGTCACTATATTAATTAGGCCTCATATCTGGGTTCGATAGTGAAGGTCTAGACTATCTATTTAAGTTTTTAATTTCTTTTTTTCTTAGGATGCCAACACATCTTTTGGATTGCAAAGCACTGTACTGGCGTCCTAATTCTGTGTTGTATTCCTTTGGTTGAGAGATTTCATTTTGGAGGCAATAATCTAAAGGCTTTGCTCTCTTAGCTTCTGAAGTAGTCTTTTATGATAATTAGTTTAGATATAATTTATTTTGAATTTCTTCATTCCACTTGTATTGAGGTGGTTAAGGGTATTTCAATCCTTGGGATTCTCTTGAGAACAAAGAGACTAATAAGTAGAAAATCCCCCTTATGTCACATGGATAAAAAAATAAGTTCATGAATTTCAATAAATTTGATGGAGGTTGTAGGACTCTTGGAAATAGTTCTATTGCCAGAGAAAATGGTAAGGGCACTTTGATTCTTGATGGTAGTAGAACAAAAACACATTATGTTTTGTATTTTGAAGGACTAAAAAACATCTTTTAAGTGTAAGTTAGATGTGTGAAAAAGGTTAAAAGTTATCCTTTAGTGTTGAAGGCTATGAAATTAGGAAATCTTGTACCAAATAACTTATTGTGGAAGGAAATATGACAGAAAATGTCATATATCATCTCAATGAACTGAATGGACAAATTTATCTTACGATGCAAAGGGCAGAAAGTTGGATTTGTCAAAAAAGGTTGGGGCAGATAAATTTTGATGACATTGTAAAGATTAGCTTATGAGGAATGATCTGGTATATGAAAAATATTAAGAGGCCTCTATCTTCTAGCTACAAACCATGTCATGAAGGAAAATAGACAAAATAATGATTCCTAACAAGGAGTATTCTAAATCAAAACTATTGGAATTGGCCCATATAGATGTGTGTAGATCTATGAGTACAAGAAGTCTACAAAGAGATATGTATTTCATGATGTTCTTTAATGATTACACTAGAATGAATTGGATTAAATTTCTAATAGGGAAGTGAGAATAATTTAAGAAGTTTAATAAATTTAAGGTACTAGTAGAGAATGAAACCAAAAGAACAATCAAGGTTTTGAGATCAAACAGAGGTGGATAATTCACTTCTAACAAGTATGAAAAATCATGTGAAGAGAATGGGATCTAGAGTTAATTTTCTACTCTTAGGACTCCAAAAATTAATATAGTTATACAAATCAAGAACCAGACTATACAAGAGATGGAAAGAACAATATTGCGAAGCAAAATCTACCAGATATGTAATAGAGAGATATAGTTAAAACTATGGTATATATCCTAAATAAAGTTTAGATCGGATGCAAGACTAATAAAACACCAAATGAGTTATAGAGAGGAAGACCATATTCATTCAAACACCTTAGGATATTTATAATAAAGTGCTACCTCAAAAGGGATGAATAAAATTTTGGTAAGTTTCATTAAAAATCTAATGAAGGTATTTGTCTTGGTTGTTCTTTGAAAAATAAATCATATAGATGTTACAAAAAAATATTGAAGAGGATTGAAGAAAGTGAAAATGTGAGAGTTGATTAAATAATTCAATATACTGGTATTCCATGAGTAGAATATGATGAAGAACCAATCCATAGTAGTATTGAAGGTTTATAAGTTTTAACAAAAGTCTAGCAAAGTATGTTAACAAGAATCACTCTAAAGAACAAATCATATAAGAGAAAGATGATAGTGTTCAGACTTGGAAGAGACTTGAGAAGGAAAATGAAGAAACACACTTTTAATTACTATCATGTAAGGAATTTAAGGTAGTGGAACAACTTCCTACACTAATCCTGAGAGGAGAAAAATATTAAAATTTATAGATCTTTAAAAGTTACAAAAAATTAAACAAAAATGAACACAAATATCATGCATACATCAAAACAATTATTTATGTGTGGAAAACCTATTGGGAGAAAAACCCCACACTCCAAAATCTGCCCAATATATTATTCAGAAATAAAAATATTACAATATACTTGTAGAGAAATCTTCTCATAGGAGTATCACCACCAGAGATCAAGAGACAACCTAACTCCTATCAAAATCTCATAAAAATACACCTCGTCTACATATATCTCACCCTCTTATAACAAGATTTTTGGAACCTTCTAGAATTAGGGTTTACAAGGTCATTTTTCATTTGATCTTTTAATGGAAAAAATTTGATGAGTCAACAGGAAAAAACCTTGGCGTGTCAATGGAAAAAAAAACTTGACATATTAGCGAGAAAAAACCTGACATGTCAATGGGAAAAGACCTTCACGTGTCTTGTTACTAGTGTAAAATATTTGCATTATCAGTCAACACCTATCAATAACAAACTGTATATAATTGCAAGGTTGAGACACATTTTCCCAACATATCAAAGATAGAGCCCAAGTATTATAAATATACAAGAAAATAAAAAAATGTTGGATAAAAGATATGCAGGAAGAATTGAATCAAATAAAGAAAAATGAAACTTGGGAACTTTTTCAAAGACCTAAAGGTAAGAATATGATTAGAACCAAGTGGGTTTTCAAAAAAAAGATAAATTAAGAAGGTGAATTTATTCAAAAAAAGTATTGACTTATGTGTATATGATATGCTTAGGGTGAATACATATATTTTGAAGAGATATTCACTATAATAAAAGATTGGAAGAAATATATATGTTTCTATATCTTTTGATATTCAATAATATCAATGTATACCAGATGGATGTGAACTTAGCATTTTTGAATGGACAACTAGAAGAAGAGGTATACATTGAACAATCAGAAGGGTTTTAATGTTTTGAGAATCCAAATTATGTGTTTGTATTGAAGAAGGCTTTGTATGGACTCAAAAAATATCCTAGAGCTTGGTATTCAAGGTTGGATGGATACTTGTAGTGCAACAAAGGTTCTAGAGAGGAAGTGTAGATAGTAATTTGTAAATAAAAATAGAAGGTGATTAGTTGTTGATATTTGTAGTCTATGCATATGATATTATTTTTGGTGGTAGCAATGATGAGTTGTGCATTGAGTTTCAAAAGACAAGGTAGAATGAGTTTTAAATGTGAATGCTAGGTGAATTATCTTTATTTCTTAGGTTACAAATTGGACAATCAGACAAAGGCATTTTCAATTCCCAAAACAAGTACATAAAGGAGATGCTAACTAAGTTAAAAATGGAATATTTGAAATTATTGGGTACACCTATGTTTATAGGATGCAATTATAGTAAAGATAATGAATCTGCTCTAGTAAACCAAACCTTGTATAGATCTATGATTACTAAATTATTGTATGTGATAGTATCTAGATTGGATATAATGGAGGTAGTTGGAAAGGTAGCTATATTTAAGGAAGCACCTACGGAAACTCATGTCAAAGTAGTAAAGAGGATATTTAGATATCTAAAAGCTACAATGGATTTTGGCCTATGGTACCCAAAAAGTGAAAATTTTACTCTAGTTACATACATAGATGTGGATTGGGTATGAAGTATAGATTATCAAAAGAGCACAAGTGGTGGAGAATTATTTTTTGGTGATAATTCAATGTCCTAGTTGAGCATGAAATAAGACTCAATTTCATTATCTATAATAGAATAAAAATACATTGTCGCAACATCATGTTGCACTCAAGTACTTTAGATGAAATAAAATTTGAAGGAGATGAAGATTGAGTTTGATGAGACTATTTCTATTCTTTGTGATAACACCAATGCTATAAAAATTTCAAATAATCTATTAATGCACTCAAGAAAAATACATTACAATCAAGTATCATTTTTTAACGGAAAAGGCTACAGAAAACGAGGTGAAGTTGGAGTATGTTGAGACCAAGGAGAAAGTGGAATATATATTCATAAAACCATTTCCTAAGGAGAATTTTGAGTTTCTCCGACAAAAGCTGGGAGTTATTATTTCGTCCTCCTTAATCAAGGGGAAACATAGATTAAGGGGTAGCCTTGTCTCCCTGATACAAGAAGGTTGGGTGGTCTTGAAAAATACTTTCAGAAGCATTGAAGCATATACTCAAGGGGATTCTATCTAGGAAACAAGTTTTTGGATTGTGTTGTGTGCCAAAAATGCAAAAAGGGGAGTGTTAACCTTTTCCATTGATGTCAAAGGGGGAGAAAATGAACTCAAAATGATCTATATTCCAAGGGAGATAAATCAATCTAAGAGGGAGAAATGTCTTTATGTGTCTGACTAGTTTTATGGGTGGCCCAACATTTTATTGTTTGTCATCAATGAAAAAGTAGGAGATTGTTGAACAAAAGTTTTCATTGATGTCAAAGGTTGTACTTGCTAAAGAGGATTGATTTCAAAGGTTTTCATTGTGTGAATGAGTACTTGAATTATCATTATATCCCCCTTGAATTATCATTTTGAGTTGCATAGATTTAAATATATATGTTATATTTTGGTAGTATGTTGTGTGTCAGGAGTTTAGTATGGTTGCATACCTATATATGTTGATAATTGTACTTCCATATCAATCATATCACTAAATCAATAAATATACATTATTAGTTTTATTGAGGAGTGACTGCCTTCAAGGAGTTGGTGTGATTGTTTTATGCTTGCAATATCATGCATGTATCTATTCACTATGACAATGGTGGTCTAGAAGACTCTACTAGAATGTTTCAATTTAGTATCTATGAGGTTCAGTGGTTCTCAAGTTCCCTTATAGAGACATTGTAGGATTTATGGTTTGAAAGGAGATTATTCCTACACATATTCTTTCATATTATAGATTTTTGGAGGCTATTTTCAACATGTAAAATTTTTAGAGTGATGGAAGGTTCTTTATGTTTTTCTACCAACTAGGAATTCAAGGCTTGTGTGGTAATGACTAGTAGAATGTGGAATTGAAATCTTTTGTGTGGTGTCAAGATGGGACCCGATTAAGGTCCTTGTGGTAGTGCATGACATCATATCCTTTTAGCGGTAATAAAATTTTATTTTGGACCAATGTGTTAAACATTTAATGTAATTTTAATTTAGATCCACCTTATGTCATCTTGGCTATTTGAGGATACCTAGCTAGCATAGAATATTTTAAATGTATTATTATGTATAGATTTCTCAGTTGTACAAATGCATGGTGTGTGTTATATCAAGTAGAATTACATTTGTGTGAAGAAAATTTGGCTGCAGTTATAAATTGAAGAGAAGGTGGTAAATATGAAAGGGAGAATTGAATTTCAGTGTTTGTTCTAGTATTAGAAGATAATTTGTAATGTGGAATAGTATCATCTATAACTTTAGCATGTGTATGAGATATATAGAGGATCCACAGGCATTATTTGTATATTATAGTATAAATAGTGTTCTATCTATTGTTTTTATTGAATTGGGGATTGATGTCTCTAGTAAAATGGTGCTTAGAAACATAATAGGGGATTAGTGTCTTTGGTAGGTTGGTGCCTACTTCATATTGTAAAATTCACTTGTAAATTTTTTCTTTGTGAGGCTAGATTTTAATAGTAGATCCTTGCAGTTATTCAGACCATGATTTTTCCCATCTTGAATTTCCACATATATTTGGTTTTCTCTTGTGTGTATGTGCACTCTTGATATTAATTAGTAGTAGTGAAGATTCATGTTTTAGGTTTAGTTACTTATGTTGGGGTTGGTCATGGATAATCATATAATCTGATAACTATGGTTGGTTAAGAATTTTAAATTGATTAGATCTATTGATTCAATCCCCTCTTAATAGATTGTGTGTCCTTCACTTTCATGTTCTAATCGTTTAAAGGCATTTTTCTTTCTCCCACTCTTCCTATTGAGATCACATGTCCATCTTGTATTGTTCCTTATAAGATTAGAATTACATCGATAGCCCTTATTTTTTACGAATAGGATAAAAATAAATATACAATAAAATGAATGTACAAATAGAATAATAAACATAGAGACACAAATATATGTTGTTCACCCAATAGGGGCTACATCCATGGATAAAAAAAAATTCCTTCCTTTATTTCAACTATCAAAATGAAGGGTGTAATTAGGGCAAAAATATTAAGGTGAATGCAATAAATCATATAAATCAAACCCTAATAAACAATGAAGCACAAATGAGCATAAAGACATAAAGTATAAAAACAATATTACCAAATCTTCATGCCACCATTGATTCGCCTCCATTTCAATTCTCCATTTTTATTGAATATGATAAATTCCCTCAGATTTGAGTGTGCAATAATAAGCCTATGGCAAGTGACTAGAAAAATATTTAAGATTGTTGTCTCACACTAGCAACATATGCTTGCATAATATGTGTAGATCTTGAGAGATGAAGAAGATCTGACAAAATGAGACTAAAATTGCCTTTTTATAGAAAAGCCAATTTTAGGTGAATGGCCAAGATTGAAAGTTGAGAAATGACCTAAGATCTGTTAGAACCCAAAATATCCTTTTAAAACTCTAAGGTTTTCCTCTCAATTTTCCGTAAAAGCCATGAAAACCCTAAGGTTTTTCGTCCATTTACACTCATTCATTTACTATTTTTTCCTTTAAAAATATTTATGCCATTCATATACACCTTTTACCTCATACTGCCACCTTAATTATTTATTTCTATATGTTTATTGCCTTACCGCGACCTCCCATAAAGGCGCCTGCTATATGGTGGTAGTGGTTAACAGGCGGGCATAAAGTACTCACTGCGATACCGCATGTGGTCAAATCATAGACCGCGGTGGCTGCGGCGAACGATTAGCGGTTGAAGGCAAATAGTTAGTGCGCGAGCGAGCAAAGATAGTTGGCAGTAGCGGTTAGCAGTTACCACTATACTGCACATATTTAATAAGAAGACCATAGTAGCACGTTGGATGGTCAATGAGCGGTAGAGAAGATTTGGTCAACAGTCAATAATGGAGGTAGTGATAAATGATTGCTACCACGGTACCTCTAGAAGTTAAGCCACTAACCGTGGTAGCACAATAAATAGGTAGCGGTTAACAGACAGTTAGTTGGTAGGCAGACTCGAGGCTTACTGCGATACCGCAGGGGGGTCCAATGAAGACCGCGGTAGCATGGTAAATCTATTATCGTTCAAGCACCGGGATACTATGGGGGGGTAAGTCAAAGCCCGTAGTAACATGGTAAGGTAAAGAAAGCCACATGAATTAAAAGGTAAAGGCAATGTATTAAGTGAAAAATAAAAGACATAACTATAGTCAAAAATATTTGATTTGCTGATAAGGCAATTAATCAAATATTTTATTTCCTATGAAGAATACAAAGGACCATAACCAGAAAATGAAGGGTCACGACCATTGAGCTGTGATGTATAAATATTTGCAAAAACCAGAAGTAGTGAGGAGGAGAGAGTGGGAGAGATTTTTTGGGACTGGGAATGAAAATAATGTATAGATCTTTCTTGAAACAGAGCAATGGAAACTAATGTTTTTAACTAGTGAAAACCTTTTGGTCCAATTGTTGAGATGTTATAATTTGTATTATTTTTATCTTGGTTCTCTCCAGTTCGTAGACTTTTGATCATTTGAGTTAATGTATCAAGCATAAATTTTGATTCATCAAGGTGCATATTTTCACTTTGTGTGATTTTTATTTGCTCGTGTCCCAAGTCAGAATTAAAACCCTTCAAGTAAGTCACAGTGTTTGAGAGTTTTCTTTTGGGTAATTTAAGACCTAGGATAGAAAAACATTCCAGCATTATTTATGTGAACCATAAATAAATGAAATTATATGCCAGTCATAGGATTTTATTTTATAAAGTGCGTAACAACTTGAAATTAAGCTAGAGAAGGAAAACACATGTCACTTTCTATTTTTGACTCCATTGCACAATAGATGCAAGGCACTGATCTGTCATGTCCCAGAAGATAGAATTTACCATAAAAAAATTATTTAAGTCATTTCATTTGTGCAGTAGGAGTAGGAGTAATCGTACAGATTTTCATCTATCCACTACCTTTGCCATTGTGGGTAGATTGTTGCATTAGGAAACACATTTCAATCTGCATCATTCATTAGGTTCACCCGCCTTGGTTTAGTAGAACCAGAAGAGAAGAAGGTACAATTGCATCAATTGGCCTTGTACATTGACCAGAAGTGTAGTAAGAGCTTGGAAAACTCTTCTGGTTAAAACTTGCATTTTTGAGACCCAACAGTTTGGCGACTCTGTTGAGGACCAATTCCAGAAAATTTTCAGCCTTTCCATTTATAGAGTCAGCAATTTTTTTCAATTTTTTGGAGATTCTGCTGGGGCAAACCAAAACAATCCATTTCATTTTCCTACTTTTGAAAAAGTAGGTGGCGACTCTATTTTTCATTTGATAAATAATGCATGAGTGTTGTGAAGCAGTAACATTTTTGCAGGATGGCAGAAGAAGAAAGGAGACAGAAGTCAATAAGGGAGTTGACGGAGTTGAGACAACAAAGGCTACAATTAGACCAGCAGATGATTCAAGTGAACCAACAACTGCTGCAATTGGGAGTCAAAGGTGCTCAAAGTACATCAACAAACATGTCATCATACAGTCAAAATAAAGATACAAATTCTAGGAGATCTAGGACACCACAAGTACCACATGATGCAACTGAGAATTTTGATAATAAAGGTAATGTACTCTATTCACAACAAAGTCTTTTTGATGAGTATATTTAAATAGAAGAGAGAGGCAAAAATCTTGTGGATGCCTTTTTGATATAAGGAGATATAAGGGAGAAGATGTAAACTCTCTATACAATAGGATGGTAGACATTTGTATGCAATTACTTCCTCATCATAGGCCCACAAGACCCATATTTGTTGAACAATTTTTAAGAGAATTAGAGCCTGAATCAGTTTATTGGCCAAAATCATCAAAGCAGTATGCTTTGGATGCAACAAATAAATTTATTGATTACATGCTTGAGACAAGGTATATGTACATTGGCAACAATGAATTTAATAGTAATATCATGAATGATCAAATAATGTAGCTAATGGAGGATAAATGTGCAATTGAGATTTCTAATGACCATTTTTCAGATTTGGAAGATGGTAGGGACACATCATCTGGGAAGTACATCAACAATGCTTTAGAAGCTGAAATAAAAAATCATATCATGTTGTCCAACAATGAAGATATGGTGAGTATCTATGGCATAACATATTGTGAGTCAAATTGTGAAGATGAAATAGTGGATATTGATCTTCAATAGGATGATTGTTGCAGCTATTATGAAGATCAAGAGGAAGTTGGAGACATGGTAGAAGATATGGAAGTAGAAACATGTTCACTCAGCAGTGAGCAAGTTTAAGATTTACTAACTCTTGAGAACCAGAAGTATGCACATGAAGATGATTCCAAGACTTTGGTCCTAGCCTATATATGCTTTGAAAATGAAGATATTGTGTGTAGTGATTCAAATGGTTCCATGAGCATCTCTCACAGTGATGAAAATTTTGAAGTTGATCATGAATTTGTTTGTGTCCAGGAAGAGGTATCTAAATTGAATCATTTATGTCTGCATGAAAATGGTGTTGGTTTGCATGATGATGAGTGTTCAACATTGGTTGATTCAAGTATGTATGAGGATGATTGTATGGATCATAGGTCTATGTTAATGCCAACTAGTGATAAAGAGGAAATGGGAAGTAATTTTGATTTGATTATTTCAAAAGATCTTGATGAGATTGAATTTGTAGATTGCCATAAGCAATATTCAGATTTTCAGGTCCTAGTGCAGTTGTAGGCACATTCAGCAACATATGACAGTGAGCATGCCTATGAAAGTTTTGTTGATTGTGGTTACACTTTGTATGCTGAGGGTGATAAATATTTTTTATATGGTAATAAGAATGATGAAATGCAGACTGATGAGATGAATATGAATCAGATTGAATACAATGATTTCCTGAAGGTTTTCAATGGAAGTGCATGTTCCAAGGCAGGTGAAAGGGATAGTTTCAAAAGAAACCTGATTAGCTCAAATCAGAACAAACTCTATGACAAAGGAAAGTGTAGGTTTTTCTTTTTGGGGTGGCCTTGGGCCATTCCTTGTGGTTTTATTTTTTGAACCAAAGCAGGTATAAAGGATTATGGATTGCCAGTGTATGGACAATTCTTAGCAATGCCTCTTTTAAAAAATTCTCTTCCATGCATAGTAGTGTAGGTTCTCCTTTTCTCCATGCACCATCTTTCATACCATTCATCTGTTCATTCCCTCCATTTTCCATCGCTTTCATTTTTCATATCATTGGCTTGGTCTGCTCTACCATAGATATTCCAAATTCTTGTAGTAATTTTCAAATCACTCATCCCCAACAGGAGCCACTGTTAGAACCCAAAATTTCCTTTTAAAACCCTAAGGTTTTTCATCCATTTACACTCATTCATTTACTATTTTTTCCTTTAAAAATATTTATGCCATTCATATACACCTTTTACCTTATACCGCTGCCTTAATTCTTTATTTCTATATGTTTACTGCCTTACTGCAACCTCCCACAAAGGGGCCTGCGGTATGGTGGTAGTGGTTAACAAGCGAGCATAAAGTGCTCACCGCGGTACCGCGCACAGTCAAACCACAGACCACGGTGGCCGCGGTGAATGGTTAGCGGTCAAAGGCAAATAGTCAGTGGGTGAGCAAGCAAAGACAGTTGGCAGTAGCGGTTAGCGGTTACCGCTATACCGCACACAGTTAATAACAAGACCGTGGTAGCGCAGTGGATGGTCAATGAGCAGCAGAGACGGTGTGGTTAACAGTCAACAACGAAGGCAGCAATAAATGATTGCTACCATGGTACTGCTGGTAGTTAAGACAGTGACTACGGTAGCACGGTAAACAGGTAGCAGTTAATAGATAGTTAGTTGGTAGGCAAACTCGAGGCTTACCGTGATACCGCGGGGGGGTCCAATGAAGACCACGGTAGTGCGGTAAATCTAATATCAGTCAAGCACCGCGATACCATGGGGGGGTAAGTCAAAGCCCGCGGTAACGTGGTAAGGTAAAGAAAGCCATGGGAACTAAAAGGTAAAGGCAATGTATTAAGTGAAAAATAAAAGACATAACTATAGTCAAAAATATTTGATTTGTCGATAAGGCAATTAATCAAATATTTTATTTCCTGTGAAGAATACAAACGACCATAACCAGAAAATGAAGGGTTGTGACCATTGAGCTATGATGTATAAATATTTGCAAAAACTAGAAGTAGTGAGGAGGAGAGAGTAGGAGAGATTTTTTGGGACTGGGAATGAAAATAATGTACAGATCTTTCTTGAAACAGAGCAATGGAAACTAATGTTTTTAATTGGTGAAAACCTTCTGGTTTAGTTGTTGAGATGTTATAATTTGTATTATTTTTATCTTGGTTCTCTCTAGTTCGAAGACTTTTGATCATTTGAGTTAATGTATCAAGCATAAATTTTGATTCATCAAGGTGCATATTTTCACTTTGTGTGATGTTTATTTGTTGGTGTCTCAAGTCAGAATTAAAACCCTTCACGTAAGTCACAATGTTTGAGAGTTTTCTTTTGGATAATTTAAGAAGAACCAGGATAGAGAAACATTCCAGCATTATTTATGTGAACCATAAATAAATGAAATTATATGCCAGTCAAAGGATTTTATTTAATAAAGTGCCTGACAACTTGAAATTAAGCTAGAGAAGGAAAACACATGTCATTTTCTATTGTTTCTCCATTGCCCAATAGATAGAAGGCACTGATCTGTCATGTCCCAGAAGATAGAATTTACCATAAACAATTTATTTAAATCATTTCATTTGTGCAGTAGGAGTAGGAGTAATCGTAGAGATTTTCATTTATCCACTACCTTTGCCATTGTGGGTAGATTGTTACATCAGGAAACACATTTCAATATGCATCATTCATTAGGTTCACCCACCTTGGTTTAGCAGAACTAGAAGAGAAGAAGGTGCAATTGCATCAATTTTCCTTGTACATTGACCAAAAGTGTAGTAAGAGCTTGGAAAACTCTTTTGGTTAAAACCTGCATTTTTGAGACCCAACAAGATCAATGACTAAAATTAAATGTGACAACCCACAATTAGGGTTAGGGCAATATTAAAGTAAAATTTGAAATGAATGGCTAATATTTGATTTTAGAAAAATGAAATCAATGGACAAGAATGCATCTGACAAGAAGATGTGGCACAAAAAAGAGAGGAAAGCTAGAAAATCAAAGAGTATTCTAATATTATTTGATTTATAAAGGAAAGTTGACTTTTTAAATTAAAAAATAATTTAATTCAAAAGTGGGACATGCGACAGTAAATAATTAATTTAAAATATTTACTTGGAGAAGTAATTAAGAAGTGGATAATTTTAAATAAATAATTTTATTTAAAATTAGAAATAAAGCTATAAATAATGATTTTAAATTATTTACTAGGTGGGAATTTAGAAAGTGGGTATTTTTAAATAAATGATTTTATTTAAAATTAGGAAGAAAGTTTATAATGGAAAGACTGATGGAAAATCAAATAATAAATTAGAATTATTTGATTTATAGACTGAGTTGGCCTTTTGAATTAAAAATCAATTTAATTCAAAAGTGGGACATGTGACAAGCTGATTTTTTATTTAAATAATAATTTAATTGTGGCAGAAGAGGATAAATGAATAACTAAATACTTAGAATAACTATTTAATTATAGTGGCAAGATAAATATTTAAATAAATAAAATTTATTTAATAATAGAAGACAAAGATATTAGAGACGCAATTAAATAAATTTAATTTAATTAATTAATCAAAGAGGAAATAAAAGATGGCAATGAATTAATTAAATAATTAAAATTATTTAATCAATAGAAGACCTTTGACATTAGACAATGGTATTAGCAAGTCTAGGACATCTTTATGTGTCTACAAAGGGATACAACCTAAAACATACATTTTGTAACTTCTTATTCACTCTCTTATAGTCTCATCTCACAATACACAATTTTAATAAAATACACTCACACGAGGAGGGTTTTATTCTTTGAAAAATAATCCAAAATAACCTATATCATCAGATTTGTGGCCTAGTGATGAGTGATTAATATTTACTATGAAATTATAATATTTAACAATTTAAAATCTATATAAAATTTGGCTTCATGGGTACTAGCGCCAAACCCCCACTAAGTGTGTAGCCCCCCCTCCAGACCTCAAAAAAATGGGTGAGGGAGAGTAAATCCCCCTTCAGTAATTGAAAATAAAATGGGCTTGAAATTTAGTTACAAAACATCCCAAAAGTAGACCTTTAACAAGAATAGACTCCATTACCAGTGCTATTGAGCATAACAAGACCTTCATTCTCTTCTAGGAACACTTGAAATTTGTATCCATTAGATACACCATCCTTGTTAGTGGAGCCTCATACTATAGATCTCAAGGATTTATTTGATGAAATTGATTTCCACTTTCATGACAACCAAATCATTATTGTTAGCCCATCACAATTATTTTGGAGCTTGTTCGACATTACTCTTCATAAGATTGAAGATTGGCATCACTTGATTTTTTCATATAGATATTTGATAAAAATTTCAAGCCACACATTTAGATTGGATTCTCTATTCATTCATGTTATGGGGATGGTTTCCCTAGTAACTAGTGGATCTATTTATTCATAATGGGAATTTTTTTTTTTTCAAACAATGAATCATGTTTCATTTTTTTAGGACTTCATCATTGGCATAGGAGCTACTTCTTTGTGGGGGATTCATATTCTCATAATCTCTCTTCTATAGGGGTATATTTATTATACTTATATGATAGAAATAGTCATTGGGGAGTCATATCATGTCTTCCTTTCTATCACTAGTATGCATTTATTTCATATTCTCTTTTTTGGAGAAAAGGTTTTTTCCATTATGGTTTTCTGATTTTTTTTATTATGAAAAATTTATCTATCTATACATGAGTACCTCATTAGGCCCTCTATTTGGGACCCATTCATTCATTTATTGTTAAATTTTTAGCTTCTCCCTAAGCTATACTTAACGGGGTGCTAGATTAAAATAGTTAGTTACCTAATAAATGAATGAATTAATTATTAGATCTTGTTTTTATTTTATTACACTTAAGGTAAGCTTAGAAAAGCTTTTTTATTATTAGGTCATGATATTTTTATTCTCAAAGCATAGGATGAAAACACTTTTCATGATTTAATTTTATCCTCACCTTGTGTTTCATCTCTCATTTTTATATTTTATAAATTCTTTCATAAATATTGTAGAGGAAATTTGACACCCTTAAGATGATGAGGTCTAAAGGGGAAAATGGTCCTCAACTACCTCAGGGATCAATTTTTAGGTGATGTGATAAAATTATGAGAGTTATAGAAAAACATACTATAGGTAACATATGTCTTGTAGATAGACTAACAAGATCCCGACCAAGGATGACAATGCAACATGTGGATGCCCTCTAGTGTATTGGTGTCTTGTATAGACTGAAAAATGAGAATTCCATAGAAAACAACAAGATTACTACTGTTATGATTACTAGGAGCTCTTGAATTATAGGAAAATAATAGAGAATAATAGATAATAAAGTGAAGCAAGTTATAATGAATTTAAATGATGAAATGGGAGAAGAAGATAAAGAAAATGCTCATAATGGAGAAAGAGATGAAGTCTCTAGAAAATAAATATCTCCAACATATTCACACATAAGACTAAGAGAAAATTTTGGTGCTATTTAGAGGCTTGCCTCACTCAAACCCCCATTTTGATGTTTCCACCTCCACAGACAACTATATAAACAAATAGATAAAAATATTTATAGACAAGATTTTTGGAAATATGAATAGCTTATGTGTTGTCATTGATGCCAATAGCTCTAGGTTGTTGTAATTTTTTGATTATTATTTCATTTATTGTATTATGTTATCATTTGTAGTATCACTAATGTCAAACTCTAGTGTTTGTTTGATGAGCATGCATTAGTGATTGGTGATGTTCAAAATCTTGTGTGGTTGAGATGTTGTAGATGTGTTCCAGGTGATGACTTTGTGTATGTGGTGATTTTTTTCCAAGTTCTTTTGACAAAATTTGAATAAGAGGGAATAGTGTGGTGAAGAGTGTCTAGTATGACATAGTGGTGTTCAATTTTTTACACTGCATTTATTCATGATTTAAGATCTTCCTATGTGGTTATGATATGCTAATCAGAGGTATTCAAATGTGCAAGAGTGGATTCATATGTTACAATGTGTGGAAGGTTAGCTGGTTGTGTAGATTGAATATGTTCTTTTGGTGTATAATGTTGCAAAGGAGTTGTTGGATTTTAGAGTGTTAATGGAATATTCTATATTGTGTTTTTTTTTAGTGGTATGTGAGTCATCTTTGGATCAAAGGAAGTGTGTACCTAATTGTATAATAGTGTTAACCTAGTTTAGCTGACCTTAGGTGTTTACACTAATTGTAGATATGATTTGGTGTTTGTGAAAGAATGGAATGGTGTGTATATAAGGATTTAGGCCTTAGTTGAGATGTGTTGTGGTCCACCTTCATTGTTTTCCATCATGAGAATGTGTTGGTGCTGACCTAATTTGAATTTTCACGGTTGAGGTGCATAACTGATCTTTTCAATTGTTTTCAAGGCTAAAGTTGGTATAAATAAGTGTTGAATTGACAAAGAATCATGTAGAGAAGTATGTGATACAAAGTGTAGATATGTGAAGTGATTTTTTGTGAAATATAATGTGAGATTTAATTCCTAAGACTATTGGAAGCAGTGAGTAGAAGGTGTCTACATTCTACAGAGAGTGACATGTAAATATTCTAGTAAAGTAGTGGTGGACCATTTATGTTGCTTTGAGATGGATTTATAATTGTAAAAATCTTATTTCTTCTCCTTTCTAATCTAGTAGTGAGTCATTGGTTGTGAGCCCTTCTTTTATTTTGGATAGTGAGCCTATTGTATTTAGTGTTGAAATTAATTTATATTGTGAGCTAATCCTCATTATGGATTTTCCCTCCTTAGGTTTTTTACATAAGTCTTGTGTTCTCATGTTTTTGGATGTTTTTGCATTATTGTTTCTCATGTTTACATTCTTCTAAGGCATGAGAAGGGTTTAATGGTTGTTAAGAGTTTAAGGACTAATGCAGATATGAATGTTAAGAGGGTTTTGATGTTTTAATATAAAACTAATTCACCCCTCTCTTAGTTTTCTTATGCATTCAACAATTAACATTCAACATATAACATTCAACAATTGTTATTAAAGAAAGGTTCATTAGAAGAAAGAATAAATGCTTGAGGTATATCTAGGATGGCACACAAGGAGGAGGTTGCTTTGTTTGATGGATTTTATTATGCATTTTGGAAGATTAG
The DNA here is from genome assembly GCA_007115665.2 of Sequoiadendron giganteum. Lineage (NCBI taxonomy): Eukaryota > Viridiplantae > Streptophyta > Pinopsida > Cupressales > Cupressaceae > Sequoiadendron > Sequoiadendron giganteum. Next base: position 889,507,214 of record CM021100.1, read on the forward strand.
AATGGAAGGTTTTATTATTTCTCTAAGATTTGGAGTTTCAAAGTCTGTTGAAACTGGATATACAATTCCTACAAATGGTCTGAGTACTGATGATGAGATCAAGGCATATGAGAAGAATGGAAGGGAAAGGTATTCTCTTTTGAGTGGTGATTCTAGTTCAAAACTTGTGAAATTTATGAGTCTTAAAAATACTAGTGAAATTTGGAAAAATCTAAAAAGTATCAATGAAGGAAATGATAAATTCAAGAAAGCAAATATGTAGAATTTGAAGACTAAATTTAAGACCTTAAGGATGATATAAGATGAAGATATTACATGATGCATGTATAGAGTGGATGAAGTTGTCAATTCCATCAGAGGCCTTGGGGGAAAACTTGAAGAAGGGATTGTAAAGAATGTACTAAGAATTCTTCCTAAATATTATAGTCATAAAGTTTCTATGATTGAAGAATTCAGAATTTAGATTAGCATTCCAGAGATCAGTTGTTTGGTAATTTAATTTCTTTTTAATTGAGAGGGTTTAATCCAAGTCAAGTAAAAATGGAAACTTCTTTTAAAGTTGGAAAAACATAAAATAAGGAGAACTTTCATCCAAATGAAACTGATTAGTTGGAAGAAAATTTTGTGAGGAACTTGAAAAATGGCATAGGAAAATACAGAGGTAAGTTGCCTTTCAAATGTTTTAATTGTGGAAAGATTGGTCATTATGCTTCAAGATGTCCAATCAAAGATACAAAATATGGACCTAAGGAAAGAAAGGTAAATCAATTAAGCAAATTTATTTTGTTAGAGAATGTGCCAATATATCTAATGATGAATATGATTAAGGGTCAATGGGGGATCATGGGGGTCCAAACTAGGCCTCTAAGTGGCAATGAAAATTCAGAAAAATAGAGTTAGGAAACTTGACATAAAAATTTGAATAAGTTATTAACATTATTTGGAAAATATGTAGGAACAATTTTCCTAGAAAATTAAAGGTAGTTTCTAAGATACTATTCCCTTTTTGGAAAAAAATTAAATCTATTTGGTGAAAATTTTAAATTTCAATGTAGTATTACTAAATTTTTAGGAAAAAATAAAAAGTGGGTATATGTCTCACCAACCTAAGTACAAGAAAAAGTTAATATATTTATTTATAACTTTCAATATAAGTAGAGGACACATGCTCAAATGTGTCACATTTTTTTTTTTGTATTTTTTTTGCAAGTAAATAATTAGTTATGAATTTTTTATTAAAATATTTTAAAAATATTAAAACTTGTTTGTCTAACCACCATAACTTGGTTAAAAATTTATGAAACTCAAATTTTTTTTTTTAAATCCTATAGTATGGGAAGAATAGAATGTGTTGCATCTTTTAGATTCAAAAAATGAGAAATATTTTAAGAATTATAGATGTTTTTCAATCAGCCTATCAATTGGGAGCTTAGTCAGAATGTATGTAGAAAATCAATGATAATTATTTATTTAATTCAAAATAAGGCATATCTTATATTATTTGGAAGCTAAAAAATTTCTAAATAAACCCTTTTTGTTTCATCAAATTTGGATAAAAAAAAATGTCGTCAGCCACTTTTTTTTCATATTGCCAATTTTCGGACCCCCATGATCCTACACTCACCCCGAATTCTCGTTCATGATTCTAAATGTTAGAATAATTTTTCTAAGTCTAAGAGATGCATGAAGGAAAGTGCTCCAAAAGTAAGTTTGGTGAAAAATTTTCATGCTAGAGAAGAGAGGAATAAGTGGATCATTGATAGTGGATGCTCAAATCACATGGCAGGTGATAAGAGTAAATTTTTTAAGCTTACTAAGTTTGAAGGATTTGTTGTTAAGTTTGGTGATGATATATCTACTAATATATTTGGAAAAGGTTCAATCAGTTTTGATGGCAGGCATAATATAGATGATGTTCTTTATTTTAAGGGTAGACATACAACATAATGTTTTGGGTGTTGTGAAAATATGTAGAAATAGATATAATCTTGTGTTGTGAGATCATAAAATCTCTAGAACTATGGTTGTAGTAGTAAGAAGGAAATATAGCAACATTTATCAACTTAAGGGTACAAATAGTCAATGCTTTATGACTCAAATTAAAAAAAAATGGCTCTTGAATAGAAGGATATGTCACATCAAATTTGATAGCCTAGTGAGGATCAGTTCAAATCAAGATGTGAGACATCTACCAAAAATTACAATGCCTATTAATGTTGTCTACAAAGAATTTCAAATTGGGAAGCAAGCTAGAAAGAGTTTTAAAATTAAAAAACAATCTAATATAGGTCATTTGGAGTTGTTGCATATAGAATTTTGTGAACCTGCCAAAATTAAAAAAAATCAAGGTTATAGGTACTTCATGAGATATAAATTGATGATTATTTTAGAATGATAGGTTAATTTTCTCAAAGAAGAAACATAAGTTTTAGATAAGTTTAAAGAATTCAAAGCTATCGTTGAGAATGAAATGGATATGAAGATCAAATGCTTGAGATCTGACAGAGGTGGCAAGTTCACCTCCAATAATTTTAAATTTTTTTGTGAAGATCATGGAATAAAGAGGCATTTGGAAAACCCTAGGAATCATTAGTAGAATGAAGTTATGGAAAGGAAGAATAGGATTTTTCAAGAAGTATCAAGAACAATTATGAAGGAATCAAATCTATCAGATGTCTATTGGACAGAATTAATCGATACTATAGTCTACATAATTAACATAGGATAATCAAGGAAAAACAATTCAAAGACTCCCTATGAGTTGTGGTATGGAAGAACCCCTACTCTGAAATATTTCAGAGTGTTTGGAAGAAAATGCTATATCAGAAGAGATGAAGAAATATTAGGAAAGTTTGATGCAAGATCTAATGAAGGAATCTTCCTTGGATATTATACAAGAAGAAAGGCTTACTAGTGCTACAAGAAGAGGTTGAAAAGGATCGAACGTTAAATGTGCTATTGTGAAAGTGGATGAAGACTTACATAAAACTTTAGTAATGATAGATGGATATGACTCAGATGAGCCCTCTTGTAGAGAAGAAGAGAAATATGAAGGTAAAGAAAAAGAAGTGTAGGTTGAAGAGGAAGAAGTTCTAGAAAAGATCCCTAAAAGTCCTAAGTATGTGAAAAATAATCATTCAAAAGATCAGATTATTGGTGACAAAAGAAGAGGTGTGTTGATAAGAAGAAGAACACAATGATAGAAGAACATGTAAACTTGTCTTTACATTCCAAAACTGAACCTAAAATATTAATTGAGGCATGCTAAGATGAATATTAGATCAAGGCTATGGAAGAAGAGCTAATGCAAATTGAGAAGAATCAAACTTGGGAGCTTGTCCTAAGACCAACAAACAAGAATGTGACTAGAACTAAGTGGGTATTTTGACACAAGATGAATGAAAGTGGAGAAGTGGTAAGGAAAAAGGAAAGACTTATGTGTAAAGGTTACTTACAATTAGAAGGAATATATTTTGGGGATATATTTGATCTAGTGGCATGAATGGAAGCTATTAGGGTGTTTTCGGATTTTGCAGCACATAAGGATTTCAAAATCTATCAAATGGATGTGAAGTATTTATTTTTCAATGGTGAACTAGAAGAAGAGGTTTACATTGAACAACGAGAAGGATTTTAGTTATTAGATAATCCTAATATGGTCTACATATTGGAGAAGGAATTATATGGACTCAAGAAAGCTCCTATAGCTTGGTATGTAAGATGTATATAAGGTACTTGTTGCATAAAGGAATCAATAAAGGTACCACATCTAATAATATTTACTTCAAAGTTAAAAACTATCTAATCTTGATTGTGTTTGTGTATGTTGATGATATAATGTTTGGAGGTAATGAAGTGAAGCGCAAGAGATTTATAGAAGAAATATAGAAAGATTTTGAGATGTATATGTCTTGGGAGATTAATTTCTTCCTTGGAGTTCACATCAATCAGACAAAAAAATGGATATTCATTTCATAATCTAATTATTTTAAGGAAATGCTGAAGAATTTTGGGATGGAAGACTCTAAATCAGTATGTACTCCTATGGTTACTAGTCACAAGCTAAGTAAGAATAATGAATCTCCTAAGGCTGATTAGATCTAGTACATATCAATGATTGGAGGACTATTGTATCTAAATACTAATAGACTGAATATTATGCATACAATTTATCTTATGGCTAGATTGAAATTAGATCCCAAAGAGTCACATGTGGAAGCAATAAAGAGGATATTCAAATATTTGAAAGGCACTCCAGAACATGATTTGTGGTATCCAAAGGACACTAATTTCTCTTCGATTTCTTATATAGATGTAGATTGGGTAGGTTGTGTGGATGATAGAAAAAGTAAAAGTGGTGATGCATTCTTTCTTGGAAACAAGTTGGTGTCTCAGCTAAGAAAGAATCATGATTCAATGTCATTATCTACTACATTATTGAAGCATTATTTTGCACGCATGTGTTATGGACAAAGAAAAATTGGAAGGATATTAGAATGATATATGATGAACTAATTTCTATCTTATGTGATAATACAATTGCTATTAATATTTCAAAGAATCTAGTAATTCATTCAAGGACAAAGCATATTTCAATCATATCAATTTTTGAGAGAGAAGGTTGTAGAGAATGAGGTGAAGTTGGAGCATGTGCCTACTAAGGACCACATTGCAAATATCTTCAAGATGTATCTTCCTAAGGATACTTTTTAGTATCTCCAGGAGAAGTTGGGGGTTATTGACCCTCCTTATAACTAAATGCATAAGGATATGAATCAATCTAGTGGATCTCAAGAATCATTCCTCATTCTAGGCTAATGTTGGTGGCTACCTCTCAGGGGAGTAGATAGTGACATTGTTTTTAGTTTCAAGTAAGGGGAGTAAGTGTTATCATTGTGTTGTGTATTATTGTTTTCTTTTGAAGCCTTGCCAAAGGAAGTGAATGCATAGGTTGTAGAGTAGTTGTTTCCCTTGAGGAAGAGAAAGTATGTATGTTTAATGTCAAAGGTGGAAATGTGCCACCATTTTTCACTGATGTCAAAGGGGGAGAGTGTTAACTAAAAAAATTTATGAATTAAATAGGAAATAAAAGATCTGATGCTTGTGTAAGGGGGTATAGTTTCTATTGAGATGTTGTAAATGAGTTGGTGATTAGAGTTGTTATTTTTGTTGTTGATAGTTTTTTGAGCATGTTGAATTCAATGACAATGGGGTCCAAGATTATTGGAAGTAGTATCTTGCAGTGTTTCAATTATGTCAATAGTTGTAGGTTATTGCAAATTTGTGATGATGCTTTGATTGGCTACATTATGTTGTCACTAGTAGTATCATTAATGTCAATGTCTAGTGTTTCTTTGATGAGCATGTATTGGTGATTTATGATGTTCAAAATCTTGTGTGGTTGAAATGTTGTAGATATGTTCTAGGTGATGAGTTTGTGTATGTGGTGCTTGGTTTCCAAATTCCTTTGACAAAATTTCAATAAAAGATGAAACAATGTGGTGAAGAGTGTTTAGTATGACATAGTGGTGTTCAATGTTTGAGTCTGCATGCATTCATGATGGAAGATCTACCTATTTGGTTTTGATATACTTATTAGAGTTATTCAAATGTTTTCTATCTATAATTTCTTGTCCTGGAACATTTTGCAAAGAAAGTTGTGTTCACGAGTGTGCGAACTGTGAAAGCAGTGTTGTCCGCGAGAAATGGTTTTTCTCTACATTTCTCTGTAGTTTGATTTTTGGTCTTGCTGATCTAAGGGTGTGCTTATATTTCTCATATCTATCTTCAATCTGATTTTTTTTGTTTTGGTACTCCACAAGAGTGGATTCATATGTTGCAATGTGTGGAAGGTTAGTTGGTTGTGTAGAATGAATATGTTATTCTAGTGTATAATGTTGCAAAGGAGTTATTGTATTTTAGAGTGTTAATGGAATATTCCAGATTTTCTTTTTGTTTTAAGTGGTTTGTGAGTCATATTTGGATCAAAGAATGTGTGTACCTATTTTTTTAATGTTGATAACATAGGTTTAAATAACTTTGGGTTCTTACACTAATTGCAGATATGCTTCGATGTTTGTGGAAGCATGCCATGGAATGTATATGTGGATTTAGGTCCAAGTTAAGGTGTGTTGTGGTCGAAATTCATTTATTTCCACCGTGGGAATGTTTTGGTACCGACCTAATTTGAATTTGCATAGTTGAGGTGCATAGCCATCATTGTCAATTGTTTTCAAGGTTGAAGTTTGTAAGGTTCAAAAATCTTTCTTAGTAGATTATATCCTTTACTTTCAAAAATAATTTAATAGAAAAAAATAATTATAAAAAGGAATGAAAGAAAGAGGAATTACATCATTATTACTTCAAAATAAATCTCATACAATAATGAGTTAATATGTATATCAACCCAAGGTCGTGCCTTTACATAATCTAGCCATGAAGGCTTACACAAAGATAAACAAAACACTTAAATTTAAGTATTGCAATGAAAGTTAAGGAAACAACAATATCATCAATGCATCCATAAAAGAACCATAACACAAAGAATTTCATGAGTGGAAAACCCCCGTAGGGATGAAAAACCACTTGCAAAAATGCCTCTCTTCACTTGTTACAAGTTGTCTCACTAGAAATGATCATACCAGCTCACTGGCATGACCATTCATTACATATTTTAGGATATCATGAATATCACAAATAGCAAGGAGCATAAGAAAGTTTCCTTTACAAGTCACATAAGTCTACAAGCAACATTTTCTTGTTTCACCAATGCATCCTCCTTGCATATGAAATTGCGATAGTGCCAACACTATCATGAATCATTCCCAAGTGTTTCCAAATAAGACCATTCTACCTCCAATGACCTCTCAAATATTACACAAGTACGCTGAAAGCCATAAGCCAATTACATAAAGCTTCATGAAAGTAATCCTAAGTCTACTAGAAGACACAAATTCCTATGCAAAATTTAACAAGAATGCTTACTTCTAAACTTGTTGATTCATAGAGGTTTCAACAATACGAGAATAATATTATAAAAGAGTTAAGAAGGTATAGCTCATGTATGTATGAGAATACATATATAAGCTAATGAATGTATATGAGTATACATTCTTATACAATAAATCAAAAAGAAATATTTTAGAAAGAGTTCTTACTTCTTATTTCTTACAAGATAATCCATAATGCATGAGAGGAAATAAAATTATAAAAATAAGGAATCATGATAGTTTAGAGTTTTGACAACTAATAAGTAGATGCATGCTTATACACCAGTATATATGAATGGACTTCAATGGAAAACAAGTTAATGTATTTGATTTTTTAAACAATTAAGAGTCTCAATAAGGCAATCGAATTTTCTCTAAAATTTTCATTTAATTATGATAGTAAATGTTCTTCTATGGCCATATTAATACAATATCTTTAAATGCATATTTTCTAGTATATCTAGTAAACTCGATCACATATATTATTCAAAGTAATTATCAAACTTTACTTTGCCTACAATATCAATTGAAATGTTAATTTGTGGAAGATTTCATCATTATATTATGTTTAAGGGATGAAGATATTACAGTCATGTCTTATAGTGATTCCTTAAATCACTACCAACTCAAGGACTTCTTACAATGCCAGTCCCAATATTCAATGAATTCAAGATTAACTTGACCAACGTGATTTCAAAATCAATGACAGTGTTACTAGAGTTCCGCATGAGACAACCACTTAATACCATCCTAAGTACATAAAATAAACACTAATATAACATATCTATATATATGCCAACCAGCACAATAATATTGAGATAAAATAAAAACCAATATGATTTCCTTGTATTAATTTTAAGGGCTTACAATTTGTTATAGAGGAAAAATAAAATAAAAGGATCTACTTAATTTATTATTTCCTACAGTTTAAGGAGGAGGAGCATAGCCCACGGGGTATGCTTCCCTCCAAAATATTATATCCTAAATTTCAATATTTGAAACACCTTATGGTTGGAAAACAAAAAGGAATGTTTCCAATCAATTGTCTTTTGTGAGACCTAATCTTACAAGGTGTGTTAAATTGCACAAGGTTTGAGGACGATGGCTTATTAGAGCATTCCATTAACCATCATGAGTTGCAAATATGACGGCCATACAAGTGGAAAGTGTCCATGCAACGGATTTATCTACTCGGGATAGTAATCCTACCATGCATATGATTTCTTGAAAGACTTACCATTGTTCTCTCAAACCACGAGGGGATTTCTCCAACAATATTCTCATCTACTGATGATATTTTATAAAATGGATATTGAGGGACAAGTCACTCAAGAATTAGACCACCCATAAATCTACTTGAGCTTTCAATCAAACGTCCTTTTAGAACCCGTGGTCCCTATTGTGCTAATGCTGAGTACACAGTATGATAGGAACATAAATTTCAAGTCTCTGCAAGCTTATGGAACAGAGTGTCTAACTTCAAATTGAGGGGAATCAAGAGATTCTTTACAGGGGATAGAAATGCCCAGTACTGATAAAGAGGTGAAGATCAAACCACGAGAGTATGTGAAGACACAAATAAGCATAGATTTCTTCTTCTACCATTTTCAAGAGAATTCAATCTAAGAGATGTGAGCCATTTCCATCATTTTAAACAGTGACAATGTTCTTGCAAAGATTTTTGGTGATGCTAAATGAAGCAGTCTGAAAAATAGGCTTGCACTATAAAAATGCGGGTTTGACATGCATGGAAAATGCGCAAGTATAGTCATGGTACAAGAACTATTTGACAGAATTCCTTAGCAGACGACGTTGATAGAAACCCGAAGAAACTATGGCAAATGACTTACCTCAGGATCTTGCACAATTGTGCCCTACAATCAACGATGCCTATGAAAAAAATGGGCAAATTTTATAGGAAAAATATTACAAAACCCTACCAAGCGTATATTAGGAAGAAACAAAGAATCGAATAAAAAATTGTCTTCCTATAGCTGCTGCTTCAATTTATTCACAATAACCAAAAAGTAGATCTAAAAGTATCTAGGTTTAGAGCTACTAAATTCTTGAGCTCGGTACAAGATTTTTGTAGCCTTTTTAAAGGAAAATTAATGGTTGCAAATTAAATTTCTTTTCAAGTTTGAGGCCAGTAATGAGTGGAGATGATGATGAATTGTACCTCTAATTTGAGAAAAAACCACTATTTAGTGTTGGTGGCAATAGACCAGTGGTGTAGAGATCAGGATCCAAAACATGAAGTTCCTTCTGCATGGAAAATTCGTAGGTCATGCCCTAATTTTTTAGGGTAGTTCCTTCACTTGCATCTCTAACTCCACCTCCATCTCTATGTATTATTATGCCCTTTGGATCGTTCACTTCACTACCATGATGCTCCTCCAGCTCGATCATTATGGCCTTGAAATCTTGATGCTTCACTTGATTAAATGGGCAAGAATAAAAATAAAAGAGAGAGGCTAGATGGGATCACTACATTCGACAAGTATTACTGACAATGATAGCATTGTTCACAAGATGGACAATGATACATAAAGGTGGTTCATTAGAGTATTGGTCCCCATGTTAGCAAGAATAGCTTCTAGATGATCCCCCCCTTTAGTTACAATGTTTTTATAGAGAAAAAAAGAAAAATTATGGAACCAATTGTGTGTTTCCATTATAGTTTACCCCCCCTTTTAAAGATTTCACCCTCCAATTTTCTAGATAACCGAGTGTTATATAAACTCACGACTTATTTTCACACATCATTTTTATCCTCAGTAATAATAATGAAATACCATTTAATTGCAATTAAGACTAATATTAAGTTACAAATATGATTTATTAATTTTGCATCACAATTATCTTTAAAACAATAAATATTAATTCTAATTTTCAAATAAAATTAATAAATGATTTAAAGCATTAGGTAACACTTAATTCATTTAGAAACTATAACAATAATCTTCTTTATTAAATAAAATAAGACGCAATGATCATTAGAGTAGTATTATTGAATTATAAATTACTTAGTGAAAATATGGGTCATGACAAGCTAGTATAAATAAGTGTTGAGTTTATGGAGAATAATGTAGAGAAGTATGTAATTCGAAGTGGAGAGATGTGAAGTGTGAAAGTGTGAAATGTAGTGTTAGCTTTAATTCCTAAGACTACTAGAAGCAGTGAGTAGAAGGTGTCTAAGTTCTACAGAGAGAGTGCAAATATTCTGGTGAAGTAGTGGTAGAAATTTTCTAGTTTCTTTGAGATGGATTTCTCATTGTAAAAATCTTCTTTCTTCTCCTTTCTATTCTGGTAGTGAGCCATTGGTTGTGATCCCTTCTTTTATTTTGTGAAGTGAGCCCTCCGACAGTGAGCCTATTGTATTTGGTGTTGAAATTAATTTATATTATGAGATAATCCTCAACATGGTTTTTCCCTTCTTAGGTTTTTCCCATAAATCTAGTGTTATCATGTGTTTCAATGTGTTTGAATTATTGTTTCTCATGTTTACATTCTACTAATGCATGATAAGGGTTTAATGGTTGTTAAGAGTTTAAGGACTAATGCAACTTTGAATGTTAATGAGAGTTTTAATGTTTTAATGTACAACTAATTCACCCCCCTCTCTTAATTGTCTTGTGCATTGAAAAATTGGTATCAAATCAAGGTTCATTAGTAGAAATATTAACTACAAGTAGATATGGGATGGCACATGAGGATGAGGCTCCATTGTCTGATGGATCTGATTATGCATTTTGGAAGATTAGAATGGAAGGTTTTCTTCTTTCTCTACGATTTGGAGTTCAAAATTTTGTTGAATCTAGATATACAATTCTTGCAAATGGTAGGAGTACTGATGATGAGATCAAGGTATTATATTTTAAGTGGTCTTTCTAGTACAAAACTTGTGAAAGTTATGAGTCCTAAAGTTTTTTGTGAAATTTGGAAAAAATCTAGAAAGTATCGATGAAGGAGATGATAAATTCAAGCAAGAAAATATGTAGAATCTTACAACTAAATTTGAGACCATAAAGATGATAGAAGATGAAGGTATTACATGATGCATGTATAGAGTGGACAAAGTTTTCAATTCCGTCAAAGGCCTTAGGTGAAAACTTCAAAAAGAAGAGGTGGTAAAGAAGGTACTAAGAAATCTTACTAAAACTTATAGCCATAAAGTGTCTGCTATTGATTTTTTTTAGAATTTAGATTAGTATTCTAGAGAGTAGTTGTTTGGTACTTTAACTTCTTTTGAATTGAGAGTTAAATCGAAGTGAAGTAAAAAGGGAAACTACTTTTAAATTAGGGAAAACATAAAAGAATGAGCAATTTGATCCAGATAAAATTGATGAGTTGGAAGAAAAATTTGAGAGGAAGTTGAAAAAGGGCACTGGAAAATACAAAGGTAAGTTACCTTTCAAATTTTTTAACAGTGCAAATATTGGTCATTATGCTTCAAGATGTCTTGTCAAAGCCACAAAAGATAGACCTAAGGAAAAAAAGTAAATCAATTTAGAAAAAAATATTATGTTAGAGAAGATGTCAATATATATAATGATGAATCTGATTAACCTGATGATGAAAATAATGATTTCTTGTTCATGGTTCTAAATGCTAGAATTAATTTTGCTAACTATAAGAGATGTATGAAGGAAAGTGCTCTAGAAGTAGTTCTGGTGATAAATTTTCATGTTAGAGAACATAAGAACAATTGGATCATTGACAATGAATGCTCAAATCACATGACATGTGATAAGAGTAATTTTTTTAATCTTAAGAAGTTTTAAGTATTCTTCATTAAGTTTTGGTGATGATATATCTACTAATATATGTGGAAAAGGTTCAATCAACTTTTACAGTGACCATAATATAGATGAAGTTCTTTATGTTAAGGGTCTGCAACATAATATTTTGAGTGTTGGAAAAATGTGTAGCAAAGGATACAGTCTTGTGTTTCAAGACAATGGTTGTGAGATCACAAATGATTTGGAACTATGGTTGTAGTGGGAAGAAGAATAGGTGGAAATATTTATCAACTTAAGGGTGCAAATGATCAATTCTTTATGACTCAAATGAATGAAAGTTGGATATGGAATAGAAGAATGTGTCACATCAATTTTGATAGCCTAGTGAGGATCAATTCAAATCAGGTTGTGAGACATTTTTCAAAGATTACAAAGCCTATTAATGTTGTCTACAAGGAATGTCAAATTGGGAAGAAAAATATAAAGAGTTTTAAAATCAAAGAAAAATCTACTACCAGTCCTTTGTAGTTGCAACATATAGAACTTTGTGGACCTACTAGAATCCAAATGTTTCAAGGTGATAGGTACTTCATGAGTTATTAATTGATGATTATTCTAGAATAACTTGGGTTACTTTTCTCAAAGAAGAAACAAAATATTTAGATAAGTTGTAGGAATTCAAAGCTATGGTTGAGAATGAAATGAATATGAAGATCAAATTTTTGACATTTGAAAAAGGTGGTGAGTTCACCTCCAATGAGATTGACAGTTTTTGTGAAGATCATGGAATAAAGATGCATTTTTCAGCCCCTAAGACTCCTAAATAGAATTGAGTTGTGGAAAGGAAGAATAGGATTGTACAAGAAGCAACAAGAACAATGATGAAGGAATATAATCTAGTGGATGTCTATTGGAGAGAAGAAATTCATAATGCAGTCTAGATACTTAACATAGCACAAGCAAGGAAAAAAAATTCAAAGACTCCCTATGAGTTGTGATATTGAAGAACCCATACTATGAAATATTTTAGAGTGTTTGGAAGAAAATTCTATATCAGAAGAAATGAATAAAGCTCAAGAAATTTTGATGCAAGATCTAACAAAAGAATCTTCCTTGGATATTCTACAAGAAGAAATTCTTATGAGTGCTACAATAAGAGGCTAGAAATGATCATTAAAATTTCTAGTGTCAAATTTGACGAAGGATTACATAAAATTTAGTTTAATGATAGATGGATATGAATCAAATGAGTCCTCTTACAGAGAAGAAGAGAAAGATGAAGGTAAAGAAAAATAAGTGCAAGTTGAAGAGGAAGAAGGTCCATAAAATATCCCTAAAACCTCTAAGCATGTGCAGAACAATCATTCAAAATATTAGATTATTGGTGGAAAAAGAAGAGGTGTATTGATAAGAAGAAAGGTTTTTATGATAGAAGAACAAGTAAGCTTGTCTTTACTTTCCAAATTTGAGCCTAAAATAGTAATTGAAATATGTTAATATGAATATTGGATCAAGGCTATGGAAGAAGAGCTAATGCATATTGAGAAGAATTAGACTTGCAAACTTTTCCCAAGACCAACAAACAAGAATGTGATTGGAACTAAGTAGAGAAGGGGTAAGGAACAAGGAAATAATTTTGTGTAAAGGTGACTCACAAGTACAAGGAATAGATTTTGAGGAGATATTTTTTCTAGTGGAACGAGTGGAAGCTATTACGATAATTTTGAATTTTCCAACACCTAATGATTTTAAAGTATAGAAGATGGATGTGATGTCTACATTCTTCAATGGTGAATTGGAAGAAGAGGTTTACATTAAATAGACATAAGGCTTTCAGTTATTAGATAATCCTAATATGGTCTACAGATTGAAGAAGGAATTATATGGACTCAAGCAAGCTCCTAGAGCTTGGTACGAAAGATTGAATAAGTACTTGTTGCAATGAGGATTCAATAAAGGTACCACATATAGTAATATTTACTTCATTATAAAAGATCAAATCTTGATTGTGTTTGTGTATGTTGATGACATAATATTTGGAGGTAATGAAGCAATGTGTAAACGATTTGTATAAGACATGCAAAGAGAGTTTGAGATATCTATTTTTGGGGAGATGAATTTCTTCCTTAGAATTCAAATCAATTAGACAAAGAAAGTGGTATTCATTTCACAATATAAGTATGTTAAGGAAATTTTGAAGAAGTTTGAGATGGAAGACTCTAAATTTCTATGTACTCTTGTGGTTACTAGTTGCAAGATGAGTAAGAATGATGAATCTCCTAAGGTTGATTAGAGAAAGTACATATCAATTATTGGAGGACTTTTGTATCTAAATGCTACTAGATCAAGTATCAGGCATGTAGTTTGTCTTGTGGATAGATTTAAAGAAGATCCGAAAGAGTCACATGTAACAACATTAAAGATGATATTCAAATATTTGAAAGGAATTCTTGAACATGATTTGTGGTATCCAAAAGATACTAATTTCTCTTTGAGTTCTTATACAGATGTAAATTGGGTAGGTTGTGTGGATGGTAGAAAAAGTACAAGTGGTGGTGCATTCTTTCTTGGAAACAAGTTGGTTTTTGAGCTAAAGAATCGCGATTCAGTTTCATTATCTATTGTAGAGGTACAATACATTGTTGCAAAATCATGTTGCAGATAGGTGTTATGGATAAAGTGAACTTTGAAGGATATCAGAGTGGTATGTGATAATAGAAGTGCTATTAATATTTAAAATAATTTGGTAATGCATTCAATGATAAAGAATATTTCAATCCGGTATCAATTATTGCGAGAAGGTTGGAGAGAATGAGGTGAATTTGGAGTATGTGTTTACTAAGGACTATGTTGCAAATATCTTCACGAAGGCTCTTCCTAAGGATACTATTGAGTATGTCTAGGAGAAGTTGGGGATTATTTCCCTTGCTCCTAACTAGATGCATAAGGATATGCATCAATCTAATGGATCTCAAGAATCATTCCTCATTATGGACTAATTTTAGTGGCTACCTCTCATGTGGGAGTAGGTAGTGGTATTGTTGGTTGTTACAATCAGGGGGATTAAGTGTTGTTATTGTGTTGTGTATTGGCGTTGTCTTTTGAAACCTTGTCAAAGGAAGTGAATGTAGAGGTTGTAGAGTGTTTTTTTCCTTTGAGGAAGAGAAAGTATGTACATTTGATGTCAAAGGGTGAAATGTGTTAACATTTGTTGTTGTTGTGAAAGGGGGAGAGAGTTAACTGAAAAAACATGAATTAAATAGGAAATAAATAGTAGATGCTTGTGTAAGGGGGAGTAGTGTGTGCTAAGGTACAGTATATGAGTTGCTAATCAAAGTTATTGTTATTTTTGTTGAATTTTTTCCATGTGTTTCCATCAATGACAAAGGGGGAGATTGTTGGAAGTATGAGTAGCTTGTGTTTTGTGAACAATGTCAATAATTATAGGTTGTTTCAAATATTTGATGATGTTTTGATTGGATGTATTATGTTGTCACTATTGGGTGATCCCACAATAGTGGTTTACAATTTTTGGCCAAACTAGACACTGCGATTATTATTTTCAACTAAATCTTCATATTTGGGCACCTATAGTGGCTAAACCATGAGGAATTTGAAGATGATGAAAACTAGAGTCTCATCAAATTTTGTCTGTATATTCTAAAAATATTATTTTCAAAATTTTTGGAATTATATTGCACTTTTTTTTCTATCTCCCACGAAAACTGGTTTTTATCATAAAACAACATTTTTAAAAAGTGACGCTCACCGTATACAACATAATTTTTTTTGTATAAAGGATTAAATTCTATTTTTCTCGAATTTAGATTTGTATAAAGTGAGTCTCATAGTTTTTTATTAAATATTTTTTCCTTAATCAAGTTTTGAAGTCAAACCAATTGCAATTCAGACATAGGTGGACTGTATACAACATAACTTTTTCTGTATGTATCGAAATTCAATTTTAGTTTTTGTAATCGATCAAGGAAATCAATACCCAGCCTCAACATATTTTTAAAAACATTATTTTGATAATCTGCTATTTTTCCACATGTGCAAAATAGAGAGCTTGAATTTTGGTGAAAAAACTGTGTTTAATAAAACTAAAAAAACACATACATAATAAAACCAAAACATATTAAAATTTAATTCGTTGGATAGCTTGTTCTGAGGACTACCATCTTCTAGTTGGGTTTGTGAAGTATCCTCCATTTTCATCCTTAACCTAAGCTTCGAAGGGTAGAATTCTGCTAAAATTTTGTGGAAGAGGAAGAGAAGGGAAAAAAAGGGGGGTTCGAGAGAACCCCCCTTCGAACGAACCCCCCTTGGCTCGAAAGGGTGAAGGGGTTTCGATTGAACCCTCCTTTTTTTTTAATTCCCCATAATGGAACGTGGCATCACAGGGTTCAAGTGAACCCACCATGAAAAAGGGGGTTCGCTTGAACTAGGGGTTCAATCGAACCCCTCTTTTGGGTTTGTGTGAACCCCCTAGTTCAAACGAACCCTTTAAAACATGAAATTTTCAATACGTGAGAATTTTCTCAAATTTCCTTCTTCAGAAAAATTGTATACCACTATTATTGGTTTGCCCTACTAGTATCACTGATGTCAAATTCTGGTGTTTCTTTGATGAGAATGTATTGGTGATTGGTGATGTTCAACCTCTTGCATGGTTGATATATTTTAGATGTGTTCCACGTGTTGAGTATGTGTTTGTGGTGCTTGGTTTCCAAGTGTTTTTGACAAAATTTCAATAAAAGAGGAGATAGTGTGGTGAAGTGTTTAGTATTATAGAGTGGTGTTTAGTGTTTTACTCCACATTTCTTCATGGTTGAAGATCTAGATGTGTTTAGTTGAGATATTTTGATCAAAGGTATTTATATGTATTGTATCTAGAATTTCTTATCTTCGATCATTATGTAGAGAAATTTGTGTTCACCAATGTGCGAATTGTGAAAGATGTGTTGTCTAGGTAAAGTGGTTCTACATTGCATTTCTCTTGCGGATTTGAGTTATATTACCTATATCTATCTCTAGTTTGAGTTTTTTATGTTTTGGTGCTCCACAAGAGTGGATTTGGATGTTGTAGTGTGTGAAAGGCTAGTTGGTTGTGTTGAATGAATATGTTCTTCTAGTGTATGATGTTGGGAAGGAGTTGTTAGATTTTAGAGTGTTGATGGAATATTCTAGATTGTGTTTAAGTGTTGTTAGTGGTCAGTGATTTATCTCTAGATCAAAATAAGTGTGTATCTAATTGTTTAATTGTGTTAACACAGGTTTGACTGACCTTGGTTGTTTACACTAATTGTGGATATGCTTCAGTGTTTTTGTAAGCATTGTGTGGTGTGTATATGTTTATTTAGGTCTAACATAAAAGGTTTTGTGATTTTCCTTCATTCCTTTCCATCATGGGAATTTTTTAGCGCTGACCTAATTTGAATTTGCATGGTTGAGGTGCATAGCTAAACTTGTCAATTTTTTTCAAATAAGTGTTGAGTTGATGGAGAATAATATAGAGAATTATGTGATGTGAAGTGTAGAGATGTGAAGTCTGAATGTATGAAATGCAGCGTGAGATTTAATGCCTAATACTACTAGAAGAAATGAGCAGAAGGTGTTTACATTCTCTAGAGAGAGTGAATATTCTGGTGAATCAATGGTGGAAATTTTATATTTCTCAGAGAAGGATTTCTCATTGTAAAAATACTATTTCTAATATAGCAATGGGGCATTAGTTGTGAGCCCTTTGGAAGTGATGCTATTTTATTCAATGTTAAAATTACTTAATATTGTAAGCTAATTCTCATCATAATTTTTCCCTTATTGGGTTTTCCACATTAATCTAGTGTTATCTTTGTGTTTGTATGTTTTTTCATTATTATTTCTCATATTTACATTCTAATGCATGATAAGGGTTTAATGGTTGTTAAGAGTTTAATGACTAATGTAGATTTGAATGTTCATGAGGGTTTTGATGTTTTAGTGTACAATTGATTCACCCCCTCTCTAAGTTATCTTGTGCATTCAACAAAGATGATAAATTCATAGAAAATAGATGTGGTAAATCCCATGATGCTCAAAGACATAAGAAAAATTGATATTACCTACAAGGATTGAGGAAGCATGTTGTGAGAACTATGAAACTATTGTAGCATGTTGTAGATAGTTGTACATGCTTGAGAGAAAGAGAGAAACGAGTTCCAAGAAGAGAGAATGATCAAGATAGATCAAGAGAGCAAGATATTTGGAGAGAGAAAGAGAGTCCTTTCAGAGAGAGCAAGAGAAGTGAAAATATAGATTTTAAAGAGAGAAGAGGAGGGAAAAATAGGTTCTTGAGCCATTATAAACCTTCTTGAGAGGATTCCACAAACCAAGGTAGGTGACAAGTGGCAATATTCTTAGGAATGACCTTTGAATGTTGAAAAAATCACGGGATTCTAGTTCAGTGTGTGGATGTCCCCACAGTGCACTAGTATCCAAACAAATCATGCTAAAATATGGTCGGAAATAAGAAAAACAGAAGGTTAATGGAAAATTGACACACAAAGGTAGCTATTGAATATGGATCTTGAGCATCCTCAGGGGAAAACAATAATGCAAGGACTAAGATGAAACTACTCAAATACTAAGGGAGTAGACACTAAAGTGGATACAAAAGTGTAGGTGAAATTGCAAGGGTAGGGAATTTTTGACACTATAGAGATTTATTATTATATATTGTAATCATCAAATTTATTAAGACATCGATGATAATCAATTGGTTTTTTTCTTGATGTGATAGGAATTTTGGTTGTAAGTTATCTATAAGAGCTTTGGGGTTGAAGAATCAGCTCCAACACTAAGATCTTGTATTTTATTCTTTAATAATTTAAATTCTTTGGTAGAATGACTCAAAAGATGATGGTAGGGACATGATAGAGATATTTATGGATACTATTGAGTGGTTAATTTTAAATATTTATGTGCAAGATTGATTAATTTATTATCCAATAGATGGAGCACTAATTAGTTGGGAAAGAAAAGTGGCATCTTATTTATTTATTTATTTGGGGTATAAAAGGAGATTCTCTTGAGTTTCATAAATTTTTATTCAATTTGAACGACCTTCATAGTCTAGTAGAAAAGAGAAGTGTGATGAATACAAGTATCTCCACTTGGATATGAAGTAGGAGATTGTCAACATATATAGATTGAAGCACATAATAAAGATGATGAAATTATATGTGCAATAGTAATGTGTATAATTAAGAATAGTAGTCTTGGTTAATTTCAATTGTCTACAATGTACCATTTTTGAAGGGAAACCTTGGGTTTGACGTTGAATTGGAAGTGAAAAGAGAAGGCATGGACACGATTAAAAAATTAAGTGTATGATTTACTAGGTAGTGAAGTGTACAACTAATCTATTGCATCATCTACTAATGTTATAGTAGATTGATTGGATAGAAGAGGACCATTGAAAGAAATCATTAAAAAATAATATAATTTTATGTTGAGTAGGGTATCAATGGCCATTCTAACTATCAAATTCTCATGAGTCCATGTCACTAGGAGGGGTATATAAGGATTGATGATGAGTGAAGTTACACTATCCTTGAATGGGTCAAATATAGTGAGAGGGGATGTGAGGATCTTTAGCTATAATTCCAATTCTTTAAGCTCTATGTAGAAATATGTATAATAAAGCTTAGGAGGATAAACACGATATTGAGTATAAGATAAAACATTATGATGAGGAGGAGAGTACATGTCATATCTGTAAGGAGGTGTTAAAGTTTTGGCTATAGGATTTGAAGTGGGTTTAAGCCATGTGGTAGTGATAATGGAAGACTTGGAGGTGTTCAATAATTAATGGAAGGCAATGGCTCTTGAAAAGGTGCAAGTATAGGAGTCAAACTTAAGGGAGGTGTTGAAATATGAAAAGGATGTGTGAAATGTTTGGTTGCAAGTTGTGAAGTGGGCATAGGGTGTCTACTAGTAGCAATGGAAGAAGGAGGTGGTCCAAAATGATTGGAAGGCAAGGTACCAAATGAGGGTGGATGTGTACAATGCAATGAGGATAAAATTTATGTAATATAGTGTCAAATGTTATCTATAAGATATGTAGTGAGTATATGTTGCACATAATAGTAGCAAAAGGAGGTGGTCAAGGTGAATGATAATTTTATTTAGGATCTCATGATAGTAACTAAGCATGCTATCATATATATGAATAGTAAAAGGAAGATATCTTGATAGGTTCCTCACAACATAAGGTATTCAAATCACATATTCTCAATTCTACATGCTTTATCAACATGTGTGGTGAAAGGTACTAGGTTGAGGGATGGATGAGGCAAGCCTTCACTTGGTTGATGGGATGATGTAGGTTACAATATTTATCAATGGGAGTAGATGGAAAAGGTGGTGGATCATATTAACGTGAAGATATCAAGGACAAGCAAAGTGTGAAGTGGCATGGTGGCATGCTTAGGGCATCATGTGTCGTGGAATGATAAGGTGGTTAGTCATATGGATTAGGAAAAGATGGGGATACTATAATGATAGAAATGAATAATTATGGTCTTATGAAGGGACGAAATGAATGCATATCAGATCGAGATGGCTTAATTGTTGAAGAACCAAGATAAAGAGATGTGTCAAAATCATGATGTAGGTTATTAAAAAATATGGTAAATGTGTGAATTGGATATTTTTCTCTAGTTTGTTGTCATCTATGGAGATCTCAAAGACACATGAATTATATGATGTAGGTGGAAGAAATAGCTTGTTATATTCATCATATTTATCATCATGATGTAGGGATTGTTGATAACGTCCTTACTAGAAGAATCATTGAAGATATAAAATGATAATTCATCAAGGGAGGTCTAGAATCATTTCTATGATGGAGTGGGATGCACAACAATAATGTTTTGGATTTTAGAGTTATAATTAGGTGATGTGTTTGTAAATGATGTGATAAAGGTGAAGTAATGGAAGTGAATTATGAGCAATAGAGGAAAGCTTAGGATTAAGAAGTGAAGAAGATGTAGTAGAACTTGTATAATCCTCTAGGTCAATGGGGTGGGGTCATACTACAAGCAAGAAAGTCCAAGGATTCATCTTGGCCTATAATATGTCCCACAATGCTTGTTACAACATCCCTTTAATCAACAATATGTGAGGACGGTAATGATACATGACAGGAGGTCATATCAGCAGCAGATATATCCATATTATCAAAACTTATGGAACACCTTCTTCCATTACCACCTCCTTACAATTTTGGCCTCAATACTAAACATTTAGCAAAACCTATCTGCAAAAACCTAATCGGAAGTTTGTTTCCATTAGAAAAACTTATGGAACACCTTATCCTAAATAGTTGATCATGACATAGTCAAATCGGGATGCTTTGATTATTGGCTTCAAGATTTCTGGATAAACTGTGTGCTTTTCATCCTGATGATGATCATGGAGTATGATCCGAAATGTTGGTGTAAAAATATACACACAGCTTATCCAGAAATCTTGAAACCAACTAGTGGAAACAAAATGCTATTAGTGCTATCTGTAAGCGAGAGCGATGAATGCAGCATCCTATTATCTCCTACTACAAATCT
Organism: Sequoiadendron giganteum; assembly: GCA_007115665.2. Lineage (NCBI taxonomy): Eukaryota > Viridiplantae > Streptophyta > Pinopsida > Cupressales > Cupressaceae > Sequoiadendron > Sequoiadendron giganteum. The sequence continues at coordinate 889,528,550 of CM021100.1, forward strand.
CCAAGTTCCATTGGAGAAGCTCCTCGTTTATTTGAAGGGAGCAAAGCTTAGATTAAAAGGATAAGAATAGGATAATTTAATCACGAGCGGTTCTGAGGCCTCTCAGACAGACTTATGTGGCATAGCAGGTTGCCTGGCTATATCCCACTGAGGGTACCCACACTGACATTACGAATCACGAGCGTCTTCCTCGCCTTTAAGTAAGCGGCCGACAATCTGCTCTTTCTTTTTCGCACGTACTCCCCTTCGACAGCTTCGTCCTCCACTTAAAATTCAAAAGGCAATGCATTGCTCTTCTGCAGCTCATCATTACCCTTTTGACAACAAACACAAATCGTACAAGAGCACCCAGACAAAAACATCTCTCATCGCCCATATGCAAATTCCCACTGTTTCACTTTACTGTTTCCTGCGCTTGATTTGTTAGTTGATTGAAGAGGAATGAAAGCCAAAAGATTTGGGATTTGAAGACCTATCATCCAAAGAATAGGACCGACAAGAGTGCGAGTTACTGACTAGAGATGCTTGATCTAACATCGCATTAATATTATTTTTAGTTAATTTTAAAAATAGATTTCAGATTATATTTTGAAAATAATGTATGGACTGGTTTTTAAAATATGGGTGCTATGAGGTCATGCTTAAAACTTATCTAAATTAGATTTTACTCTAAAAACAGAGGTGTTTAGAGAAAATAAAAGTGGCTTAAGTATTAATTGTTCATAACATCATATGGTTTAATAAGAGGTAAAAGGCAAGAGACTAGAGTTAGATTAAGGTTGTTTGATTTGAAGTCTCATTTAACATCTAGCAATTTTTTATTTTATGGAATAAGATCTGAATTTTTGTTGGTATTGTGGATAAGTGTGATATATTTTGTAAGTTTAGATAGGGGTGGTTTTTTTAGTGTTAGTTTTTTTGTTATTTTGAATTTTAAGGATTTAGGTTCATGTTTTATATTATTCATGTTTATCTTTTGTATGATTTGTGTAATGTATAAAACTATTTTTGATGTGTTTATTTATGTTTACACATGTTTAAGGGTGAAGTAAGAGATTCATTATTGCATTGGAAAAGAGGTCAGTTTTTACAATAGTGAAGAATTTTACTGTGTTGAACTTTTTACCTAAACAAATTTTCCTTCCCATATAAAAATATTGTGTTGTCTTTAATTATTTTTATGTTGCTATTCTTTTAGATCATAAATGTACTACTTCTATTGTGAATATTTATTGGGTTTTTTATCCTTCTAATGAGACAAAATAGCCAAAGGAAGATAATATTATTATTTTTCCCAATTTGTTGAACCCAACCACTTTACTATGAAAATATTTAAGACGTATGCTTAGTAGATTGAGGATATCATCCTTCATAATTGTGACAGCATTGATGAGAAATATTGTTACATCCTTTCTTTTTGACCTATATGTGGGGACCATCATGCTAAACACGAGCCAACGAAGTACCATGAATGCAAGAAATTGTGTAAGGTGTATTGCATTAATGATCCAATAAAATTCGAAGATGGTCTACCTCTAAAGCCACCTTGTTTCCTTGTACTTGAATATGTAGAAAAATATTATTGTTATAAGTCGTGAACCACTTATCATCTAGTATGTTAGATAATATAATATAAAATATTAATTTCCAAATAGAAATATGATATATTAACTCAAAAAGTAAAAAAAATATGTGAATTTTACAAGAATCATAGGTAACTCCATTAGAAGGAAATCATGCCTAAAAGTAAATGTCCTAGAGGTGAAAATGGATATAAGAATTCATGAATCCATGACAAAGAACATTGGGATCTAGAATAAAACCAAAATAAAAATTGATGGTCCTTGTCTATTCATAGAAAGGACACTTGAGATTCAACATCCCCAAGCAAACTAAACATTTCCCCATAAAGGATACACCAATAAAAGTGGGAAGCCTAGTGTTACAAAATGGCATTTGAGATAGTCTAGGACTTCATGGTCCAAACCTATTTATAGGAGAATGAAGAATTATTTCCTCATTTATCTAAATTTCATCACCAATATGTGAGGGGATAACTATTCATATCCTTTGCTAAAGTGTAATTTAGAAAATGGGGTTTTAAGAAAATAATTTCTATTCTTTACATCAACAATTATAGATGATTTGCATATTTTTTATGTTGCATAAGAATACACATAATGGATAACTACATCAAAATGGGCACTACAAGAGGGTTGAAATCATGCACCTATTTCATATAATTATTGAAACCTCAAATTTAATGAGCAATGAATAAGATTCCTAAACCAAAATTTTAAAGTGTGATAAGAACAAAAATTATACTGCTCCAAATCTAGTTTTGAAATTGGTAATTCCTTTAAAAAATGGTTAAGATTAAGAGGGTCATAAATTGAGTGCACACAAATATGGTCATTTTTTCATCACTAAAATATTACACAATGTCTAATGTGCCCCCCTCCCTTTTTCTCTATGTGTTTTTAAAACTTATTGATGGGAAGATAACTAAGATTGTAAAGTCGTAATCTTATGCTCAAGTTATTAATGGATAAAAATTGGATGGTTTCTTTTTTATGAAGGAAAAGTGATTAATAGGCATGAAATAATTACATCTAGTGTAGAAGGTGCCTCATAATATAATGCAGGAGTATCTAGGGTGCAAGAAAAATCTTCCATCAACCAAAAAAAAAATGTTTTTTCTTTTCAATAAAGGCTAAATTTGGCAAGTTACTATATTCTAAGAGTAAGTATACATTTATGCACATATGGGTAGTTGTAATGTTGTAATTTTATTTTCATTTTAACGGTAATAGAAAATATTTTCTTCTTTCTTGCATTTTATTTTTGCAATTCTTTGTTGTTGTTGTTGTCAGTTTTCAAATTGTAAGGGGATTACCCTTCTATTGAATGAATAAGACAACTAAGAGGGGGGTGAATCAGTTGTAGAAAATCAAACCTCTAAAAAACTCAATAGATATTAGATCCACATGCACTCATTAAAACCTTACTCTATTAGAATGATTAAACCTAAAGTGTAGATAACAAAAACTGAAATCACAACACCATAAACAAGATAACATTGGATTTATGTGGAAAAACCAATGAGGGAAAAGCCACAGTGAGAATTTGGTCACAATATAATTAATAGAAAAACTGATACAAAAAGGGCACATTGCCAGAATAGGACACATTGTCCAAAAAGGCTCATAGCCAGGGCTCACCACCACAAAAAAATACAATAAGATAGAAGATTTAAATTTTACACAAAGAATACTTCTAAATGCAACAAGGAATCAATCACAATGCTCCAAAAATATCACAACCTTGCATGAATTATTTAGGATTCCTTTAGCTCACTACCTTCAAGAACCCTAACATTGAAATTTATACTAGACTTTCCTCAAATTCACATCACCCACTTCACTCACATCGATCTCACATCTATCTTGGTTCTCTCTTGATTATTCCTTAAAAATCACAACAATACCACACTTATTTATATCAGCCTCATTTTTGGAAGCCTTCTCCAATGTCAACAACTATTAGTTATACTTCCAAATTTAAAATATGTCAAGACCTAAATGTTCATGCTTTGGATAGGAATGAAGGTGACCTAAATAAATCCTTAATGAGGACCCAAATAGATCCCAACACACCTCAACATGCTTCTAAAATACTTTCATGTAGTGCTAACACAAGGTTGACCAATACTCATACCAAACACCATAAAACATTAAGCACATGCTTCCTTAAATCAATCTGTAACTTCTATACAACATAATTCACCTAAGCATGATCTAGAATAATCCATGAACTAGTTAAGATTCATTAAAAAATTCATCCAACCTCACACATCATATAAACACTTCAATTTAGAATCAACTGGTAAACATTATTCACATACTGACAAATGAAACTTGCTTTGTACTACAAATCAAGTAAAATCTTGAATACATAAAGATACAAACTTTCAAATCCAGGTAACAAAGAAACATAGATAAAATACATTTCTCCTAGGGGTATGTGCAGGATCATCATGGAAAAAACAAGCCCTTAAGTGGCAAAAAAATTATAAAAATTGGAATTAGGCAACTTGACATAAAAATTTAAATAAGTTATCTATATTATTTCAAAAATATGTAAGAATAGAATCTATAGAAAATTGAATGTAGCTTCTAAACTACTAGGTTTATTTTTTTAAAAAAATTACATTTAGTGAAAATTTTGAATTTCAATGCAGTAGCACTTAAATTTCAAGGAAAAAATAAGAAGCACGTGTCTGTTTGACCACCCTAACCACAATAATATGATAATATTTTTTTATAATATTTTAGATGTAAGTAGAGGACTCATGTCCCAATGTGATGCATATTTTTTTGTAATTTTTTCATGTAAATAATTAATTATCATTTTTTATTACAAATTTTTAATAATATAAATTATCGTATGTCTGACCACCTTAACTTGGTAAAAAAGTCATAAAATTTAATTTTTCATATTTTAATCCTATAGTATGTGAAGCATAGAAAGTGACAAATGTTTTGGATTCAAAAAATGTGATACCGTTTAAAAGGTATAGACATTTTTTAGTCATCTTATCAAATCGAGAATTTAGTCATAATTCCAATAGAAAATGAATAATAATTATTTATTACATTCAAAATAAAACATAATTTATATTGGTGGAAAGCTGACAAATCTCCTTTAAAAACCCTTTTTATTTCATCAATTTTGGGTAAAACAAAAGTTGTCAGCCACATGGGCCATCATATCACTTACATATCGCCATGTTTTGGCCCATCATGATCTTGCACATACCCTCAGGCCAAAAAAAATATCACTTAAAAATTGGTTCACATTGGTGAAAATATCTTGCTCTGTACAAGAATTCAAAAACCCAAATCCTAAATATAGCAACCTTTGACAATCATGAACAACATATAATATCCACATAGGCCTAGAATCAATACAGAAGAAATGTAGAGAATAATACCGGAGAACACTTTGAAAACTTGCACACAATATTTAATCTATTTATCAAATTTTCTCAAAAGCACTTGGAAACCAAGTACCAAAGACATCATATCAACTCATTACTTCATTCCAAATCATCTTTAGATACTGTAACAAAAAAATAGCTCCATGTACTCACAACACTTTTCCAATATCCCAACTACACATGCACAACCTACAATAACCTATTTTCCTCTTTTCACAAATTTCTCAATATCCTTGACATCTTCATCATGAAACAACACATAGTTTACATCAATGACAACACCAGTTAGTAGACATTCTATTGAAATCAATGAAAAACCCTTTATAATTACAACAATCTCCCCCTTTGCCATTGATGCCAACACAAGATGTGAAAAATTATCAAAGACAACATACACACTCTCGCCTCTTTTTTAGATTAGATAGCCTACACAACATTCTTGCACTCTCTTCCCCTAAACATTCATACACTCTTTTCCCCTAACTAAAAAAAATTCACGTGATACTTTTTCTCCCCCTTTGAAATCAATGGCACAAGAGGGTGATGCCACAATAATGGGTTACACATTTTAGGACATCATGTTTTTTGCTGAAATCGTATATTTTTAGAAAATATAATGATTTAAGCCTTTAAAATGTTCCATTTACAAGATTTTAATTGAAGAGGGTTTGATCAATCCAACTTATATAAAAACCCCTTGGATAGAAACTTGCTAGTTTTAAACCATACCTATAACGGAGTCTCCTCTACACCTATAAAAATACTGATAAAAAAACACTTTTGATTTACCTTTTGGGGGATCAGATTGATTTATTTAAAGTTTATCTTTTGTAAACATGTAGTCCTTACTATATAAGCCTCCCAAAATTTATAATTTTAAATATATTTAATTTTATTATTATATTTATTTTTTTATTTCTTGTGAATGTAGGCTTTTTAATGAACATCAGGGTCTTTGTTTCACACATAAAAGAAAAAGGAAAATAGAGAAAAAAACTCTATAAAATATATTCACACTAGCTATTGATGTCCTTATTCCAACAAAAAAAAATAAGTTAATTCAAATGCATACAAACAAATTTATGCAGCTAAAAGTATAATATTTCCAAACTATAATTACTTTGACTTAGAAAATTAATTTAAAAATATATATGCAACAAAAAAATATAATAAAATATCCATCCACTATATATAAAATAAGTTAATAAAAATTACATAAAAGGATTCACAATTTTTTTTTTAATTTTTTTAAAAATATAATTAGAATCTACACATAAAATCTCACAAAACACTAGTTCGCTTCATCTCGAAATTATCAATGGTTTAGCCTATATAGGTGTAAGAAAGTGAAGATCTAGTGGAAAACAATGATTTCAATGTCAAGTTTGGCCAAAAAGTGTAACCCATTATTGTGGGATCACCCAAGATAAAAGTTTTTTTGTTGATTCCCTCCTTTGAAAAATAACTAAAATACCTTCTTTGAATAGTCCCCCTTAGGAGTACACCCAAATAAATCAAAAACCTAATGACAACACATGACACTACCTACTCCTCCTAGAAGGTAGCAACCAACATCAATCCAAAAAATAGATAGATCCATAGATCCACTAGACTAATGCATCTCTATATTTGTCTAGTTCAAATAGGGAGGGGTAATAACCCCCTACTTATCCCAAAGATACTAAAAAGTGTCCTTAGGAAGACCCTTAGTAAATATGTCATTAATTTGATCCTTTGTAGGAACATACTCAAGCTTCACTTCATTCTATATAACCTTTTCTCTCAAAAATTGATACCTAATAGATGTATGCTTTGTCCTTGATTGCATCACTACAATCTTTGAAATGTTAATTGCAATTGCATTGTCAAAAAAGATAGAAATAGGCTCATCACATACAACTCTTATATCCTTCAATATCTATCTCATCCATAAAACTTCTCTACATCATGATGTTGGAATATACTTAACGTTTGTAGTAGATAAAGAAACTAAATCCTACTTATTTCTCAATCATGACACCAATCAACATCCAAGAAATAATGCACCACAACATGTAGTTTTCCTATCATCAACACAACTAGCTCAATTCAGTATCCTTGGGATAACACAAGCCATAATTTGGAGTTCCTCTTAAATATTCAAATATACTCTTCACTACTACAACATGTCTTTCTTTAGGATCTTCTTGAAATCTAGCTGCAAGATAAACTGCATGCATGATATCTAGTCTAGTAGTTGTTACATAAAGTATTCCACTAATCATAGATCTATATTTACTCTGATCAACTTTAGGTGAATCATCATCTTTTCTCAGTTTACAGCCAATCACCATACGAGTAAATATGGGTTCAGATTCATCTATACAAAATATCTTCAACATCTCTTTGACATACTTTGATTGTGAAATGAAAATCCATTTATCTTTTTCACTAATTTGTAGCCCAAGGAAGAAATTCATCTCCCCAAACATTGACATTTCAAACTCTTTCTGCATCTCTTCAACAAAATTTTTACACATAGCTTCATTTCCTCCAAAAAGAATATCATCCACATACAAAAATACTATCAATATTTTGTCTTCCTCAATTTTTAAAAAATAAAAAATATTTGTGGTGTCCTTACTTAATCCTTGTTGTATCAAATACTATCCAATATTGCATACCAAGCTCTAAGAGCTTGCTTCAATCTATATAGTGTCTTCCTCAACTTATATACCATATATGTATGATCTAATAATTGAAATACTTCTAGTTGTTCCATGAAAACCACTTATTTTGATTCTCCATTTAGAAAAGCAGACTTCACATCAATCTAATAAACTTTAAAGTCCTTATGTGCTAAAAATGCCAAAAATATTCTAATAGCTTCCATCCTAGCCATAGGAGAAAATGGCTCCTCAAATTATATTCTTTCCACTTGTGAGTAACCCTAACACACAAGTATTTTCTTGTTTATTACCATTTCTCCATTCTCATTTAACTTTTTTTTGAATACCTAGTTAGTTCCAATTATGTTCTTCTTTTTCGGTCTAGGAATCAATTCCCAAGTTTGATTCTTCTCTATCTGCATTAGTTATTCTTCCATTTCCTTCATCCAATGTTCATCTTTACATGCTTCATTCATTGTTTTAGGTTCAAATTTAAAAATTAAACATATATTTACTTCAAATTCAACATTTATACCTCTTTTCAATACACCTTTCCTCTTTTCTCTAATGATCTAATCTTCATAATGATTCTTTTGCACTTACCTAGGGGTCTTAGCGATCTTCTTTGGAGCTTCTTCATCTTTGTTCTACACTACTTCTTCATTATATTTTTCTTCTTTTATTCTGCAATTAGGTTCATCTAACACATATTCATCCATTGCTATGGAATTATATAGGTTTTTATCAACCTTAACATTTGCACTTTCAATGATCTTTCTTATCCTTTTCTTGTAACATCTATAAGCTTTTATTTTAAATAGAATATCCAAGGAAGATACCTCCAGCAGACCTTGCATCAAACTTTCCTAACTTATCTTCTTCTCTTTTGATAAAAAAAAATCTTCCAAATAATTTAAACTACTTCACAATAGGAATCCATCCATATCGTAACTTATAGGGAGTCTTTGCATTATTAGATTTTTTCTTGAACTCTGTTAAGTATGTAAACAACAGTATGAATAGATTCTCTTCAATAGACTTCTGATAGATTTTCCTCTTTCATCATAGTCCTAGAAGCTTCTTGAATAGTCTTGTTTTTCCTTAAAAAAACTCCATTGTTGAAGAGTTATAGGGGAAGACAAGTGCCTCTTGATTCCATGAATTTCAAAAAATATGTTAAACTCATTGGAAGTGAATTCACCACCTCTTTCAGACCTCAAAAAATTGATTTTCAAATCCATTTCATTCTCAACCATATCTTTCAATACCTTGAATTTATCTAGTGCATTACATTTTTCTCTAAGAAAAGTAACCCATGTCATTATAGAATAATCATCAATCAAAAGCATAAAATACATGTCACCTTGTATAATTATCACCTATGTAGGACTACAAAGATCTGTAGGGTAAGTACAAAAATATGGGGGGCCAGAAATGGGGCTTAAGTGGAAACATTTTTTCTTTTGAAATTAGGAAATACTGACATTGGATGTGAAATTGAGGATAGTTACACTCAAAATTTTGAGATGCAACAAAAACAAGGATCGTAGTGCTCTGAGTCTACTTTCTAAACTACTAATTTATTTTGAAAATGGTTGAGATTAAGGGGTTCAAAACAAGGTCCCATAAAAATTGGTTTTTTTTGTCAGAAAAACATAACATTGCAACTATTGTGGGTATCTAGCATAGTGATCTAGTTTCTAAAATTGTAATTAATTTGAAATTTTGATGAACAATTAATTTATAATGAAAAAAACACCAAATATAGGATTTTTTCCAAAAAAGAGACACACAAACAAAAGAAAGTATAGATCAAAGGCTTAACGTTGTCCAAAACTGAAAAACATTGCGTTGTTAGATAGCTATGAAAGAGCCTAACATTTCCCAAGTGTTCAATTTTTTTGACATTGAAACATGTGCAATCCTGACGATGAGCACGAACCCGATTATGTGAAACGCTGTAAAATTTGAAAAACAACATCTTTGATCATTTGGAAGCCCCTCCAGGACTTTGGGTTGGTATTCCAAAAAAAATACCAAGCCTAGTGCCTAAGGATTCCCAAAGCAAGATACAATGTGAGTGCATTATAACACGCTCATGTTATATTTCAGTTTTGACATGGTTTTTGCGTTTGTGCAAGACATGTCTAGAAAGACATAATGCAAGTACGTTATAATACACTCATGTTATGTCTTGCTTTGTGTTAAATGCTACTCTATTGAATGTATGTTTATATATTTGTATGTTTGTATGTCATGTATGCATGTATGCATGTATGTAAGTATTTAGTATTGCATGTACATATGTATTATGCTTGTATGTATGTAAGTATGTATGTATTTATGTATTTCTTTAGAGGGAGAGAGAATTTTAAGAGAGATTTTTCTAGGTAGGGTGGGAGGGAGAGAGAGAGAGAGAGGTAGGGAGGTAGTGAAAGAGAGTCTTGAGAGAGGGAGAGGGAGTGGGAGAGAAGGGGTTGGAGTGAGAGGGACTTAGCTAGGTACGGTGGGAGGGATAGAGGGAGAGAGAGAGAGGTGGGTGGGGTGGAGAGATAATTGAGAGAGAGGGAGAGACATAAAGAGAGATTTATGTAGGTAGGGTGCTAGAGGGAGAGATTTGAGAGTGTGAGGGGGGTGAGAAGGAGAGACTTGAGAGATAGGTAGTGAGTGGGAGTACAAGAGAGAAGGAGTGGGAGAGAGAGGGAGTGAGAGAGAGTGAGTGTGAGAGTGAGATACTTGAGAGATGGAAAGGTTGTGGGAGGGAGTGACCTAGGAAAGAGTGAGAGAGAGGGGGTGGAGTGAGAGTGAATTATCTAGGTAGGGTGGGAGGGATAGATAGAGAGAGAGAGAGAGAGTTACCTAGGTAGGGTGCTAGAGGGAGAAACCTAAGAGAGGGAGGGGGTGGGAAGGAGAGACCTGAGAGAGGGAGGCAGTGGGATGGAGAGACTTCAGAGATAGGGAGAGAGAGGGAGTGATGGCAAGGTAGTGGGAGTGAAATAGAGAGATAGATAGAGGGAGTGAGAAAGAGTGGTAGAGATTGATTGAGAAAGAGGTATGTAGAAAGAATGAGAGGGTAGATAGATTCAATTATAGAGGGTAGGAGAGAGTGAGGGAGAAATAGGTGAGATAAACAGATAGAGAGAGGGTAGATGGTTTAAAGTTTTAATAATTTAAGGGTTAATAGTATAAGAGAGAGATAGAAAGAGTGATTGAGTGAGAGAGATACAGACTTGAGAGAGGGAGAGAGGGTAGGAGAGAGAGACTAGAGAGAGAGATATGGTTAAGGGTAGATGGTTTAAGGGTTTAAGGGTTAAGGGTAGAGGGTAGAGACGATAGATATAGAAGGAGTGAGTGAGTGAGAGAGAATTGAGAGAGGGAGAGGGTGTAGGAGGGAGAAAATTGAGAGAAAGAGAGAGGGGGGGAGTGGGAGAGAGATAGAGGGTAGAGGGTAGTGGGTAGTGGGTAGAGGGTTTAAGGGTTAAAGGTAGAGGGTAGAGGGGAGAGTGATAGGAGTGAATGAGTAAGAGAGAGACTTGAGAGAGGGAGAGGGGGTAGGAGAGAGAGACTTGAGAGAGAGTGGGGGAGTGGGAGAGAGATAGAGGGTAGAGGGTAGATGGTAGAGGGTTTAAGGGTAGAGGGCAGAGGATAGAGATAAAGAGAGATAAAAAAAACCTATAAAAATCAGCTTTCTCTTAATATGAGAACATTTTTAAGTAGTAGAGATATGGTTCTTTTTTTAGCAAGACATAACATGCTCATGTTATAATGCAAGCATGTTATAACGTGAGTGTGTTATAACATGATTTTGTTTCGTATTTCTCTAAAAATGGTATTAAACTCAATATACCCATGATCTCTAGGCCCACATTCTACATATTCTCTTGGTTCTGCACATGTTTCAACATAAAAAAGATTTTTGATGCTTTTGTGAAGTGTGCATGCAAGTTTTTCACATTCCACCACCTTTTTCATGATCTTTCCACCACCTTTGCATGAAATAGTAGATTTTTCATGATGAAAGGAATATAATATCAATTCAATTATCAATTCCATTCAAGACTGATATACAATTGAAGTTTGGAGGGAAACAAGCTTTTGAAAAAGTTAAATTTTTTAGGAGTTTGAAGAAAGAAGAAGCAAAGGCTACATAATTGGGTAGAACTCCTCCATTCAAAACTCCAAATTTTTTAGTTATGTAAATTCTTTACACATTTTTTTTCATTCTATTTTGGATTTCTTTGATTTTTTAATTTTTCTTATTACATGTTCATCATTGTTTGTTTTTCATTATAACCTTAGCTTGTCAACACAAATTTTAAATTACACAATTCTTTACACTTTCCAATTACATTTTCAAACCACATCTCTTTGAGGCATTTTGTTAAAAATTTGACTTACCTTATGTATGCTTCCACATTTTTTATACACATATATATTACAAAAGTTATAAGTAAGTAAAATAATACATGGGTATGTGCAGGATCATCATGGAAAAAATAGGCCCTTATGTGGCAAAAAACTCAGAAAAATATGAATTAGGTAACTTGTTGTAAAAAATTGAATATAAGTTATCTATATTATTTAAAAAATATGTAAGAATAGAATCTGTAGAAAATTGAATTTAGTTTCTAAACTACTAGGTTTTTTTTTTTTTTAAATCTATTTGGTGAAAATTTGAAATTTCAATGTAGTAGCACTTAAATTTCAAGGAAAAAATAAGAAGTATGTGTTTGTCTGACCACCCTAACCACAATAAAATGATAATATTATTTTATAATACTTTATATATAAGTAGAGAATTCATGTGCCGATGTGACGCATATTTTTTTGTAATTAAATAATTAATTATGATTCTTTTATTACAACTTAAAAAAATATAAAAACCCATCTATCTAACCACCTTAACTTGGTCAAAACTTCATGAAATTCATTTTTGTTTTTTTTAATAGGAGAAACATAGAATGTGACACATGTCTTGGATTCAAATAATGTGATACCGTTTGAAAGCTATAGATGTTTTTCAATCAGCCTATCAATCAGGACTTTAGTCATAATTCAAATAGAAAATGAATAATAATTATTTACTAATTTCAAAGTAAAGAATAATTTATATTGGTGGAAAGCTAAGAACCTCCTTTAAAAACCCTTTTTGTTTCATCAATTTTGGGTAAATAAAATGTTGTTAGCCACATATCCTACACATACCCATCATATCGCCATTTTTTGGCCCATCATGATCCTGCACATACCCACATCATATCTCAATCATTTACTATGGATGTGCATACCCCTCTCCAAAACTTATATTTTGGTATAGGCATGGGGAATGTTGGAAAATGTAGTGAAATTTGGTCTTACACCTAGAAATTTCATATGCTTGAAATTCTCTAACACTTACAATCATTCTAGTCCATGAGGAAATATCTTCTTGAGGTATTTTGTCAAACAATTATACCAAGTAGCTGATAGGGTTGTCTATGCTACTGGCTTTTCCATACATGTCTACCAAATAATTTTATCAAACAACATAGACAAGGAAATTAGTTATTTGAAGAAATGCCTAAAAAAAATGAGGTCTTATGGTGATGTGCATTTTTTCAAATAGTTGATTGCATTGTCTACTCTACCAAATTGTCCATACATGTCTCTACAAAATTGGAAAATACTCCTCCCACATTGATAGATATTTGAATATATTTTTGTTTTCATCTCTATTTCTAAATTTACCCCATCACTAAACTTACCTCATCACTATTGTTGTGGTATATTTTAAATGTTTCCTTGATTAGTCTACCTACAAGGGATTGTAACCCTTCTCTCCACTGTTTCAAGTCTATTTATTCAAGGAAAAGTTAGCAACATGGAGAAAGGTGCAGCCTATCTTGCAATCATGGCATGCCACAAGACCACATTATTTAAGGTATTGGATCCAAAAATTCATGTGAGCATTGACAAACTAGTGAGCTCACTAGCTTGACAATGTGGTAGGGTTAACAAGGTAGGGGTTGTATGAAAAAATTCCTCATAGAAATGGGGTCTGATGGTGATGTAAATCATGTGATACCCCATTTCTATGTGGAATTTTTTCATTTTTCCCCTACTTTTTCAACCCTACCACATTGACAAGCTAAACAATAGCTTGTTAATGCAGTAGGGTTGACAAGGTAGGGCAACATGAAAAATGCCTCATATAAATTGGATCTCATGGTGATGTACATCATTGTAAGCCGCCATTTCTATGAGTATTTTTTTCATGCTTCCCATACCATGCCAACCCTACTACATTGACAAGCTGGTGAGCTCACTAGCTTGCCAATGCTCACATGATTTTTTGGATGAAATGCCTTAAAGAAATGTGGTCATTTGGCAAGTCTTGATTGAAATATAGGCTCAAAATGGAAGCATGGAAAAGGCATGTGAATTGTTTGAAACTAAAATTATCATAGAAATGTATGCAAAATGTGGTAGCATTGACTAGCTAGTGAGATCACTAGCTTGCTAATGTGGTAGGGTTGACAAGGTAGGGGAAACATAAAAAAATGCCTCATAGAAATGGGGGTTCATAGTGGTGCAAATTTTTTTCTACAACTCTTGTAACCAAATAGACTCTTCCAATGCATCTATATGGGTACGTTTATGCTATACATGGTCATCTTTCACATCTAAAAATGTTGAATCACTCTGAGCTACATTCAACTGGCTCGATCCCTTAAAAGTCCAAATTGCAAAAGGGAAACAATATTTGATGACCTATTACCCAGAGATCATGTCAATTATAAGAATTCCATATAAGGCATCAAGATTGCATTGGGCCCCTCTACAATAACCTCTCTTGGTTTTTTTTTTATCTTGGAGTCATTTTCCTATGGTGATCAGTTTTCACTTGATTGAAAAAGTGGCAAATGCAAGGAGTGTAAAGTTGCAAATTGGCGCAAATTTCATTTCCAACTTGTGTGATCAAATAGATTTTTCCAATACATCTAGATGGTTATGTTTACTCTAGTAATTTTCATCTTTCACACCCAAACATGCCAAATCACTTTGAGCTACATTCAACCAACTTGATCCCTTAAGAGTCCAAATTCTAAAAGGGTAGCAATATTTGATAGCCTATTACTTGGAGACTATGTCAGTTACGAGAATTTTTTTTGAGGCATCAGGATCATGTTGGGCCCCTCTACAATAATCTCTCTTATTTTTTGTTATCTCATAGTCATTTTCCTATGGTGACCAGTTTTCACTTGATGGAAAAAGTGTCAAATGCAAGTAGTGTAAAGCTGCAAAGCGGTGCAACTTTCATTTTTTAACTCATATGACAAAAAAAACTATGCCAATGTTCTCGGATGGGTATTTTTACACAAGGAATGGTCCTATTTCACACACAAACATGTTTAATCACTCTGAGCTACAATAAATCAACTCAATCCCTTGAGAGTTTAAATTGCAAAAGGGCAGAAATCTTTGATGGCCTGTTAATTGGAGACCATGTCAATTATGGGCATTCCATTTGAGGCATCAAGATTGCATTGGGAACCTCTATAAAAACCTCTCTTTGTTTTTATTATCTCAGATTCATTTTCCCATGGTGACCGGTTTTCACTTGATGGGAAAAGTGGCAAATGCAAGCAGTGTAAAGGTGCAAAGTGGTGCAACTTTCAGTCTGCAACTCATGTGACCAAAAAAATTGTTCCAATGCATCTAGATGGGTAAATTTATGCTAGGGATGGTTCTCTTTCCCATGCAAACATGTCGAATCACTTCAAGCTACATTCAACCGACTCGATCCCTCAAGGGTCCAAATTACAAAATGACTACAATATTTGATGGGATATTACGCAGAAACCATGACTCTTAAGAACTCTATGTCTAATACTATGATATCATGTTGTGCTCCTCTATAATAACTGCTCTTGGTTTTTGTAATCTTGAGGTCATTTTCTCATGGTTTCCAGTTTTCACTTGATGGAAAAAGTGTCAAAATGCAGGCAGTGTAAAGATGCAAAGTGGTGCAACTTTCATTATGTAACTCATGTGGCCAAACAAACTACTCCAACACATTTGGATGGGTACATTTATGCTAGGCATAGTACTCTTTCACACCAAAACATGTTGAATCACTCTGAGCTACGCTCAACCGACTCGATCCCTTAAGGAATACGAATTGAAAATGTGTTTTTGGCTTTTAGATAAATCATTTGATGGAACTCTTAAAATTAAACTGAATTGAGATATGTAAGAACAAGGGAGCACTAGGAAATACATTGCTCAAGGATCTTAAATAATCCTTCTTACCAAATTTCAAAAATCATGATAAGCCCATGGTTAAAAATTTTTTACTCATCAAAGTGGGTACTAATTCTATATTATATAGATCATAATTCTTATTTATGGTTTCACCAATATTTGAAGGGTGAATTGTTATTTATTCAGTTATGCCTATGTGGGTTCATTTTTCTTATCTCTCATTGCAATTTTGGGTGGATTACTAATTTCATAGTATTGGGAAGGCTTTGGATAGATTTATATCCATTGATCCGATGGATATAGAAATAATCAAAGGGGTTTCTTGACAAATTTTGGTTGTCAGTTGGGGAGCGGGCATGGAAACAAGTCATTGATTATGAAAATGTTAGTGTAGAAAATTCTTCCTAAAATATTCCTTTAGATAAGTTTTCTCATTTTGTTAGAGTTTTAGGATAATTATTTCTTAATTGTGCAATCTTGTATGGAGTTTCATACCTATTTTCTAGTTGGAAGTTTCCATTCTAGAAGGCTCATATCTTCATATATATATATATATATATATATATATATATATATATATATATTATAGGCATTCTTAATAAATTATCAAGTTAATAATTAGTGCATTTATTTATATTTAATATTTTCTTTTCAATTTGTTCAATTTTGTAATTTGTAACTCTACTAATATTCCTTGAAATATTGACTTTGATTAGCATCAACTAATAAAGTTGTTTATCATCAGTCAATAAATATTCAAGATAGACCATGAAGGACAACAATGATTAATGCTAGGGCTAACCAATTAATAACTATACATGTGAATAAATCAAGAATACATGTGAATAAGTGAAGCATAAGTAGTCAAATACATGTAATCCTTGAAGTATACACATGAATACATACTATACACAATTTAGTACAAAGTATATGCATGAATACAAGGTATACGAATGAAAAAACGTAAGTCACAAAGTATACATTGGAATACATGTAAGTTGTAAAGTATACACTTGAATACATGTAACTCATATCTATTGAACCATGGAATTGTAATGCAAATATGGACATTGATAAAATAAATTATATTAACTAAATAGCCATGTAGGCATACATCAATATATTTCGATATAAGTATGAAATATATACAAAATAGCCATATCGGCTTACAATAATTCCATATGGAATACAATATCAAATACATGTAAAAAAAAATATGTACCAAAGTACCATATAGGCATAAAAAAATGGCTTCGGAATAAAAATCCATTGCTATCTATTCTCTTGAAATATTCTCTTTCCCTTTGCCTATCAATCAGATGGTGATAAGTCTGTCACTTTTTTATTCTACGCTTGAGGATTACTCCTAGTGCTCCTCCTAGGGTTTATTTCTTTGTCAAGCTTTATCTATTACAATAACAAGTAAAAAAATTAATACATAGATATTACATTATAAAAAATGATATATTTAACAAAATAATCACTTACTACCACTAGACGATCATTCTACTCAAGAGAAATAATCACATGCCCATTTTGAAGTGTGCTAAATCTTTGTGGAAACCATCCAAAGTGAAATTAAACTATGAATCAATAATGGTTTGACTTTTCACTAACTAACAACTATAACAACAAATATAAATTGAAATTTAGTAATTTGCCTCATACCTCTATGAGAGGCATCAAGAATTCTATAATAGAAGAAACACCAAGCTCCATTACCCTATGAACATGTGGAGGTGTATCCACTTCCAACATTTGAAAATAAAACAACAAATTATTCAATCACAAAAACTACAATAGTGATGCACGTTGTGGATTACAATGTATGAGATAATGAACAAAATTTTGAGTACTTATTGAACTATATATTTCTGACTATCATGATTTTTATTTTCCCTATCCATATCTTGTTTGAAAGAACCTATTTTAGGATTTTATCCATAGCAGCAAGACCATGAACCATTTGATAAAAAAAATTTGTAGACATGTACAAAAATTGTGGTAGCATAGAGAAGGTAGTGAACTGTTTGAAAAAATTCCTCAAAGAAGTGTGGTCTCATGGTGATGGAATTTCATTACCAATAAATTTCACAACATTCCATCACCATGAGACCGTATTTCTTTGAGGCATTTTTTCAAATAGTTCATTGTCTTCTCTACAATATTGTGCTTGGATGGGGTGGATAGTATAGTGTCATCTTGGTTATGAGATGGAGGGAGATCATGACATGGAGAGGGTGGGGTGGGGATATGAACAATTGGAATAAAAGGTGGAAGGTTCCATGGATTGGTAAATTGAGGATGCAGATGAGGACCTTGAAAAGAATTTGGAGGGGAATTTTGGCTAAAGGCTTAGTTTCTATTCTTTAGGTAGTTAGTGGTTTGAAAAAATGCCTCAAAGAAATGTGGTCTCATGGTGATGGAATGAAATTCCATCACCATGAAACCACATTTCTTCAAGGAAATTTTTCAAACTACTCATTTCCTTGACTATAATATTGCTTACTATTATGCTTTGTTAGATTTTTTCCAAGCATCCATAGTTTGTTAAAAGCACCTATTTTAGGCTTTTATCCATAGCAGCAACAAAGTGAGTTGGTTGATAAAATTATTTGGTAGACATGTATGGATAATGTGGTAGCATAGAAAAATTGGTGAGCTATTTGAGAAAATGTCTCAAAGAAATGTGGTGTCACATTGGTGATGGAATGGCATTCCATCACCATGAGACTGCATTTCTTTGAGGAATTTTTTCAAACTACTGACTGCCTTGTCTATGCCATTGCTTACAATTATTCTTTGATAGATTTTTTCCAAGCATCCATTTTTTATTTGAAATTTCCTAATGTAGGCTTTTAGCCATATCAACAAGGAAGTTAGTAGATTGATTAAATGCTTTGGTAGACATGTATGGAAAATGTGGTAGCATACAAAAGGTTGTGAGTTGTTTGAAAAAATACCTCAAGGAAATGTGGTATCATGGTGATGGAATGTCATTCCATCACAATGAGACCGAATTTATTTGAGGCATTTTAAAAAAATAATCACTTCATTTTCTATGCTATTGCTTACTATTATGCTTTGATATATTTTTTCCAAGCATTTGTAGTTTGTTGGAAAGCACCTATTCTATGATTTTAGCCATAGCAACTATAAGGAAGTGAGTAGATCGATTAAATGTTTCGGTAGATGTGTATGGAAAATGTGGTAGCATAGAAAAGGAAGTGATTTGTTTGAAAAAATGTCACAAGGAAATGTGGTCTCATGGTGATCGAATGTCATTCAATCACCATGAGACCACATTTCTTTGAGGCATTTTTAAACTACTCACTGCCTTGTCTATGCTATTGCTTACTATTATGCTTTGATATTATTTTTCCAAGAATCCATAGTTTGTTGGAAAGCACCTATTTTAGGCTATTAACCATCGTAAAAAAAAAAGTGAGTAGATTGATAAAATAATTTAAAAGACATCTATGGAAAATGTGGTAGCATAGAAAAGGTGATGAGTATTTTTTTAAAATTCCTCAAATAAATGTTGTCTCATGGTGATGGAATGATATTCCATCAACATGAGGCCACATTTCTTTGAGACATTTTTTCAAACTACTCACTACCTTTTCTATTTTATTGCTTAGTATTATGCTTTGACATATTTTTGTCCAAGAATCCATAGTTTGTTGGAAAGAACCTTTTTTTAGGCTTTTAGCCACATCATCAAGGAAGTGAGTTGTTTGATAAAATCATTTGGTAGAAATGTATGGAAAATGTGGTAGCATAGAAAATGTAGTGAGTTGTTTGAAAAAATTTCTTCGAGAAATCGGGTCTCATGGTGATGGACATCACCATGAGACCACATTTATTTGAGGCCTTTTTTCAAAAAGCTCATTGCCTTGTCTATGCTATTGCTTACTATTATTCCTTCAATTATTTCTTCCAAGAATCCTGAGGGAAAACCTAAATTTTTCCTAGTTCCACTGAATTATTTGTGACTAAACGCTAATAGTCATTGCCCTTGGGTCAGGTTTTTACAAGTTATTCATGTTCACACCCTCATTTGGTCTTTGGGCTTCTAATTTTAAGTTGACCGGTTGTATCTATTTCCTGGTCTTTTTATCAATCCCTCATGGCCTTGAGTCACATGGTTTACCAACCCTTTATTTATCCTTCCCATCGTGACTAGGTGGTCTTTCTAAAACAACCTTAAGTGAACATGCTTGAATTTTTCCTTAAGTTAGGCTCTAAATGTTTACATTTCCTATTGCTCATTCATTTTCACATTCCCTTATGTAACCAATGATGAGCAATGTCCTTCTTTTTCTATCGACCGCCCTTAGCCCTCATGTGTTTTCTTGTGCCTGTGGGGAAGTAACACCTTATGAGTGATGAGGTCAAAATTTTGACCCATCGCTACCCTTTTAACTATCACTGGTTGTTTTGTGTAGGATGAAGCAAAACCCACGATCGTTGATGTCTTGGTCATGTTCTATCACTGGAGTGCAAATTTATGTTGGTTGATGTTGGTCTTCACGGGGACAATGTGCGATGGGTGATGAGTTCCAATATGTGGCAACCGAGGAGTAGTTGTGGTTCGGTCACTGGATCCTACACTATCACTTGTCATCCTTTATGATTTAGGGTGGAACCCGTGATCAGTGATGGGTTAAGTTTCCCCATCACGTAGGCTTTGTTTGTCATGGGTTAGGATGGTTTAGGTGGCTATTGTTATACGATGGGCAATGTGGGAAAGTATAAATCCTTGAGATCCTTTTATGAACACAATCTATGAATGATTTTTCATCACTGGCTTTTCCATCACTTGATGAGGATCTTGTGGGAAGGATCAACTGGCAATGGGCGATATGTTTTTATTTGTGGCTCAAACTTACCCATGATTGCAAGGGTCAATGACATGTGTGTCAAGGATGATGGTTTTGTGATATGGATGAGTACGTGGAAGTATTAAAACACTCCTTCATTGTTTCTAAGTATGACTAATAAATAAAGTGGCAATCCTAAATAATCATCGTTGATCGAGTTTTAATCCACAGCAATCGACAGTTGAGATGGGACATGCAAGTGATTGATTTTTTAGTCTTGTGAGTGAACCAGGATGGCCATTAATTACAAAATTCCTTGAATTCCTCTATTTAGTGAGGATTGTCCTATATATTGTTCAGTAGGTCATTTATAATTAGTGTCTGTGGCTAATTTTCATGAGTGTTGGGGTAGTGAGTTTTGTTTCCTAGTGAATTATCACCAAGGTGGTGTTAGTGCTTAGATGTATATGTTGTTCTTGCTGCATTTCAGTGAATTATTTTGTATCTAGTGCTGGTGTAGCTCACATTGTCTATATTTGGGAGTATCCTAGGGGTTGTAGCTAGTTTATTCTCACATATCTTGCATTGGGTTCGTGTTAGATACAAGATGAGTCAATCAACTTCTTATTCTATGCTAGTACATAGGTCATGATGGTTGAGCTTGCAGGAGACATTGGATTATGAGCCTGAAGTGAAACCTATGGTTGAGGAGGTACCAAATATTCTGAGAGCTAGGAAGAGTGCTCGCAAGAGGACTAGGAGAACTATTTCCAGAAGTGCCTATAATCTTTGACCAAGGCCCTATTCAAAATAATTAGTCAAGTTTGAAGAGAAGGGGCCTAAGTTTTTTGTGTAAGAATTAATGAGGAATGAGGCAGGTACTAGGTTTTGTTCTTACAAACCCATCTCCCTAGTGGTGATTAGTGATAGCTCTTCAGAGGAGACCAAAGGGGTTGGCCTTGGTATTGGCCATTTCCCTTTTTCTTTGGTGTCGTATACTGACTCGAACGTGGAGGTGGTGGTTGCAACTCTACTCTCTGTAAAGAGGCCAGATGAGGGTGTTCGTTGAGCTGCTGACAAGGTTGGGTGACACCCATGTGTCTTTATTGGTAATGATTGGGTCCCGGGTGTGGTGATGTGTTTCTTGATGTGGGTGGTTCAAAGGGTTTTGGTTGCTAAGGTTGATGGTAACTTATCCCTTTTTTTGGTGAAGTGCAAATTATGATGGTGTTGCCTTTTGGAAGGCTTGTGTGGCATCTTTAGCTGATGATTTGGCACCCTTTTTTCTGTTTTCTTTCCCGTGATGTGCAAGTGAAAATATAATCATTCAGGAATAAAACCCCAAAAGGTGAAATGACCTCAAAATTATAAGAAATGTAAATGTAATGATCCCTTTGCTTGCTTCTCCCTTAACATACAGAAAGGATTTCAAGGCTCATTACATGAGGGTGATCTTTTGGGTCTATAAAATGGCTTAGGTAGAATTTTGAAGATAAATGAACTACATAATGTATGTAGGATAGGCTAGGGTACTCTCTTGGGTCTGAGTTTTCTATATGATAATATTAAATAGTTTTGCATGAATCTCTGATACTATGACAAACCAGTAAAACTAAAACATCTACTCTCCTGTAAGAAATTATTACAATACTATAAATGGGAAACCAACTGTTGTTTTTTGTCTTTCAATGGTTATTTGAATGTACAATTCTATGTTTTTCTTAGCCTAAGGGGTTAATTAAAATACTTGAAGGTAATCATAGGTTTGTAAGAAATTTACCAAGATTCTAATAAGAATTTGTGTTTCAGTAGTTGTGAAATTTTCATAATGTAAGGAATTATGAGAATAAGCCTGTAATTTCATGATTTTTGCATTACTGGTTGTCATGTATTTGACTTAGTTCTGAATTGATGAGGCACTGGTTTATCCTATGTAAGTTCATGTAATTTAATGAGGCATCCCAAAATACCTTGTCGTGGACTCACAACGATGAAAACACTAAATCAAATTTTATCAATTTTAAGATGGAAGTCTAAAATAATACCCTATTCCTAACAAATATATGGTTATTTTTGTAAAGGCTGGCCAAACATTTACTAAATAATTTTTATTTGCACAAAAGAGAACATATCTATGTAGGATATTCACTCCTATAAGTCTTGTGAATTTAGCCAGGAAATAAACTCCCTTGTCCTGTAGAGCCTAAAGTGTAGGGGTCAAAGGATTAAAACCCTTTACCCATCAAGTTGGTCATTCATTTTTAGTATTCTTGATGGTGAAGTTTGGCTACCTTCTAGAGATTCCTTAAGGTGTATTGGAAAGAAAAAATGCCAACACATCCATAGCATAGACAAGGTAGTGAGTTTGAAAAAATGCCTCGGTAAAAAGTGGTCTCATGGAATGTTGTTGCAAGCAAATGCAATTGGATGTTTCTCCTTGTTATTACTTATGCTATGTGAAGTAATTGCATCATTGCTTATGTTGAATTTCTAAAAATTTATATTGTAGTTGAAATTTTGTCATCTATCAACATCTAGAACTATTAGTTATGCAATGTGAAGTAATTCTTTGAGATTGAAATATGTGCAATGCAATGTAATCAATGATGTGAATATAAACTATAAAAATATATTAAGTACAATTCACTAGTTAAAATATTTATTCTATTACCTATGTGAAGGTTTGTACAACTCCACTAGCACTGGGAGATGTTCTCACAAAACCTCCAATATTAGCCCATTCAACATTCAAAATCAGATATTAGAGTGCCATTCATATGGCAATGCTATTCACATGTAAGAAATTTATAATTTTTTACTAGTTACATGCCTTAGCACTAGAATCAATGGAGTAATAAATAGGTGGAGGGATGATGTATCTAGTATCCACATTATGACCCTAAAATTTTATTACAATCATAAAACTAAATTAGTTAATATTGAATTTCAAAAATGAAATTAATAAATTAAATTCAATGAACATGCTAAAATTTACCTAAGTATTGATGCCAAAAGCCTCATTCAAAATTTTAGTTTCCCTCACCCTCTCCGTAGCTACAAAAATATCCTATGTAGTAGCCATCTAAGTGTCTATGGAGTCATATGTACAATTCACCTTGCAAACCTGACATGAATGGGGTGGAATCCTACCACTACTCAAAGAATCCCCTCAATGGCACTATACTATAGGACTAGCATGTTGGATGATAGTCTACGTCAAAGAGTTGATACACTCTAAAGTGTCTACCTCAACACTCTCCTTCATGACAAAAGGGATAACGACATTCTCATGAACTAGCCTAGTGAGAGCTCGTATCACTTAACACTGAGGATCGATTTGTGCACCACCTCTTCCCTATAAGTCCCTCATATCAAAATAATTGGAGATTTTTTTAACAATGAACTTACAAAAGAGTTTCCTCAAGAAATATTAGGGGACTTCACAATTGTTGCATGGTGGATAGGAAAAAACCATGTACCACCTATCCCAAAAATAGTTCATAATCCCTTGGTGGTGGCACCAATGGATGCAAAACATATTTGCATTAAGTTCAATATTTTGATTTGTGCATTGGTCAGTGAATAGTGAGCACATATCATATTTTGTAATTTTTTCATCTTTTACATATTTATATGATAATTTATTTTCTTAAAAATTCCAAGCCGCCTACCTCCTATCCACCCAACCACTTAATTGTTTATTGATTGCATATATATATTTTAGAATTTATTTAAGTGAACTTGCAAGTATTCTTTCCATGGTTGAACTTACTAGATCATTCAACCTTGTGATTAAATCCTCAATCTATTTTTTATTATTTTCAATTACCCCCATTAAAATTTTCTAAGTGCTATGAGGATGTTAAAGAATTGGTGGAGGAGATTGTTGTTGTGATTGTTGAGAATTATTTTTGGGTGATTCTTGGAGTGGTTTCTCAAGATTTTTAGGATGGTTTTCAGGTTCATTAACATTTCCTACAAATTAAACAAATGAATATAAAAAAAAACAAAAACTACCAATTTAACAATAAATTCACAACAAAAAACAAACAATCCTTACTTGTTTGACCTCCCCCTCGATGTGGCAACATCTTGGTGATGAAATGGAAAATTGTTTAGGAATAAGATGTAATATAACCTTCTTCTAGAATGTGAGCATGCAGAAGAATGGGTTTTGGCTATAGGAAACAAAAAAAATCATAATACAAATGAATTCGTTTGCTTCTTTTTTTATTTTAGTGTGTTATAACGCACTCGCATTATAGCACAAGCACATTATAATGTGTTCTCACTATAACAAGAGTGTGTTATAACATTCTCATGCTATAACATGAGCATGTTATAGGCTCGATATGATCGAGCCTTTGGCTCAATCACACTAAGATATAATGTGAGTGTGTTATAACATGCTCACATTATAGCCTATCAAATGATTTTTTTATTTTTTGCCACTTCTTGTCCCCCCATCTTTTTGCACTCGCCCTATATCTAATAATTAAAGTAGTCATGTAGGAAATTGGTCCTTTCCCTGGAAGCTACTCATTTTTTTCCAAATTGACAACTCTCACAAACAACACTGATAGGTTTTGTGATTCTTGGTAAATATCTCACTACATGAACTAAACTAATCCTTGCCAAATTATAAAAAATTATGTGACACATCCTTTAGTGCCATTACCAATTCTCACTAATCTAAGACATAAATTAATGACCATCAACACCCTTAAGCTGATAGATGTTTCCATCTATTCTTTTATCAATAGTAATCATAGATCTAGACCATTTTCTGATCTCATATATTTCATCCTTAAACATAAGATTATATCACTTGCTACACATTTTTCCAGCACTCAAAACGTTATACCTTAAACCCTTAACATAGAAATATTACCATTGTTATGCTTGTCATCAAAACTAATTGAACCTATTCCAAATATATTAGCTCCAAAATAATCTCCAAATTTAACTAATTCTCCATCATATTTGGGTAAGTGCATGGAGTTGTGACACAAAAAGGCTCTTAAGATACCACTTTCTTTTTTGAAATCAGTAAAATCTGATTTGCATGAGAAAATGAAGATAGTTATGCTCAAAATTTCAAGATGTAGCAAGAACAAGAGTTGAAGTGTTCTAAGTCTAGTTTTTAAGCTACTAATTCTTTTTGAAATTAATGACGATTAAGGGTATCAAAAGGGGAGGAAATAGGTTATGTTTTGATAAAAAAATAGCATAGCGTTTGAGGGCCCCCCCTTTTTCATTAACATTTTTTTAGAATTTCAAAAATTTGAATGGTGAGAAATTAGTTAACACCATGTAGTTTAAGCTCCATCTTCTAACTTATTTTTTTAGTGAATATATAACATCTTGAGAATTTTTGAAATGGACAAATCTTGAAAAGCTTAAATTTGAGCATGCTACCCCCTATTTTTTTTTATAAGTAATTGAAAAACCTTTTTTTTTCATCACATGTAGAATGGAGACTAGTTTTAAAAAATATAATTTGTTTCATGTTTCGATGGAGTAAAAATATATCCTAAAACCAACACATGTTGGTTTTTGACCAAAAATGGAGGCATTTACAAGAGAAGTTATGGACCAAAACCTTAACTTAATCCAAATGAATTTATTTTAATATATTTAGATAGATAAGAGAGAGGTTAACTCCACATTTTTTTATAAACTTGCACTGAAAGACATACAAATGTGACAGTGAGCACAAACAAAAATATGAGGAAATTTGGAAAGTATTGTACATTCACTCATCCAAAGAAGCTCATTTGGTGAGTGCCAAATTTACTCATCCAAAGCAGCTCATTTGGCGAGCACCAAATTTGGAACTCGCCAAATGACACATCACATTTGGAAAGCACCAAAATTGGCATGCACCAAAAGTGATGTGCCATTTGGTGAGCACTAAATTTGGAGCTCACCAAATGAGCTACTTTGACCAAAAACTAACTTTCCCCTCTTTTCTTGACCACTTTAATAATTTTGAGAGTTCATGGTTTATGATCGTAGATGGATAGTTAAGGTTTTACCTTTCATACTATCTCTTCCACCTTACCTCTTAACCAATACATACCCATACTCTCTAAACACTCTCTAGGTCTCTCCTAGACTCTCTACCATGTCTTTCATCCTTATGGTTTAAGGTATAGGGTTTAATATTTAATGTACACAATAACTCCCCTTCTTAGGTCCCTTTTTCCCTCTATCCCTCCCAATCACTCTCTGTATAGTCTCTCCCTTCCTCTATTACTACCACCCCCTCTTTCTCAAGTCTCTCCCTCACTCTATCGCTGCCACCCTTTGTCTCTTGAATCTATCACACCCCCTCTCCCTCTCTCAAGTTCTTACCTCCCACCATAAATACTCTCCCCCTCTTAGGTATCTCCCTCAAAATATCCATCCCACCCCCTCTTCCTCTCTCAGGTCTCTCCCCCAGCCTAACTAGATAAATCTCTCTCCCTCTCAAGTCTCTCTCTCTCAGGTATCACTCCCTCCCACCATACCTGGACTATTGTATCTCACTCCAACCCCATCTCTCACACTCCCTCTCTGTCAAGTCTCTTCCTCAAAATATCCCTCCCACCCCTTATCCCTCTCTTAGGTCTCTGCCTCCCATCCTAACTAGATAACTCACTTTTTCTGATGTAGTAGTCTCTGTCTCAAGTCTCACTCCCTCCCACCCTACCTAGACAAATATATCTCACTCCAATCCCCTCTATCACACTCCCTCTCTCTCTTCCCCTCTATTATTTTTCTCTATCAGTCCATCTCCCTCACATAGGTATTTATCTTTCTCTCTCCCTCTCATCCCTCCCAGCCCATCTCCCTCTCTCAGGTCTTTCCCCCCACCCTAATTAGATAACTCTTTATCCCTCTAAAGTATTTATCTCTCTCTCAGGTCTCACTCCCTTCCAGAATACCTATAATAATATCTCACTCCAATCCACTCTCTCATGTTTAATTCCCTCCCACCCTACATGGACAAATATATCTCACTCCAAACCCATTTCTCACAGTCCCTATCTCTCTCCCCCCTTTGGTCTTTTTTTCTCTCTCACTCCATCTCCCTCTCTTAGGTCATTATATTTATTTCTCCCTCCTACCACCTCTCTCTTTTATGTATCTGACACTCTCACTCACTCCCTCTCTCTCCCAGTAACAATATCTCTCTCTCTCTCAGGTCTTAGGTATCTCCACCCCACCTCTCCCTCTATCTATTTTTCTCTCTCTCACTCCCTCTATCTCTCTCCCACTATCTCTCTCCCTCTCTCTTATTCTCTCCCTCCCACCCCCTCTCCCATTCTCTCTCTCAAGTCTCTCCCTCCTACACACTCTCCCTCTCTCTCTCTCAAGTATCTCCCTCCTACCCTCTCTTAGGTATTTTTCTCTCTCACTCACTTCTATCTCTCTCCCACTCCATTTCTCTCTCACTCCCTCTATCTCTCTCCTAGTATCTTTTTGTCACTCTCTCTCAAGTATATCCATCCCACCACCTTTCCCTATCTCTCTCTTTTAGGTCTCTATCTCTCAGCTCCCTCTCCCTATCTCTTGTCAACACTAAACCCTCAACTCTAAACCCTTAACCCTCTATCCTCTACCCTCTACCTTAAACCCAATACCCTACTCCCTCAACCCTATACCTATCTCTGCCTCTCTCTTAAGTCTCTCCCTCCTACCCCTCGCTCTGTCAGGTATCTCTGTCACTCACTCACTCACTCACTCACTCCCCTTATCTCTTTCCTACTCCCTCTCTCTCGCTCCCTCTATCTATCTCCCAATCTCTCTCCCTCTCCCTCCCTCTCTCTCTCTCAAGTATATCCCTCATACCCCCTCTCCCTCTTTCAAGTCTCTCTTTGTCTCACTATTTCATATAAATCTCTCCCACTCCCACTCTCTCTCAGGTATCTCCCTCCCACTCCCTTCCTCTCCCTCTCTCCCTCTCTCTAAGGTATCTCCCTCCTAGCCACCCTCTCTCTCTCTCATAGACACTCCATCTATATCTCACCCATACCTCTATCTCAAGCTCTCCCTCTCCCTCCAACCCCATTTCCCTCTCTCAAGTCTCTCTCTCCCACTCCCTCTATCTCTCTCCCATCCCTCTATCTCCCACTCCCTCTCTCTCCTCCCTCTCTCTCCTCCCTCTCTCTCTCTCAAGTCTCTCCCTCCTACCCCCTCTCCCTCTCTTAGGTCTCTCTCTCTCTCTCTCACTCCATATATCTCTCTCCCACTCCATATCTCTCTCACTCCCTCTCTCACTCCCTCTCTCTCTCGGATATCTCCCTCCCACACCCTCCCCCTCTCTTAGGTATTTCCCTCCTACCCCCTCTCTATTTCTCACACACATAAACACACTCCCTCTATATATCTCCCTCTCCCTCTCCCTCCCACCTACTCTCCCTCTCTCAAGTCTCTCTCTCTCTAACTCTATTTTTCTCCCATCCCTCTATCTCTCACTCCCTCTCTCTCATCAACCCTAAACCCTTAAACCATCTACCCTCTACCCTCAACCCAATACCCTCTACACTCAATACCTCTCCCTATCCCTCTCTCAAGTCTCTCTCTCACTCACTCACTCTATCTCTTCCCCACTCCCTCTCTCCCACTCACTCCCTCTATCTATTTCCCTCTCTCTCTCTGTGGCTCCCTCTATCTCTCTCCAATTCTCTCTCCCTCCTACACCCTCTCCCTCTCCCTCTCTCAAGTCTCTCTCTCTAAATCACTCCCTCTATCCCTATCCCACTCCCTCTCTCTCTCTCGCTAACTCACTAACTCATTTGACCCCAATTTTTGATGAAACCTTCCGATGATAGCTATATAATAAAATGTATCATTGGGCACTTGTGTAAATTTTCATTTTTTTTAATTTTTATCCTTGATGTTCATCGAAATTTTGACAAACCTTTGTTTCGTCAAAGTTTCGATGAAGATCTTTCGTCGAAATTGCGACAGACCTGCAAAGTTTAATTGTGGCGGGCATAAATTGAAATGAGATCGACTATTTATTGCGACAGTGTTTTGTTTGACGATTTTCTTGGGGAAAATCAGAAGAAACTCAAGAAGATATCGCCAGGTTGAGGGTAGTCATTGTCATTTTCTAGAATTCATTTGCGAAGTTAGATTTGTACTTCTAGGTTTGAAAATCATATTTTAAAGCAACATCTCATCAGATTTCATTTTTAGTCTTGTGCATTTTTAGAATTTCATTTCCAGATTTTAGACCTGGCTTCACAAATTCTTTATAAGGGAATTGTTTATAACTGATGGAAAATTCTTGATGGATTTGGACAAAGATTATATTTGCAAGGTTTCAATTTTAACCCTAATGATCAATTTGCAATAGATTTGGGAGCCATAGCTAGATAATATCAAAGGTGTTGGTTGTTTTTTACTATAACCAAGTTTATCTTCTAGACACATAGCATATAAAATCTCAGATAATACTGCCTTACAATACCATCAATCTATATTCTAACCCAATACTACTCATCAAATCCTTATATGAACATAGTCACCTATAACCTCACTCAAGCATTTTAATTAATTCCTTGAATTAAAGCCAAGATGAGAATTACACACACCATAATAGTGAGATGAACAAAATAACCCTTGATCATTTTATTCAAGATAATAATATATTCATACAATGGAGATACATGACCTTGATATGAGTAATTTTCATTCAGATGCTAATATTGTCTTGAAAATTAAGTACCTTTGAAACTAAAACCTACAATAGAATGACAACAAACCTAAGAATAGTATTTTCACTATAATATTGGGCTCTTTATAAATTCACTCTGCAACTTCAGTTAGACTCAACCTAAAGATATCTAACTTGCTAACCCGTATTTCTAGTCCTGAAATCCTTCTTATAGGGAAAATGAAGGAGCAACAAGCATCATACTAGAAATACACCTATCACTGGTCACTTGGACTGCCTTATGACATTTCAAAAATTGGTTACAACAGCTGAGTGTGGAGAATCTTCTTGTTCATCCCATCCACTGGAGAATAACTAGTGCATTTGCCAAACTTTGAAATCTTGCACCAAAACTACCACCAAGACATAGCCAAAATTTGTTATAACCATAACCATTGAGCTGTTAACTACTGGTTGTAGACTCTGTCCTATTCTTTTTTAGTTAAGTACTTTTCTACCCATCCTTGATATTCCTCATCCGTTGGCCAATTAAAATTTACCACCTCATTTACCTTGGCACTATAAGGTGTATACTTTACTACTACTTGATTTGCCTCTCTTTCAAAATATTCAAAAAATGTGCTAGTGTTAATGATTTTATCCATACTACTCATCAGCATGTCATAATCTAGGTCATCACAAATCAATTTGATTTGTGCATTGATGATTTCATCTACCTTGTCCTGCCATTGCTGCAATGATCTAACATTTCCTTGGGCATCTATAATATCTGGTAAAGATGTGTCACTCCAGTCATCAAAACTCTTTACCAACTCTTTAATCCTCTTGCTGAAATCATCGAGTAAGGCCTAGAAACCTTGCAGTGACTTCACAAAGTCTTGAGTAGGCCTTAATTGTTGAGGCCTATTAGCTGCATTTTGAGAATTTCATTACCAAATTTTGTTGTGCAAGTTCAATATTCCGATTTTAGGAGTCTAACAGTTGGAAATCATAGTAAAATCAGAATTTAATAATTTCTAGAATTAGCATTTGAAAGTGTTTTTTGGGTTCATTAGCTTTAGACTATCTTCTCTTTTGCAGAGGTGGTTGCATGCCAATTTTTTTTGGTGTAAAATATCATAATTATTATATTTTGTTACCTGTGTATGATTAAAAATTATTGGAGTGTGAGTTTGATACTTTTTGAAGATCCAAATATTCAAGCTTGGTAAAGAAAAATCATGTCAGATAATATTAGTCCAGAACAAAATGAAGAGACAGTTGCTAGATTGTCGGCTATATTGAAAAGAAAGGGTTATGGGAAATGTTATTGTCCTTGCAATAATTGCAAGGGATTAAAGATGAGAAGACTTTTAACACAACAGCTAAGAAACATTGTAGGTAGCATGGTCACATTGAAGGGGGGCATGATTATCATCCATTGGTAAGTTGTTCATTATATGTGTTTATATTGATTGAATTTGCAAATGTTTATATTGTTTTAACATTTGATATATATATAAAATCACTTGATCATGATCATGTTTTATTTGTGCTTTTCATTATTATAAAGGTGGGGTGCCCTAGGGCACATGATATGAATTATCACAGCCCAGAGAATGTGGTTTTGCAAGCGGAGGAACATGGAGCTATGAATATCGAAGATGAAGTTAATGATCCTATGGAAGAAGATGATCATGCACTAGAAAACACAATTGAATATGATGGTACAAATACATTGATCCATGACACATGTAGTAGTACATCTGATCATGTTGATCGATATGACTTTGATGATGTTCATGATTTACTTGTACTTGAGAAGGCATATGAGCCCCTTTATGAAGGATCCCAAACAACTCTTTTCTCTGTTGTATTGTTGTTGGTGAACTTGAAGGTTATGAATGGTTTATCCAACATAGCAATCTCACGGATGTTCAGGTTTGTCATATATGTCATCTATTTTAATTGTTGTTAGTTTATCGCTAGTAAATAAAGGATGAAGTATGCACCATTAATATTTTTTATATTAAGAAATTATTTTTTATTGGAGATTGATTGGTGAATTTTTTTTAACACCATAAAATATTTTACCTCGCTCATACTGAGATTTATCTGGCATAATGAAAGATATTGGAATGGAGTATCAAGCAATAGATGCATGTCCCAATGATCATATTATATATCATAAACAACATGAATTTGCAATAGAATGCCCAGAATGTCATATCAGTGGATATTGAACATATCAACTAACAAAAAAGGTGCCTTGCAAGGTTCTTCATTATATTCCCATTATTCCACATATGCAAAATTATTTAGGTGTGAAAGCTTAGTGCAATTTATGGATTACCATGCACGTAATAGAAGTGGAGATGAGATTCTTTGAATTCTTGTGGATGGTTCTACATTTAGGGACATGGAGGAAAAATGGCCACACTTTAAAGAAGAACCCCATAATCTAAGGCTTTCATTGGCAGCAAACGGTGTTAATACATTTGGAGAGCTGAGATCTATTTACTCGGTGTGGCCTATTTTTGTTATCAACAATAACATTCCTCCATGGATGTCAATAAAGAGGGAGCACATAATGTTGGCAATGATTGTTCCATGTATTTGTTTACATCAATTTTCTTTAACGTAGTATCATCTCATTTGTCTTATTTGTTGCATAATGACTTATATGTTTTTTCATTTAATAGTCATATACATGAATTTATATATATTGCAATAAAATGGTTATAATAATTATGTAATGTTTATGTTCATTCAACTAGGTAAGTACCAACTTAAAGATATGAATGTATATATTGAGCCTCTTATCAACGAGTTACTACAGTTATGGAATGGCATCTCTATGTATGACGTATCTAGACCAATAGGACAAAGACAATTCAATTCCATGCAATGCTTGTCTGGACAATTCATGATGCCCTAGGGCTAACACATTTTTCTAGTATGTTATAACGTTCGACTGCATGACTTTAACGATATTTAATCTTATCAATTAGTTATCATGCATGTTTTTTAAATAATCTATTCATTATATATAATTATAAAAATTGACATATTTAATCCAATTATATATGATTTGCAGGTCTTCAAACAAAGGGAAAATTTAAATGTCCAATTTGTGGTCCAAAGATGAAATCTCGTCATTCAACAAGTTTAGGAATGTAGGTGTTTGATGAGTATAGGCACTTCCTCCACATAAATCATAAGTATCGAACTATTGAAAAACATCTTTTTAATGGGAAAGAAGAGACTACATCAAAACCACGAAGAATGACACCTCGCCTATGGAAGTTGGAATATAATAGAATTAGTCATCAAGGTTATACATCAAATCAAATTGTTTCTCTATCATTTATGATATGTTTTGAATTTATATTTTTATATTGTGTTGTGTTTACTCATGTTGTAATTGACAATGATTGTCATTGTTAATTTGTTTAACTTATATACTTCATGAAGGTCATTAAGGAATTAATGGTCAGCTTCCACAGGGATTGAAAATTTATCCCAGACAATTTAGTAGGTTGCCCTACTATGAGCAGCTAAAAATTGTGCATTTGTTTGATACAATGTATATCGGAAAGAATATGACAGAAATGTTATGGAAAATATTGGATGGAAGACATGACAAAGAAAAAATTGTCAAAATTTGTAGTGACATTCAGGAAGCTAGTCATGCAATGAAAAATGTCATTCAATTAAATAGCGATGGAGACAAAATTAATATAAGTTCCCTTCCTTGGTTATTAACAGAGTAGCAAATCAATGCTATAAAACAAGTCATACGAAAAATTTGATTTCCCATAGGATTTGCTGCGAACATAAACAATATCACAACAAAGAAAGGTGAATTTGGGTCAAGGATGAAATGCATGATTAGCATACCTTCATTAAGGTAATTATTTTGGTATTATATATATATGTGTATACTGCATATACTTTTCAATGTATTATGTTTACTACTTTTGGAAAAATATTAATGAAAAGATCATTTTATAATTGTTGCAGTACGTTCTACCTCTATCTCTCCTAGACAAATTCGACAACAATGTCAAGCAAGTTATATATGATCTTGGAAAATACATGAGGTAAGTAGCAATATTTGTTCAATTCGTTGTATATTTTTGTTAAATCTCATTAATATATTTGTGCCTTGAATCACTTGTAGATGGCTATCATCTAAAGCAATCCATAAAGAAGATATAAATTATTGGAAGAGAAAAATTCCTCGTCTAATGTGTGAAATTCAAAAGTGTCTACTTTCGAAATTTTTCAATGCACAAGAACACTACCTCATACACCATGTTGAGGAGATTGAATTGTGTGGACCTGTACACACAAGGTCAATGTGGATGGTTGAGAGGCACTTGAAATTTTTGAAGGCTTTGGTTAGACAAAGAGCACATCCTGAGGGTTATATGGTGGAGGGATACATGGTATACTAGACCATCATGTACATTACTAAATATCTTCCTAAGTTTGCAGTAAGATCCATGTAGATCGCACTTGGGATCCCAACTCCATTAAAAAATTTGAAGGGGAGTACCTGATGGGGAAAGGTAGATTGAGGAAAGTGACAGGTAATTATAAGATGGTCATGGAGATTAATTAGAATACATTTTACATTTGGTTTTTATGTATATTGTACTTATTTAATTATTAATCTTTCAATATTCATCAACTATAAATTAAGATCGTATACCATGGTAATTAACTAATTATACGTCATTTGTGAATTTCATTTTTTTTTTATTTAGTTGGTTGATAGTGGGATGCACTACATTTGTATATCGCAAACAATCTTGATTGGATGACGGTATGGATTGAACGATGTCAACAATCTGCTCAGAGATTAACATGGGAAGGTGTGGCTTCATTGGTTAAAAAAGCTCATCGTAAAGGAGATTCCAATCTTACACCAAGGGAAATTGATTTAGCATATGGTTTAAGAGTTAAACAGGTATGTATAAATATATTAATCACCCATATTATTTAATTATTTTCAATTATATTGATGTATATATATGTTGAGATTTTTTTTTCTTTGCATAAATTCGGCCAAGAATAAATATGTTTATCAACTGACGATATTGCAATAAGTTTTACATGTTTGACATATTGCAGGTGAAACACCACAAGGCTATGTGGTGCAATGGTCGTAAATTTCGAATCAAAAAGTTGTATGACATGAAGAAAACTTGTGATTTTGGGATAATTGCAATCGTCCAAGTGACTAATGTTTCATCTAGAAGTGACATACATCCAAAAGTCTCAGAAAATCAATACTATGGGATTTTGGATGATATACTTAAGTGTGAATTTAAGTCCTTCAAATTATTTTTGTTTGTTGTCCTATGGTACAAGCTACGATTGAATGAAAATGATCCTGAGAGAACTGTTATTGAACATGATAATAGATTTACCATGGTTAATACAAGGTATTTTGAGCAAGCTGGAAATGAGCCCTATGTTCTTCCAAGCTAATGTGAGCGGGTATTTTACTCAGAGGTTCCATGTAAAGCAGGTTGGTCATATGTTGTTAGAAATGATCCAAGAGGAAGGCCGATAAAGTATAATGTGGTGGAAGAAGAAGATACTAAAGAAATAGAAGATGATGTAGATGATGATCAGGATCAATAGTTAGTTGATGATGTGCCTGACGAAGATGTTGAAGAGGAGAACTAGATCATGATGATGTAGGAGTTAATGTTCATGAAGATGATATCCATGTGGATGATGACATTATCGAAACTGATATTAATGATGATGATAATGATATGACCAATCCTTACAATGTTGAATCTGGTTTGGACGATACAGACAAAGATTTGGATGAAGAAGAAGATCAATGGCATTGAAATGTATGAGTTATGTGATTGTATTATCTATTTGATATTAATTTCTTGATAGAATTATATTTGACTTATGTGGTTACATAACTAATTTATGATGTTTTTAATTTTAATTATATTTGAATTATATTAGAATATGTTCAGTTAACAAATG
The DNA here is from genome assembly GCA_007115665.2 of Sequoiadendron giganteum. Taxonomy (NCBI): domain Eukaryota; kingdom Viridiplantae; phylum Streptophyta; class Pinopsida; order Cupressales; family Cupressaceae; genus Sequoiadendron; species Sequoiadendron giganteum. The sequence continues at coordinate 889,564,934 of CM021100.1, forward strand.
TAAAAAATAAAATGGATAAACCAAAAGATGAAAGCGTGAGACCACTGCCTTGTTGGGCGTATGGAGTCTAATGAACATCTATAAAAGTTTAATCTATGATGGAAATAATTCAAAGTGTTTGGCACAAAGATGTAGTTTATAACTTGTATAAATGTGCAAGTAAATGACTGACAAACTCTACTTGAGATAGAATGACAATCATAGTTATGTGATTCTTCTTATTGATCCAATTAATACTCTTCGGTTACTATGATTGATTAGAAGGGTTTAATCTTTACTTGAAAGAACCAAATAATCAAATCACACAAATACATCAAATGTGTATCGGTAAACTAATTATATTTATATGCTTCATATATCAATTTAGACAACAAAAAAGCATCAAAATGGAGACAACTAGATAACTGTATAATTCCACAAATAGCTAATACCAAGATTAAGCCACAAGTTTAGACATCTTCATTAACTTCATCAAAATTCATACATGCATCTGAGTCTTTTAAAGAAAAGTTTCATTCCAAACTATCTATTGTATCTTTCTACTATCCGCCTATATCTATTTTACATTATGAAATAGATATAAATATATCAAAATTGTGAAAGGGCACATCCTTTGAGAAACATCTTTTGCTTAACAACAATAAAAAACTAGAAATTATTCTCTATTAATCCATAAATAGATGTTTTGACAGATAATCTTGGTAAGTTGGCCACTTGTGTGTATCAACATCCTCTAATGCATTCCTTATGTCTATCTCCATTTCGAACATCTTCTCATTTTGTTCATATGCCCTATCCATTGTTAAATCATTCCCTATGGTTGTCTCCAGAATTCTTTGCATCATCGTCTGGCATTCCTTCATCCATCCTGTGGTAATAGACATTGTTTTACTCCTCTTCGGTTAAGTACTTGTCCACCCATCTCTGATACTCTTCATCCGTTGGCCAAAAAAAATTAACGACCTCATTCACCTTAGTATTGTAAGGTGTGTACTTCACTGCAACCTGATTGGCTTCCCTTTCAAAAAAATCTAAGAATGTGCTGGTGTTAATTATCTTATCCATACTATTTACTAGCAAATCATAGTTTGAATCATCACAAATTGATTTGATTTGTGCATTGATAACTTCTTCTGCCCCATCCTGCCACTGTTGCAATGTCTTAACATTTCCTTGTGCATCAATAATGTCTAGAAAAAATGTATCATTCCAGTTGTCAAAGCTCTTTATCAGCTCCCTAATTCTTCTACTGAAATCATCAAGTAGGGCCTAGAATCCGCTCAATGATTTTACAAAGTTTTGAGTAGGCTTCAATGACTGGGGCCTATTGTCCGCATCAAACCTAGAAGATTTGTACATAATATCCAGATCATTGGCCCTAGGGATCCATTTCTCAGCCAAAGGCAAAACTATTTCTTGATCCCTATTGATATTTTTTATTCCATCCAAGAATAAAGAATACAAAGAATGTATAGATGGTAATTTACCATCAACCTTTTCTTTAAGATTCCTCAAAACTGTGTCAACCACCTCACTTTTTTTGGCAATTGCGTCATCCTTACTTGCCTTTAAGGCAGCCTGCATTTTTGTGATCCTATTCAACATTTGCTTCTTGGTGGGATCCATATAATATTCAACTTCTTCTTCAACTGGCCCTGGTGTAGGACTAAGAGTGGGTGTCTAGATGGGGGATCCCGAAGTTGAAACAATTGGAGTAGTATGGGGGACCGATCCTGTAATAGAAGGTAATGCTATGATACTAGGAGCACTGGAGGATTCTCCCACTTGCCCATATTTCAACCTATCTACTTCAGATTGCAGCTCAACATTCCTTTGCTACATCCTACTATATTCTGCAATTATCATATTGTATTTCTCCATCAGACTCTTCTTTTCAACCTCTTCTCTCTGAGCTATCTTTTGGGCCAATTTGGCCACATTCACTATCAGGCTTGTATCTTTTGTTGTTGAAGTTTCAAAAGCTCTCTTGATGATTAGCCCTCCCCTTAGGTGTGGGATAATATCAGTTACATTTAGATTTCTGCCCTGGGGTGCCAATGCCCATATGGCTAGAGTTTCATACTCCTCACTGAAGGCAGAGTCTTGCAGAGCTGCCTTAACCTCTTCTTCACTATTTGGTATAGGGTGCTTGGACTATAAGATAGCATTGAATGCAACTACATCAGCTATGTCCCATTCAGGCAAAAGTAAGACACCAGCCTGATTCACAAGTCTTCTTCCCTCCTCATGAGTGATGCCTTTGAATTCTTCCATTAATTCGGCCTTGACCTCATCATCATTCTCCTACTTAGACCTATCAGGTCTTGATTCTCTCCTACTCTTGCATTTGTTCTAGTACTCTTCTAGTTTCATCCTCCAAACTAGTTGCAAGAATACAGGAGTCTTTACAAATGAATCATCGTCCAAGAATGCCTTGCAGGCCTCCATCCTAGCATCTTGTACATATTGCCCCTTTACATCCATGTCAGAAAGCACCAATTGTGTTGATCTATGAGGGGAAGGGATACCAACCTACATGTCTTGATCAGTCACAATTATCTCACCCATCAAAGTTTCATGTGTTTCCTCAACTCTCTGCCTCTTAGGTCTTCGCTCTGATGGTAACACTGTAGGATCACCTCTTGGTGGTGAATGTAGATCCACAATCCTTATCCCTTCAGGTGCTCTGATCCTTGGACCTAGCTGTGATGATGCTTGCATGACTTGTTTTCCCTTCTTATCCCCTTCATCCTCATCATTGCTCACATTCCTCTTGCTCTTGTATAGAGGCCTGTCAACTGGTGGCTGATAAGTTGGCCTTGTTTCTTAAGGCCTCACATCTGATCTTTCTATACCAAAATCTAATTCCAAACTGACCCTCTTGGTCCTCAAGGTGCCCATGATACTTTTGAAATTATCCATTAAGAAGTCTATTCTCTTGTGAAACAGAGTGAACTCCATCAATGGATCATATTTTGGATCCATTTTATGTATTATAACGAGCAACTTTTCAGATGCAATGCATTTTTCTTTATTCAACTCCTACCTATTAAAATCAAACTCATTTCTGATTAGGTCCTCAGGAAAGTTGAATTCATGTGCAAATTTTCCACCTTTAATTCGTTGTTTGAACAATGCAAAGAATCCATCAGGGTCATGTTGTCTCCTAGGACCATTCCTCAGATTGAAGTCATCAAAAAACCTTCCAAAGTGGACCCATCCTCCCTTGGAATAGAAAAAATTAGAAACAACAGTGTAGTCAGGGAACAAAGTCCCTTTTCCTTTCATTGTTAGGTTGTCATCATGAATACAACCTAGTTGCCACATTATTTCGGTAAACCCCATCCTTGATGGTACATTAAAGGGGAGGATATGAGGGGTTCTCTAGAAATCATACACCTTCAAGACAATGCTTATAGGGTACAAGATGATATCACCCAAATTGTGACACACTTTTAAATTAGGCTTCCTCACCTCCGGTCGAAGGAAGTCATGCAAATCTTTAGGTACTCTTGGCACATTTACCATCAACCGAGCCCTGAGTCTAGAGGAAAAGCAGTTATCAAATGACACAAAGCTGACACCTCCCCTATTCTAAGACAAATCTGCACTCCACACCTGTACTGGTAACGTTTCTCCATTCACCTCCTGCCTCAACTCCATGTTTTCTGAGAAGAAAACAGCATTCTTGTATAGGAACATATGCATCAATAGGGAGTACTAGAAAAAAGGAGTGCCAGTATCCTCCACATGTAGCTTCATCAAACCGTCATGCATCTTCTCTGACAGGAATGATGCAGAGTCATATACCATAGAGAAGTTGGGATGTTGAATTTGGGATACCATAAACATGTACACAGCTGGCATCACAGTATTAGGGCTGAACCATAAAATCTGGCACAATGAATAAAATGTTGCCAGGAAGTGACTGGCAAAACAGCTCAGCCTTAAAGGCTCTTGGTCATTTGGGCTGATAAGAATTGTTGAACTGCCTACCCTAGCTAGGTGAAGAGGAAGCAAATTCAATCTGAAAAGAGGCTTTAACCTTTTGTACTCCTCCTTCATCTTCTCAAAATCTATTTGGACTAAGAAAGGGATATACTCAGTCAAATCAAAAATCTATTGAATCTCATCTGCATTTAGGCTTCGCAGAATTCCACCATCATTATCCCTTATGACCCTTGTCACAAGATCATACCATGTTGCCACTACTCTGAGCAAGTCAACATTAGGGAACACATTTGGCACTGTTAGTTTCCCCATGTCATATCTCCAGGCATTAGAGAAGGGGTGAGGTAAGTTTCACTATCCATACCATAGCCTAGACATTTCAAGACCAGTCATAGGAATCCTGGTATCCACAATGTTATAATTTTTGCACAGTAGAACTTCGCTTAGAGTCTTTCCATTCATTAAAACCAAACCACTCTTCCTGTCATTTTTTGACAATGAGAGTTGGTCCAGGAAGTCATCATACAAATTCCTCTTCAAATAATCAACATGGCTAGAGTGTTACTTCGATGGTGCCATCTTAAACAATTAGGGCTTCTTTTAAAAAATCAAATCCTCAAAGAAACTAGGGATACCCAGAACACAAAAATACAACACAACTGTGCAATTCCAATAATTCAAACGAACCAGTAACCCTATGACAATAATTAACAAAACCCCTTGACTAGCACAATAGAACCCTTCACAAAGACATAGTCAAATTAACCCAACAGTTTAGAAAATAACTCATGGGATTTCACACCTTGTAGAGAACCAAACTTCATGGTGATCGCTCGAAAAACTTTATCTCTTCCTCTGAACTGCTTGGAAAATACTTGAATACTTTTGTGATGAAGATAGAAAAAGAGCAGATACTTTATGTTAATTGAATTGAGGCAATAGATGTCTCGTCTGCCATTGAAGCTCATTTGCATGCTGCCCCAATGGCTCCAATCGCATTTGATGCGAATTTAAACTTCAGTCATCAATCTTTTATTTTTGTCAGATCATCGAACGACCATCTTCAAAAGGGCTGACGAAATCTCCATGTCAGCATCGAGGGCCCACCGCAGAAGCAATGCCAAAGGAATACACGTGGCACCCGCCTGTGATATTGCAATCACTAAACATCCTGCATCGTTGGATCACACGATGGTGGGAAACCATTGATTCCAACCATCGGTGATCGTGTTCACTCACAGTAGTCAGCAGCGCCAAACATAACCCTCAAGCAAATTTTTACCAAGATTATAACATCACCGTCGATCTCGAGCACGTGCATCTCACAGCTATTTTATTAACCCACTTTATAATGTATTTAAGTCCGACACAAATATTAAATGCTTTATTAATCCCTTTCCGACATCCACATCTTGGGACATGTGGCGCTTGCCCGTGATATTGCAATCACCAAACAATCAGTGGTGATGTCATCGTGAGATCACAGGGAGCAGTTAGGATCAATTGTAGGAAGATCGACAGTCACTAAAAACACATCAGTCAGCAGCACCAAACATAACCATCGAGCAACTTTTTACCAAGATTATAACATAACCATCGATCTCGACCACATGCATCTCACAGCTATCTTAGTAACCCACTTTATAACATATTTAAGTCTGACACAAATATTAAATGCTTTATTAATCCCTTTTCGACATCCGCAGCTTGGGACATGTGGCGCTCGCCCGTGATATCGCAATCGCCAAACAACCAGCGGTGATGTCATCGTGAGATCGCGGGGAGCAGTCACGATCAATGTAGGAAGATTGATGGTCACTAAAAACATAATAGTTAGTAGCACCAAACATAATCATCAAGCATCTTTTTACCAAGATTATAACATCACCATCGATCTTGAGCACGTGCATCTCACAGTTGTTTTAGTAACCCACTTTCAAATGTATTTAAGTCGAACACAAATATTAAGTGCTTTATTGATCCATTTTCGGCATCGGCAGCTTGGGACATGTGGCACTCGCTCATGATATCACAATCACCAAACAACTAGCGGTGATGTCATTGCAAGATCGTGGGGATTGCTCAGGATCAATCGTAGGAAGATCGACAGTAATTAAAAACACAGCAGTCAACAACACCAAACATAACCGTCGAGAAATTTTTTATCAAGATTATAACATCACCGTTGATCTTGAGCACGTGCATCTTGCAGCTGTTTTAGTAACCCACTTAATAACATATTTAAGTCTAACACAAATATTAAACACTTTATTAATCCCTTTTCGGCATCGACAGCTTGGGACACGTGGCGCTCGCCCGTGATATTACAATCGCCAAACAACCAACGGTGATGTCATCACAAGATCGCAGGGAGCGGTTAGGATCAATCGTAGGAAGATCGATGGTAATTAAAAACACCCCCTACAAAATAAAACAACTATTAAAAATTCAGGCAAAATAACCTTTTTGCGTGTGCAGATTGCACGGCCATCGGATGAAGTGATTTCAATCTTGACCGTTGCTCACAGACCTCGCAAGGTTTCTACTAACATCACAAATATGGTGTGAGGCATGCGAGATTCTGCCATCTATCACATTTGATGGTGGGGACCAATTTTGCTCGCTGATCAATTCTGAAGGCTGATGCCGAAATTTGTTTACATACCGACGCATCGTGGTCGTTCCCCACTGACCTCATGTAATTAAAATTGCAGTTGCAATAATGCTATGAGGTGTGTGATTTGGTGATGTGTGGACTCTGATGGTGTGTGCTGATAACAAAGGTGGGGCCCATTTCCATGCTAATGTGGTGCTCGATAGGTGAATATCCTATCCATTTGGTGATTGGAGGGAGAATGTGACAGTTTCAAACTATTTTGACTAAATCTAAGCCATTCTCCTAGCCAATGTTGCGATTGATCAATGACTTGTATTTGAAAATAAATTGGTATTTTACGATAGCTGTTTTATCTCACGCGAGTTAATAGTAATGGCCGAGTTCAGCTCTGCCTACATAATTAAATGCTAAGATATGTGAATTACTATTTTAGTTTTGTATCTCTACATTGAGGAAGAATTGCTTAGTATCGAGTGAAGCAAGCTATGGTTACGATTTCTCAATTTCGCTACCCTAGATATTCTGTGATTGAAACCGTAAGTAGCACGTACACCATTTCTTGTAAATTTAGAATATGTTATGGTTGTGTTTTGGGCATTTCGTGATTGTTTCCTGTCTCTATTTTTGAAGAATTGATTAAATAGATTCGCTTTTAGAGCTTGTCTAGATAATTGCTAAGGTTTTTTGAATAGTGAAGAATTTTTTGTTAAGGCTAAAGGAGAAAATTGTAATTATTTGCTATTTGAAAATAAGAAAACCCTCGTTCGAATTATCATTAGTCCAGTATAAATGGCACCCAAGGCCCGAAGTTTTGGTTCTCAAACCACTACCAAGTCTTTATTCCGAGATATTATTGATTTGTTACAACCCTCTACTAGCAAGAAGTAGGAGGGAAAGGTTTTGTTCTATGGGCCTCAAATCTTGGAAGGATTGATAGACAAGCAATGTGCAATTCAAGATGTCGAGTTACCATACACCGGGAGGCAGTTTTTCTCCAATTGGTTTGGGAAAAGGAATTTGTTGGTTCCTTTATGTAACCCCTAGAGGTTAGACCTGGGTAAATTGGTGGTTCCTAATGTTTATATGGATGTAGATCTTTTAAAGGACATTGCTGCTAGATATGACCATGTGGCCCGAATTGTCAGAACACATGCTGGTGTGCATATGATTAAGATAACCAAAGAAGAAATTGCAAAGATTTTCAAATTGCATGAATGGAGTCAGGATATGGTTCCTGTTGACTTGGAGGTTTTCATAAAAGAATATAGAAATACTAGGGGTTTGTTCAGAACATCCTTCTTAATACCTCATTTGGTAGTCTCAGGAAGAGGAAAAAATCAGAATAAGGTAGTAATTGGCAGGAATGAGCCCGAACCTTTTCCCATGGGCTATTTCGCCAGTTATTTCAAGAAGACTGTTTGTGCTTTATGTCAAATTCTAGGAGTAAGCTTAAAGAAAACCTTGCCTACTGATATTATGTATATGGTAGTAAATCTCTAGCACCCAAGTTTTAATGTAATATATGATTTGGTCACTTATTTGGTAGAGAAGATGCACACGGGTCTAGTAGCCCTAAAGGAGGGGAAGAATTAGGTTGGATTCAAATGGTATTCCTTGTTAATCCACATGTTTTTGTATAGAGGTCAGGCTATGTTCGAAAAAGATATGAAATTAAAGAAGGAAGGAAACATTGAAATGCCTGTCCAATATTGGACTAGGATTCTTGACATGCATGATCATGAGTTTGATTATGTAACTTTCCATAATGTATTTGGATCAAAATTAAGGGAGGCTTTAGTTTTTGACCCCCAAGGATACCAAAATAAATTCATGACTTCTTGAGGCCGAGGGAGAGAAGGCCTGAATTGAACATAATGCACAATTGGGGAGACATTTTCCCTTATTGTAATACCACAGTTTTTAGGGTTTTTGGCACTAATGTCAATCCAAGGTTCTGCCAAGGGAGGTGCCCCTTAGACTAGGATTTTTGGAAATCATGAGGCAGTTGGGGGGTACCAACTAAATAGAAGAAAGGTTCTTTCTTCCCTGAATATACAATATTTTTTTATTTTGTTATGGAAAAGGGAGGATGGAAGGAGTTGCATCAATTACTTGGGCCTTATAGGCTAAGGACTATGTGCCCCAGGAATCATGATCCTGAGGGTTTTATCTCTCAAATGAAGGAAAAACATCGGACAAGATATTTTGTCCATAAATTCTACTTTCCTGAGAAAATCATCAAGAATATTTTTGATTTGGAATTACACGATGATAGAAAGGCACTATACATTGCCTACTCTAAAATGGTAAAAATTAAACAGGAGAAAATACTTGGTTTCAATCCCATACCTAATGCTAAAGATGAGTTTAGCAGGGCAATGAATGCTATTGATAATTTTGAGAGCTTGGTTGGAGTTTTGAAAGATGAAAGGGTTGTGGAAGAAAGGGGAAAATCACAAACCATCAAGGAGTACCCTGAGGTAAAAGAAGAGGAGAGGCCTACTTATCAGCCCCAAAAGAAGATAAGGGTTTTTTCTAGAAGAAATGGAAGTAGGGATGAAGATGTTGCTAAAAATATTGCACCATCTTCTTCAAGGCAGTCAGTACCAAATGTTGTTGATTTGGATTCTCCTCCAATTTTTTCAGAACAAGCTTGCCCACCATCACCAAAGAGGCAGAGGGTTGAAATGGTAAACATTGTTGATTGTGATGGTGATGATGATGATGAAATTATTGTCACTCCGGATGAAATGCATCCTAAGATGCCATTGGACCCAGTTGACATTGCAACAAGTTCAAGTATAGTTTCTTTGAGGTTAGGAAAAGATGAAATCAAAGGAATAACAAGCAATGATGACTTGAGAATAGAAGCCTACAGAGAGTTCATGATGGATGACTCTTTTATTCAAACCGGTGCTCTTAAAGATTTTGTGTGGAGAGCACATACTGCATTATATGCTGAGAAGGTGGCACATGAGAGAAGTCTGCATCCAGAGCTCCTAGAGAAGGTAATTCAAGCTAAGGCCGGGGAACAAATGAGAGAAAGATTCAAAGAAATAACACCAGAGCAGGGCCAAGAATTGGTACAAAAAAGTGGACTATTTCTACTCCCAAAATGGGATATCGCTAATGTTGTGGTGTTTGATACAATAAGAAGGGCTAATAAGCCACTTCTTGCTACTGAAGAGGAGGCTACATTAGCACTCAAGGGATTAGCCTTTAGTGAGGAATGGGATGCATTGGCAATCTAGTCCCTATCTACTGACTCTAAAAAGCCAATTGTTGTAGAAATTTCTGACTTCAGTGGTCACTTGGTTGTGAGGAGAGTTGCTGACACCCCAGCATTGGAAGTTGCTGATATGGTCGTGAATGTTGCCATATTCACCCGAGAAACTGTTGAAGATTTGACCAAGGAGCGGGATACTTTGAGAGGCTAATATAATGACATTATTATTGAATATAATAAGATTCAACAAAAGGTAGCAAAGTTAGAAATTGAATTGGCTTTATTGAGGCAACAAATGGATACCATGAGATCTCAAAAGCAAGCTAGTTCTAGCCACACTATTCCTGACCCACTAGTAGATTAGTCTCAGCCTCCTACACAAGCACAATCTTTGGCTATTGTTCCATATAATATGGGACAAGTTCCTATCGCTATTGAGAGGGCTACTAGCCCTGGAGGGGGAATTTCTAGTGAGAAACTAATACATCAGGTTGAAGAACATAAGGAGATGGTAAAGAAAATCTGGGATACAGTAGGGGAAACAATGTAGTCCCATAGTGACTCAGGTGTTCATCATAGTCTTAGGAGAGAGGAAGTCTCATTTTTCCCTAGCTATGAAGTGAGGGGTTTTGTGGTCAACCCAACGTACCGAACCCTATGAATGCAGTAACAGGGCCAACATGGGTTAGTTCCCAGACATGTTGTCGAGGGAGCTAGATGTTGTAATGATCTTTTAATGACCATTGATCATCCTTCAGTTGATCCTGACCGTTCCCCGCAATATTGACTTCTATGAATGAACACGATTGTCGATGGTGGCCACTTCATTTTAGCTTATAAGTTAGGTTAAAAGGAATATACTTATCTTTGATGTGGTTAATGAAGCCTTGACATAGCCTATTAGATTCCAAATTTAATTCTTAAAGGTCTACTTCAAATTCCAAGTGAAAATCTAAGTTAACCCAGGCATCACTATCCATATTTGTAAACTATTGTGTTACACATGGATAAATTATTTCTAAGATATCTTAAGCAAATACAACAAATTTAGAAATAAATAGTGAGGTGTCTTATTAGACTATGCCAATTCCTCACTTTATCACAATAATTGCAAAGGATAAATCGACTTGGTTATTTTTTATATATAAATTAGGAAACCAAGGTACCAACCCTATTACATAGCAGGCCTGGAGGATATGAAAAGAAAAACCAAAAAATAACTAACTATAAATAATTAATAAAAGAACAAAGAAAAATAGCACATAAATAACTAACAAACAACAAGAAAAAACTACAAGTTGCAGAATGTCTTTTGGGGAGTCACATATCCCCAATCTTCAAAAAGGAAAGAAAAAATATCATCCTTAAGGTATTTCTTTCTATCCTTCTTTAAAACAAGACTATCAAGATTACCCTTCAACCTTCTTTTCTAGAACTCCCACACAACATTCTGGAGTAGAATCATAGAAGTAACTTATGGATCACCTTATTACTAAAATTAAGCACATTATTGAATCTTTCCTCCAAAGTTTCTAGAATTTTCTCCAAATAAATAATATAATTGGTGTTATGGCCACAATGAGAACATAAATGCACAAGATCAAACTTATTTTCCACCTAAATTCCTTTACCCTTGACATCATCCATGGCCACCATATCATTTCTAGGGACTAAATTCAATCATCCCCTATGTTAGAAGACTTAGTTTCATAAAGAACATTCACTTCTGAAAATGGTTGACACCAAAATCATTGGAAAGAGAAACATCTTCCTCTTACATGAAGTCTTGAGAGTGACTGAACTCTTTGTTCCCACTATTGATGTAGTCATTATCCTTGTGATCAACAAAGCCTTTGTTGTTAATTAGAAACAACTAATTCTACATTGGATGTAGTGCTAGGGGTAGTAGAAATTATGGCCGCCAACCTATTAGATCTTCTTACAAGGTTCCCCTTAAAAGATTTTCCTATAGCAATCTTATTATTAACAGTAGCAACAATAAGAACCTTAGTCATTGTTTCCCACAAGTGAGGACTAAAATTTAGGGTTTTTACTCTTAGTCTTGGAGATTTCAACATCACTAGGAATGTCCACATGGATATGGGAGGCAAATTTCAATAGAGAACTGATGGAAAAAAGATTAGGCAACCTAAGTCATCATAATCAGCCACAACTTTACCAAGATCAAGATTTCCCTACACCACTTTAATAGGCACATCATCAAATGTAATTTTTTGCTTGACAAGGAATGAGGAATGTTTGATAGGTTTTATCTTACCCTTAGGAGGAGAGGGATCATGCAAATCACTAAGATTCCCACCTTTAGCTTTGATAAGAATAGGGGTAGGGAATATATTAGACTTTGAAATAAGAGAGCTAATAGAATTCTAAGAGAACGTAGCAAGGTGGACTTATGGAGTCTAAAAATTAACCCCTCATGTAGAGGAATCACAAATTTATCCATTAATACCTCCTTACCTAAACACTTAAGAGAACTTAGGACAAAATAAGGAAAACAAGCAATCTTATTATGTTTAAGATGGTCATGCGAGAAATGGTAATGAAAAACACATTTAAAACTACCTTCAACACTGAAGTACTTAATTGGAACTCTGCTAAACTCATCATTCAAAACCATTCTATAATTCAATGAGTTCTCCCCTTTTCAAAATTTGGTTGATGGTTTCCGTGTCCATCATTTTTCCCTATTAATGACCTTCCTACCTTCAATATTCAACCTAGTAGCAGCTCTGATGGTTTCCTTTGAAACAAGAAATCTAACACCACCCACAATAACCTTTTTATCCTTTTATGAAGCAGAAAATTATTTTTAAAGGACTTGACCGGAGCAACATAGGGACTCAAAGTAGGGAGCAATTCTACCCTCTTAAAAAAATGTCATAGTATGGCATTATTTCTCACCTCCTTAGGGGATGTGAGTTTAGTGTGGCATCACATATCCCCTATAGTATCTAAACCCTTGCAAAAATTATTAAACTAAGAAATATACATTTGGAACTTAGTAGGAAGAAAACACAAGCATTCACCTAAGAGAATAAGCTTCGCAAAAATTTGAGGCTTATTCACTATCATGTAAAACTAACCTATTCATATGATCATACCATGGAGAAACCTCCCAACCATAAGTGACATGATTGAAGTGACTATATCATTATTTTTAAGTAAATGCATATTTATGGAAGCTTGGGCATAATAATTAGAAGGACCAGAATTACCAATACTAACATTATCCAAGCAACCTGCAAGGGGTTCATAAAAAGACTATTTAATGACATCAATTTGGTTGAAGCAAATAGCATCCATTTGAAGACTTCCTCAAACATAATCACAAGGGATAACAATAGCCCTCTTGATCCAAAGCAATATGATACATAGACACCAACAATTATCACTAGGGTAAAACTCAATACCCTTCCCCCAACACCCATTAAATGACAATTTCATTATTTTCATTAATAAGGTTATTGATAATACTTTGAGAAGTAAAGCAAATTTGTATAGACTGATATGGCCCAATGACATTAAAAATATCATCTATGCAATCATATAATAAGTCATTAATAGAAAAAGGAAAAGATAAAAGCCAACAACTAATTAAGCAAGGATCATATAGAGATGTCATATTAGGAAACCTCTAACAAATTATATGGTGCAACGAGCCATACTAATATTAAAATCGCATCAGCAAAAAAGTGTTAGAAATGGGAAATCTTCCTTTGATGACATACCCTTTAGGTTCCAATTCATAAGCTCATATGCATGCCCAAGTTTTTCCACTTGTTTAATCCATTTCCAAATGAACAATTTTCCAAGCATGAAGAATGAAAGAATAAACCCAAAAACATGTATGATAGTAGAGGGAGTAGTTTATTTTGCATTGACTCTTCATTACAATTCAAAGTATCATGTATTCCTTCTCCCATAAAAGTTTTCATGGGAGGAAGGGGAGAATATTTATAGTATTAGACACATCTAGCCTATCACCCTTTTTGTTAGAATAAAAGAGTAAATGCCAGTACCAAATCCAACACCATTTCTCATAGTGACCCTTTGTTGGACAAGGAAAAACCAATGTCAATATTCACTACTCCAATCAATGGCTTCTATCCTTCTTTTTTTCGAAATATAGCTTGTAGGCCACCTCTATGACCACCCATCTCACTATCAATGTTGCCATCACTAGCCCAACTATTCAATGGTAATTTTTCTAATGACTCCTTTCTCACTCACTTGGAGGACAAACGTGACATTATTTAGGATATTCAATGCCTAGATATTTTCTGGAAAGCATTAAGGTCAAATATATAGTGGCATAAAACTCAATGTTATAGTAAATCATAGTAAATCATTCTTAGCCAATTCCAATGCGCTCAATTCCTATGGATAGAAGGGGGTTGATCATAAGGAAGTGTTGAGATTCCTAAGCATATCTTTTACCTTTTAGGTATCTCCTTCCTCTTTAAGGAAACATATCATTTCTAGAGCTGAGAAAAATTATCATATTAAATTATGAAGCCCCTTTCTTTGGCAAGGAGATTCCATGTGTGTTCAAAAATTCTTGTTGCACACGTTTCCATTACTCATGTTGCTAACAACCTTGCAAATCCTCATATTTGAAGATTGAAAAAATCCAAAAGAATATTTTATGGCCTCCCTTTAACCAAGGAAAATGGTCTCACAAAGTATCTTAGGAGTTTTATTATTTCCCTCATGACTATAATAGGCTTGGCTTACTTTATATTCACTACTCTAAATGGCACCATAATAAGATTTGCTTGCTTTATATTCACTACTCTCAATGGCACCATAATTTTAAGTTTAATTAACATTATCTAAAACCTAACTAAAACAGGTTATAGCTCGTCAAATTGGACAAGTGAAACATCAATACCAACGTTGAGGAAGAGTTTGGAGGAGTGAAAACAAGGTCAATACTAGCGCCGACGAAGATTTTGGAGCTAAAACAAGGTCAATACCAGCACTGAGGACGAGGTTCAGGGCACTCAGGAAAAATTGATGACCAAGGAACAATGAGCACTGTACGTTTGGCACCCACATTCTCTTTAACTTGCAATTTTCATGCCTAGTTTCCAAAGATCTTCTCGTACATTGGCCCCCCCATTATCGTAAAATTGTATAAGATAAGATAGAAAAAATAAAATAGCTTAGTCTTTGACATTTTTATAGTGATTACTAGAGGCACATAGACCAATTCTTCATAATAGAAGAATTTGATCATACTTTTCCAATGATGGCATTATGAGAAAACCTTAGGTTAAATGAATAGTTCCTAGCTAAGTTCTTGAAATCATGTGCAACCGTATAAAAGAAGACCGCTACTATGTGTACCTAGATAACATGGGGAAAGGCTCTTTGGGCTCTTTCATCAATCTTCGTATTGTTAAATTTTAACACCTAAAAGTGAGAATGAAGAATCTTTCCTAGGATGGTGGCCAATTATGCTTCTCAACACCTAGATTACCAAATCCTTGTCAATATCATTGCCATCACAATTAAACAAATTCAATCCTTGCATCAGAGATTGTTGAATGGGCCCAACAAACTACTCATGATGCCCTTACTATTAAGTTAAAAGTTTGACAAGGCATATGATTGCATAAAATGTCCTTTCATTTCTAAAAGGATCAAATGGATTTATTTTCAACCCTAAATTATTATCACACATTAAAAATTACAAAATACTAGTTAATGAAGAACCTTCATTTGAAGGTGATTTCATCATGACCTTTGAATGAAGAACCTTAATTCAAAAATGATGCCATGTCAAGACTTTCAAATGAAGGTATTTTTTATTTTAAATATTTCATGTCCAAAATGCTTTATAAAAGGAACCTTGGCATGATGGACCTTCAAATGTAGACCTTAATTCAAAGTCTCTTTATTAGAAGATCCTTCATATGAAGGTTCCTTTAATGCCATCCCATTATAGCTCTTAGAGTTGTTAGAGATATTTTTGTTTCGAAGTAGAGATTGGACCATCAAACAGTGTCACCATGACTCTACCAAGATATCCATCAAATTCATAAACCCTGACTTAACAACCACAAATTCAGAAGAAAATTGCCCCTGTCATCCCTAGGGCATCAATTCAATGCCAAGTTTCTTTCTTTAAAAGACCCTTAAATGCAATGAACCTCTATCATACTGTGATGCACACCAATCCACTGAGTTATAGTTTCAAGACAGTGGGCGGATTGGTCGATCTCATTTCTATTTACCCCTCAAACCCTTACATAGGCAAAATAGGGCAGTCCTTGTAAATCTAGTAAAGACGTGCCACTCCAGTCATCAAAATTATTTACCAGTTCCTTAATCTTCCTACTCAAATCATCAGGTAAGGCTTGAAAACCTTGCAATGATTTTACAAAAACTTGAGTAGGCCTTAGTGATTGGGGCATGTTGTCTACATCGAATCTAGAGGCCTTATACATAACATCTAGGTCATTGGCCCTAGGGATCCACTTCTCAACTAAAGGAAAAACTAATTCCTGATGCCTAGTAATGTTTCTTATTAAATCTAAGAATAAATAATATAAAGAATAAACTGATGGTAATCTACCATCAACTCCCTAATTCAAATGCCTAAAAACTGTGTCTACAACTTCATTTTGCTTGGCAACTGCTCCCTTCTCACTTGCTTTTAGAGCTGCCTATAGCTCTCTAATCTTATTAAGCATCTACTATTTGGTGGGATCTACAAAGTACTCAACCTCCTCTTCAACTAGCTCTAATGAAGGACTAGGAGTAGGAGTCTGGATGGGGGACCCAGGAGTAAAAACAATTGGAGAAGCTGGAGGTACTGATCTTGATGTAGAACGTATGGCCAGGGTACCAAGAGCACTAGAATACTCCCCAAAATGTCTGTACTTCAACCTATCTACCTCAGTTTATAGCTCAACATTCCTTTGCTGCATTCTACTATACTCTCCAATAATGGTGTTATACTTCTCCATCAAACTTTTCTTCTCAGCTTCTTCTCTTTCAGCTGCCTTTTGGGAAAATTTGGCCACATTTAGAGTCAATTTTGTAGCTTTTGTAGTTGACGTTTCAGAAGGTCTTTTGATTATTAACCCTCCCCTTAGGTTTGGGCTAATATCAGTAACATAGGGCACGGGCCAACCTAAACCTAGGAAGTAATAAAGTTAGGAAAAATATTTAACTCAATTTATAAAAAGGGGCCCAGCCTAGATAAAACAATGAGACATAAGTAATTTTAATACCCACTCCAAAAAGGTAACGATCGAATATATCTCACCCAAGATTTTACATGGAACATTAGGATTTTTATGAAAGCCAAGGTAAAACGTACCCAACCTTAGGTTCCTCCCAAACAATGTAACAAGCCACAACAAGGGCAAAACATAAATGGAATTCAAAGAACAAGATTTGAAAATCCATCAAATCCACCATGATGCACACCAATCCACTGAGTTACAGTTCCAAGATAGTGGGTGGATTGGTGGATACCATTTCTATTTAGCCCTCAAACCCTTACACAGGCACAAGAGAGCAGTCCCTATATTTGATTTTTTAATCCCAAAATACAGTGATTGAGAACTTCAAAACAAATTCAAATGAAAGGGAACACATATATTTATCTACACAAATGATCTCAGAGCATTTCAAGCTTGTATGGATCCAGGCAACACAAAAGAACTTCAGAAAAATTGTAAAAAACCAGAAAATTGCTTCAAGAATGTGGTATCTGCTATGAAATTTTGGTATCAACTCCTCCAACAATTGCAATGGGATGGGAATACAATATGATAGAAGTGGGATAAAAAATGCATCGTTTGAAGCATCAAACCAATATGCAAAGATGAAATAAAGTGCTAACCCCTTAAACATAAAAAGTTTCTTTTAACTTTAAGTTTGTTGGGTAGCCAATTATTTTAAGCTATCAAATCCTACCATCATACATAATCAAAATGTTGTTGTTTCAAATGACTATGAGCACTAACTTTCCCTATTTGAAGATTTTGAAACCTTTTCATAGAGAATTAGAACATTGATAAACTTATGATGACTTTACCAAGCCTAGTACACACTCCCTCCCCATTAACCACTTAGACATATGGAAATTAAATGTAATTTTTTTGCTATTTTTAGTCATGTAGGTGTCCAATAAACCACTTGGTGGTGTTTCCCTTCAACTTTATTTACTTGAATGAAGAGAAAAATTCCTTTCATTATAATTATAGAATAAATTTGATGCCTTGGCTGTGTAACTGGTGGACCATAGTCACATTTAATACTTGTTACAAAGTTTGGGAGTTAAAACATTAAGTAGATTTGATTTGTGATGGACACATTTGGACGGTAGTAACAATAACTTGCAATCTATCAAGACTTGATTACCTTATAACCTGTCAAATTCTAGCGATGAAATGATAGATGAATCATAATGTCACCTTTGGATTACATCACCATGAAAGAGCTTCATCCAACATCCTTATGAGTGCAGGTACCACCAAATAGGTATTTGTCAGATTTGTCTTCCTCGAGCGAGGGAAATTCAGAAAGAGAAGAGGAAATTGAGACATGTGGTAGGTCTAAAAGAGGGAGACCAACTAGAGGTCAAAATATTAGAAGAAAATTCCGTAAACGCATGGAATTTTTTCTTGCTGAAGGGGGGTCATGTTCTTATGATGATGAGAGCATAGGCGACATTGAGGTTCCCTTGAGGTAGAAACATCTATGGAAACAATGGGTACCCAAGGAACTTCTTCCAATAAACATTGATCTTTGTGTCAACGAGAGGATATATCGCATAGCACCATCGTTGTTACATGGTTTGGGCCTATTTTGCATGGATGGCATAAAGGTCTGTTATGAAAAAGTTACTGAGTTGATGGAGTGTGTTGGACCCAGTTATAGTTACAAACACTGGATGCAGCTGGTTTGATATACACGAAGTATGCATAGGTATGCACTGTTGGAAAATTATATACAACTAAAAGATAAGGATCAAAATAAAGGAGTGGCTAGGTACATTGACGGGAGGCCAAAAGCATCATGGAATATTGCAAGGTTTATAAATAGTACATGACCTGGGTCAACAAATAAGCAACCCAATTGTATATTCGAGGCACGAGAGGAAAATTTTGTATCTGTATGTGTGATAAAATCAATAACTGTAGGGGAAGAGTTGCTAATCGATTACAATTTGAATCACTTTGATACAAAGAAAATTGCTATGGGGGTGGTATGTACTATATACCATTTTATCCAACCTCCAATTAATGACTCCAATATACCATTTTATTACTATTTTATTTTTGTAAGTCTAATGGTTTCATTTCAGTAATGTTTTTTATATTTAATTTTTGTCACAGTGGGACATTGATCATATAAGGAAGGATCCAACCCAAAGTGTAGATCGTGATCCATCTTCAGGCACTTCTATCCGATAGGTTTACCTCATTATAATTGTACAAATTAGATACAAGCAAAATGTTTTATTATTATGTTTTCTTCATGAGTTTATTGGGTTAATTTCAATAATGTTTTTAATATTCTTGTTGCATTTGGCTAATCAAGGAAAGGCACCAGCAGTACAGGAGTACATCCATATGGAGGTGGAGTCACTATTATGCGATGATGACATCGCATTTTCCACAAACCCTGTGAATATGATGAGGAAGGCCCAAAAAAAATGCAATCAAGAAATCCTTAAGTTGGTATTCATAGTGCCTCAAACAAATGAGATAAGAGAAAGGGTTAAACTATTGTCTGAGAGAGCACATAACTTGCAAGTAAGCTATCATGAGATCTTTAATTATAACATAAGTTCATTCATGGTTTTATATTTTGTACTCTTTTATGTCATGAACTAAAATATGTGTTGTTTTTATAGGATTATTTGCGTCCTCATCATGTTGTTGGCCATGATCAAGGTACTACAAGTGTTTCCCGAGAAGTAGGGGATAGTACATGTGTCAATCTTGATCTTCTTATGCATACAACACTTTATCCGACCCCATCATCCATGCCTATATTGTTGACTGAAATATCGGCAACACATACCATGCAAGCATTCGGTAGTCCACTATCTGGCAGTGAACACATGCCACCACATGTGTCAGTACCTGTGAATACAGAGGCCACTAGTACTGGTGATGTTTTAGCAGCATTTCTTGGACCTTCCCATATTACTAGTACGTGAGCATTGCTGGTCACATTTGTGGTGACCGAGGATTTCCTTCCCATAAAGATAGAGAAGGTCCCAAGTACTTTAAAATGTTTTAAATATTATTATATATAATCCAATTGAAATTTACTTATTGATCACTCTTTATAGACTAATGATCCCATGATCATTTTTCAAGAAATGATGTTTTTTATAAACATCTAAGTGATATTACATTGGAGCTCTTTGGGCCCACCATACGTACATGGTGGAATTCCCAAAATCAAGATTTAAAGCATGAGCTCATTAACCATTTAGTTGTGTTGTTCGGTGATAAAACATTCAACCAAACCAAGGTCCTTAAGAAAGCTAGTACCTATCTAAAGTATGTGAGGGACCAATATAGGTCACATTTAGAGAAGAACATAAAGTACAAGCATCCCCCCATGATTCCAGAAAGGGAGTGGAAGGACTTGGTGTCAGATGGAAAAGACAAGGCTGAAAAGAAGAAAGGAAAGACACCATCGGGTCAAGCAAGGTATGTGATACTATCAACAATTTAATTATATACTGATTAATCTTTCTTTTTAAATAATCTAACATATTTCAATTTTTTCATAGGCTTCCCGACACATCGAAGGCAACAAAGGCAAGACTAGAAAAACACGGGCAGCACAAACTTGGCTCTGGTGGTTATATTAAAACAACCACATGATTTGTAAGTATCAATAAATGAAATATTGCATCCAAATAATAAATTGCAAACAATTTTGGTTTTATCACACCATGGAAGAAAAATTCATGATCGCATGCAAAAATGCAGGGCTTTGATTTCAACAGAGTGCCCATAGAAGAGGACCTAAAGATTGCCTTCCACCAAGGCTATGGAGCCCTGATTAGACAACTAAGAGTCTTGAATGGGCAAACACAATCTTCCACTGCATCCAACATGCAGGTAAATAAACTCAATAAAGTTTATTTCAAATTGAATACTTGTGCAATCTGTTCAATATTAATTTCTACCATAATAATGTGCCTATTTGTTTTACATAGATAAGCAATGATAATACTACACATGACACTGGAATGTAGCCTAGTAAGGGTGGAGCACAACCTACCAATGAAGGCCATGGTGTGCATCTCGGTACTGGATGTATTCATGTGCTATACAAAATGCAGTATAGATTAATACAATTAAACATATTTAATTGCATTTGGTGTATTAATCAATGTAACCTTTCATGTTTGAACTTTAGAGCATGTAGAGCGTGATCAACATGTTGAGCATGATCAGGCTAGACAAGATTAGGAACATGATGTGGCTCCATCAAGTAAATAAGACCACTCTAATGTTCTTTTAAACATATTTAATTGCAATTGGTGTATTAATTAATGTAATCTTTCATGTTTCAACTCCAGATCAGGATTCAGAGGGTGTTCAGTATGTTCAGCATGAGGCTATAAGACAATATCAGGAACATGATGTGGCCAATTCAAGTAAAGAGCACCACTTTGATGTTCTTTCAATTAATGAAATATGTGTAACAATAATAATAAAACATATCAATTTAACATTTATTTGCTATTGTAGCAGACCCCCCCTTGCGACCGCATCCACGTTGTGAGTACACGAATAGGCATACATTAAGATCACAAGTAGAGATCGGAACAACTGAAGGGGGACAAATGATTTTGAAAATGATACTCCACTTCAGCTTTATTTAGCTGCAAAAAAGAAACAAAAAAAAAAGTGATTGCAATCATATTATGACAAGTTGACAACCATATTTTTGATAATATGTAAAAATTGAAAAAATGAATGCTATATGTTAATGAATGAATGTAAATATGTTCATGAATAAATGTTATATGTTAATGAATGAATGTTATAATTTATTAATGGATGAGTGAATGAATGTTATATGCTATTAATGGATGAATGGATGATTAATGTTATATGATCGGGTATGGGGAATTGAGAGTGATGTGAGGAGGGGAGGGATGGGCCAAATGAGCTTCAACCTTCACGTGGTTGGCCTTGTTAAGTAGAGAATATAACTATTCTCAAAACAAAGAGAAGCTCAATAAGATAAGAAATGCACTTTTCAATATAAGAAATGCATCATTTGAAGCATCAAATCAATATGCAAAGATGAAAGAAAGTGCTAAATTTTCACTATGAACATTGTGTTGTGTGTGGATTTGGATCATAATATAATGTTTTTTATTTTTATTTTTGTGGTCTCTAAAATTTGACTTTTGTGCATAACAGGTTAGTGGATAATTTGACAGCTCTGAAGGGTTTAGAGGCTCAATTGTGATAGATACACATATATTTGGATCTTTTTGTTGATGGGAGGCTTCCACTTAACCATGAAATTTTGTACCATTTGCAGGTATCCTAAAATATCTCTACTTACATTCATTAAACTTACTGTAATATAATATTTGATCACAAAAATCTCATGTTCATTATACTTACATGGATTTTCATGCCTTGTTCCAAAGCACATGTTTTAAAATAGGAAAGAAGGATGTTGGAAAGGGTTAACGAATTTGGCTTTACACCTGCCAATTGCATAGTTTACTTCATTCATCCAGCATATTGCCTATGCATTTCACAATTGTTGGAATCATATGCTATAATTACAAAACTAATAAAATTAAAATATGTAAGTTTCAAATATGGCATTACATATCTTTCTATGAATTTTTGAAAGAAAATATCAAAATGGAGAAGTATTAACAAATTAATTTGCATCATTTCTAAGAGATTGGGGATTTTTTTGCAGAGTTATCTTGAATATATTTAAGACAAAAGTAACTTATAGATATTGAAGTAGAATATCGGTAGTCTAAACTCACCATTCAACACATCTTAGTAGTATCTCAATTAAAGAGAACCAGGTCAACTATTCATTAGCCAGTAAAAAAAATAAAATGAATTCATAAGACTATTTTGTTCTAATAGGGTTGACTAGTTGCTTCTTTCTTTTTGATTGTCAGGAAATCAATATACACTTCGTTTTCCCGCCTTCTCTTGCCTCGTGGTCAGAGAGTTTCTACAAAAGGCATCAAATTAACCTTCAAGATTGAAAATGGAAATGAGTACAAGGTCAGTATAACTTAATGCTAATTGGGTATGATTTTATTTGTTCAAGACCAATTTAGATTCATTTTCTTCTCACACTACTTTTATTTACATTTATGTTTTTCTAATATCCATTTTCCTTTGCATTCATATTCTTCTATACATACTGTGTTTACAATAAAGTTTTCCTTAATTTAATCTAGGGGAGAGGAACCAGTGCCTGAGCAAATTTCAATGTCATGTTTTTAGGATTTACTATGAAGCTAATCCAAAGTTTTTCATTGGTACTTGAAGCCATATTGCAGTGCTTTCTCTACAAAGCCCACATGATCCCCATCAGGTATCTTCTTTTTGAAGTCTCTAAATTTCTTAGAATAAATCAACAACCAATTTGTCTAAATGTGGCTCCTTTTTTACACATTAATATCTATTTTGGCAGCAATGGATCAAATTGGATTCATGGGGTCTTAAAGAGAAGGCTCTCAAACATGGAGATCAAGAGTGGGACCAGGTAAAACCATTCATAATCATGCTCATATTGTTTTATTGACTGTCTAAGAGCTAAGTATCCAGGATAACATTTTGTATTTTTCTATTGAATTTCCAGAGTGAGAATAATTTTGGGTTTGCAATCCTATTTTTAATACACTAGCTAAGTATCCAAGATGCACAGTAGGTACTCTTTCTCACCAAATTGCTCATTTTCCACAAATTTAGATTCTAGTGTATAGTTTAATATTCACTAGTTTGATTTTTTCCTTTTCAGCAAAATTAGAATCCAGTTTGTAGGTTGTGCTTTTTGTCCATGATAGTCCCCTTGATCTCATGACTCATCATAGGTATTATATTTTGCTCCAACTGTTGATCAAAATCAAATGTGGCCATCATAATATCATCCATAACCTCCATATTCTATAATTATTCATTGCTCATTTCTCATACATAGTAACCAAATAATGTAGGACTAGAGCTTGGACTACAGATGTATGCAAAAAATGATGAATCCCTGCCTCTGTAAGCCTAATTAAACACAACAACTGACATGTTGTTTCATATTTTAAATAGTCATTCGACTATCCTTTTTCTACCTTGTAAACACTTACTCAATGCATACAATAATTTATTGAAATGCAAAGTTGAATGGCCTCTTAACTCTTGACACTAATGTCAATGCATTTGTCCAAATAGGGTTAATCATATTGTGATCTAAATTTTTGTAATGAAGCCTTCCAATCTGAGCATTGATGACAATCCATCTTGTCTTTTACTACCCCTATTAAATGCTCATTGTCTTGGCACATCAACTTTCTCTCTTTGATTGACGTATCCTTATGTCCTATCATTATCCTTATGGATGCACATTGGAGCCTACTACTAATTTTATATATCGCCTAGAGTCACCCCGATATGCCTACATTTCAATGAATATTTTTTTTTTTAAAAAAAAAACTGCATTGTTCTGTCGAAATTGTGACGAACCGCAAAAATGCCCGATGAACTTGCTATGTACTCAATGAACTTTCATCGTAATGACTTGCCTATTTCATCATGAGTGTGATGAAATTTCGTCGTAATGACTTGCCTATTGCGCCGCGCGTTTGACACTCTTATGTTGCACATGCCTGGGCCTTATTCATCACTAGATCGATGACTATATGTTTCTTCTCTAACCCTTCAACAATGGTATGCTACATGTGCTCTGGGTACTATTTGTCGGTAGATCGATGATATAGTCGTCTCCATCTCGACGAATGTATGTTTATGCTCCAATGCTTCAGCGATGGTATGCCGCACGTGCTCTAGGTATTGTTCGTCACTCGACTGATGACTATATGTCATTGCTCCAATGCTTTAGTGACAGTATGCCACTCATGCTCTGAACATTTTTCATCACTAGACCGACGACACTGTTGTCTTGGTTCCGACGAATGTATGATGCTGTTCCGACGCTTTGGTGATGGTATTCCGTTTGCGATCCAACCATTGTTCATCGCACGATCGACGAAATGGGTGTCATTGTTTTGATGAGCTGGCATCGGGAGGGTGACATTTTATTGTCCATCAGGATATAGACAAAAATTGAGCGATGATGCTGATTTGTGCGATTTGTCAGTTGGCCGACAATAGATCGTCGAAATTTTGACGAATGACTGTCAGAAATTGGGGTCAAATCCATTAGTGACTATCTCTCTCTCCCTCTCTCTCAATTATTTCCCTCTCATCCCCTCCCTCTCTCTCTCCCTCTCTCTTAGTTGTGTCCATCCCACCCCTATTTATCTCTTTTTCACTCCCTCTATCTCTATCCCATCCCTCTATCTCACACTCCATCTCCCTCCAACCCCCTCTCCCTCTCTCAAGTCTCTCTCTCTCTCTCTCTCTCTCTCTCTCTCTCTCTAATTCCCTCTATCTCTCTCCCATCCCTCTATCTTTGAATCCCTTTATCTCCCAATCCCTCTCTCTCCTCAACCCTACACCCTTAAACCCTCTACCCTCTAACCTAAACCCAATACCCTCAACCTTCAACCCTAATCCATCGACCCTTTCTCAAGTCTTTCCATCCTACCCCCTCTCCCTCTCTGAGGTCTATATCTATCTCTCAAGTCTCTCCCTCCCACCCCATCTCCCTATCTCTCTCTCTCTCCCACTCTCTCTCTCACCCTCTATCCTCTCCCTCTCTCTCACTCCCTCTATCTCTCTCCCATGTTGTCTCTCTCCCTCTCTCTTAGGTATCTCCCTCCCACTCCTCTCCCTCCTACACCCTCTCCCTCTCTCTCTCAAGTATTTCCCTCCTCTCTTTCTCTCCCCCTCTATCTCTTCATCCCTCTATCTTGGGAAATCCCTCTCCCTCCTACATCTTCTCATTCTCTCAAGTCTCTCTCTCCCACTCCCTCTCTCTCTCTAACTCACTCTATCACTCTCCCACTCTCTCTCCCTCCCACCTCCTCTTCCTCTCTCTCACTCTCTCAAGTCTCTCCCTCCTGTCCCCTCTCCCTCTCTCAAGTTTCTCTCTCTACCCTAATCCATTCTCTCCACATCTCTATCTCACTTATCACTAAATTTCATTTTAGGTAGATGTTTATATTGAGTTTTTTTGTTTTTTGTTTTGTAAACATTTAGACCATTCAATTGATGATTTTATTAATCTTCATTGTTACACATAGAATTAAACATTTAATTAGATGGATCCTGCATGTAAAAGTTTAATTTTTAGGGTTTTGAAGATTAAAAATGGAAAAGTTACATGACATAATAGATTCAAATTCATTGAAACTTAAATAGAGGATTTGAACAATTGCCTCAAGGAAATGCCTCAAAGCAATGTGGTCTCATGGAATTTAAAAAACTTATATATCTATAGGATTTAAAAAGTTCATTTCTTCTCTTTGATGGACCACTCTTAGAAAAATTCACCTTCATCATATGCTTAAATAAATTCAAGTGACTTGACATAGTTTTTAATGCAAGTTTCCAGTCATTCATACCATTTACCTTTCTAACAAATAAAAAATGGGAAAATTTTGTGCGATTCAAAATGCTTATTGTCTTTCTAAGTTACCTGATTACCAAAGAAATAGTGAATAATTCCAAGATATAGCATCACATGCCCTTATTTGAATTTATTATTCATGGATTGGTTGTGTTTTTCATCATTTTCTATGTTAAATCAAGGAGCTTTGAAGGACAATCACAATGTGGTTTTGTCAACAATAAGCACAAGATTCTCTTATTTTCAAAGGTATAAACAAATTATACCCTGATTTTTAAACTTATTTGCTTCTAAGAATTTTTTATCACTCCAAATACTCCCCTCAAACCCTTCTTAACATTGATCAATGCCTACATGAAGCAATTTTGTATAAATCCCTTAAAATACTAGGTTTTACATAATATACTTGTAAAAAGAAACAATTTGTCCTTAATAACTCATGAAAAATGATCATTTAGAAACCCTCCTTTTGGTAGCACATGCATATAGGCCTACAAAAACTTTAGTGCCAAGTTTCATAGATTTTCACTTGATGTATCAAAATTTATGGGGTTTTTGAAGCTTGCCAGAAACCCTAGGTTGGGGACAACAATGTTTGAGAAAATATGCAATATGTATAGGAATGAAAAGACATGTTCGATAAGTTACATTAGTTATGAAATGCAAGTTAATGCTTTGTGTTTTAAAGATATGCAAAGCAATGTAGTCAGAAATATGAATATGTTTCATAAAATTGTTGGTGTGTTTCATAAAATGCAATGCAATAAACAATATGGATATGTTTCAAAAAATGCATTACTTAATTTTATTGTGGTATGGAGGTAGAAATGTATGAAAAATATTGTACCATAGACATTTTTGATAACATTATTTGGTAGACACGCATGGAAAATGTGGTAGCATAGAAAAAGGAAATAAGTTGTTTGAAATAATGCCTCAAAGAAATGTGGTATCATGGTGTTGTCCATCACAATGAGACCACAGTTCTTGGAGGAATTTTTCCAAATAGCTCACTATCTTCTTTCATAAAATTATTTGGTATAAATGTATGAAAAAGGCTATGGTAGACATGTTTGATAAGATGCTTTTGTATAAATGTATGGAAAATGTGGTTACATAGAAAAAGGCAGTGAGTTTTTTGAAATAATTCCTCAAATAAATATGGTATCATGGTGATTTCTATCACCATGAAACCACATTTCTTGGAGGCATTTTTCCAAACAGCTCACTACCTTCTTTCATAAAATTCTTTGGTAGACATGTATGAAAAAGGCTAACGTAGACACGTATGAAAAATGTTGTATCATAGACATGTTTGATAAGATACTTTGGTAGACATGTATGTAAAATGTGGTAGCATAGAAATCGATAGTGAGTTTTTTGAAATAATTTCTTAAGGAAATGTGTTGATTTGTAAGTATGCACATTGAATTTGTAAAGTCATGTTATTGATCACTGCTTTCTTCAAGCATAAGTGTGATTGTAGAAGTGTTTGAAATATTGCATTATTATAAATTTAAAAAATGATGTTATATGTTTCTCTCTATTGCATATCTTTAAGATGGTATTCTCTATTGTTGTTTGATGGCATATTCATTTAGGACTGTCATTGATGCATTTGTGACTATGCTTTCACCCACTTTCTAATGTGTCCAGATCAGTACATTTATGCTAGACATGGTCCTGTTTCACACCCAAACGCACCAAATCACTCTGAGCTACACTCAATCAGCTCAATCCATTAAGATTCCAAACTACAGTTGTTTTCACTAAATAGCACCACCTTGCTAAGTTGAAAAACTCCGACTACTAGTGAAAAATTGGATCCAAATATTCAATATCCATGATGTATGGTTCTACATGCTCTAGATTTATAAAACATGATGTTGTAGTAGTTATAAGACCATGTTTCCCAATGATTTTTCATGTTATTTCACATAGAAAATGGAATGAGGTTTTCTAACTTATTTAAATGATGAATATAGGAGATATGTGATAACTGCACATGGGTGATGCATCTAGAAATCAAGCTTATATTTCTGTCCATACACATATAATATCTTTACAATATCATTAAAACTAACTTGTGCATTGGTTTCATTTAATGAGAAGACATGTGTTGTGATATTAGTAGATACAAATAATTTTATTTTTTTGGATCAACAACTATCATGTTTTTTTATGTTTCATACAAGTTCATACAAGTATATATATTCCTGGGAAGTTTAAAACATCCACTTGTTCTATAGATGCAAATGCAGTGATTGCTAAGCATTAGAATCATAACCATTAGTTTTTGGATGCCACACTTACCATGAATTAAAATAAATACATTTTTCTATGATATTTTTTATGGGAAGGAGCTCTTATAGTTCATTTCAAACCTTTTTGCGTTAAAATCCTTTCCACTAGATATCAATAGAACTCAAGTAGCATGAAGCATACACACAAATACATGAAGTATAGACATGAATCATGAAGAATAAACATGAACACATGGAATATACATGAAGTATAAAAATTAATAAGTGAAGCACAAGTAATTTAAGCATTACAACGGATACAAGCCACGAAGAATGGATATTATTTACATAAGACACATTAGATGGAGCTTATTGAGAAATTGACAATAATTATTAAGCATTAGATATAGACAAATCCCATGACTAAGTCATTCAAGCATACAATTTACATAATATGCATGATAAAATCATTCAATAATGGTAGTAGTAAAGTAAGATTTTCTTTAATAAAAAATCTATAAGGTTATACAATGATATATGTTGATAAAATTGTATACAATATATCAAAAACATCCATATAGGTTTACTACAAAAGAGTCATATGGACATAAAATGTCACATATCTATCGATAGTACAAAACATATGTTCCAAAATACGACATGGGCATACAACAAATGGCCCTAATACATAGTCATTTACCTAAAGGGGAAGGAAAAAGATACCATGATACCTTCAAAATTCAGCTAGATGTAGTGCCTATTGGTTCTCTTATCTTTTGAATATGCTCACTAATCCTCCTCTCTTCACTCCTCTAGAGTTGCAACTAATACAATAAAAAGCATAGATGTTAATACATATAAATTGAATTGTGGAATGACATATAACAAAATATAATCACTTACTGCATACAAATAGTCATCATGAACATTTACAAAATTACCATGTCCATGATAAGGAGTGACAATCACCTATAGAAACCATCAAGATAGAAATTAAACTACATACAAGTATCTTGAAAATTCTCAATAATAGACTATAAAATAGAAAATATAATGTCAATTTGACTAATCTATTGCATACCTCTCTCAAAGGATTAGAAATAGCTATTGTTGAAAAAAATCCATGGTCCATCATGCCACCAACATTGATAGGGTTGTATGATGTCAACATCTAAAAATGAAACAACAAATCTAAAAGTCATATAAACAAGTTCAGGTAGTCCCTTTATAATTGTCATAAATGAGTAGAAAATGAAGATGAAAAAAGAAGAAATATGACTATCATAAATGAGAAGAAATTAAAAATGTAAAAGTGTAGAAAATTCATAGATAAAAATTCAAACAGTTCATGCATAATGAGTGCAACAAATTTTGAAGGAATCTAGTCAAGAATGGTGATACATATAACAACAATCAATACAAGGTAAAGGTCGATGACAATTGAAAGAATTTGAAACAAAATGTTAAGAAAAAATTGGGAGGTGATGGAATTCTATGCAGCAATACAACCCCTATCGGTGGTAGTGACCTTTCATGAAATATTAAATGGTTGGCCTTAGTAGAGACTGCAATATAGTGCTAATAGATCACAAAATGGTGAAATTATTAAGTCTAGTGGGATAGTCTAAACTCTTGAAAATGCTAAAATTTAGTGCTCATTGAGATTCAAATTGCATATGTTGATGAAGCAATGTTAATGAAAGCATGTTGTCAACATAGTGATAATGCCACAATGAAGTTCTCATGAATGAAGTGAGGATTTATATGTTACTAGAAGCTTTCAAATGGATAATGGAACATACAATGAATTAGGACATGCCTAGGGTTTTACTATAACACATGAATTTTGTTGTTGATGTGTGAAATAGTAATGGAGAAGAGAACTTTGGTCAATAATTAGTGAAAGGAAAGATTTCTTGTAATAGTACATGTGTATAGGATAAAATTTGGATGGAGGTGTTATAACATGGAAGGGATAAAGAGACAAGACAAAGAGGGGATAATGGAACATATGGTGAAATAATAGAGGGTACAATGGGATGGGAGTGAAATGTTATAATGGAACATAGAATGGACTAGTAGAGATTAGTGGGATGGTCTAAGAGGGGATTGTAGAATGTAGTGTGTGCTGGAAACACAAGGGAAGATAACTAAGAGGGGGGTGAATTAGTTGTCACAAAAAATTTACTTATTAAACTTAATCTCAGATCTAATAAATAAACATGAAAGCTTAAACTATCATGACATCATAAACACACATAACACCAAGATTTTTGCATGGAAACCATGATAGGGGAAAAACCATAGTGGAGGTTAATCGACAAGATTATAATATGTTAAAAGTATTATAAATGGGGAATGCACATGCATTCAGGAACAATACCTAGAGCTCACTGCTCAAATACAAAAAGGCTTACTACCCAAAGGAAGACACGTTGTCTTACAATCACATTAAGATTAAATCTATCTAAGAGATTTTGAACTGAGAAAATAATATTTTCTAATACTTGATTACTGTTCTAGTCAAGCACACGAACACACTTTCTTTTGCTCACTCTTCTTCACACTTTACTTTTACCTTTGAAATATCTAAACTTTATTTGCACACCACACTCACACTCACATCATGCATTAGATGGTATAAAAAATCTATCATATATATCTACATCTAAGGATAACATTAGCTAGATGTCAGCCCAACAAAATTTCAAATGTGTACAAACTATCTACCCAAATTAATAAATAATTTATTAATGTGAATCAACCGATATCGGCCAAAACATAATATGGACCAAAAAAATGTCTTGAACACAAAAAAACTTAAAAAATTAACCTCGAAGATCCACAACACGCTACAATCACCCTGTCGGCCATGAACATGAAGACCATGAACAGACAAAATAAAATAACCAATCACGAGCACAACGATCAATGCAAACCAACAAGATAGATAGAGAAAATTCTAGAAACATCCACAAGCATCATGAATGACCACAAAATCATTCACAACAACTCAGATTACTAGAATCACATCATCTTCTTCCAAGAACACTAGCTATAACAACAAAAAAACTATTATAACATGGATACTCATTACTTGATCAAATCTTCATGCGAAAATATAAAACTTTTGGTGGATAAACTATATATACATGAAAAAAATCCTTTAATCTACAACTCCTTACCATCAATATACTGAACTAGCCACCATACTGAACTTCACTGCATCACCAACAACATGTAACTTATTTTATTACAATTTTCTCAATATCCTCACCATATACATCCTTAACAGACATTAATGCCAATAGTGTTGACATCAATAACAACCACATATCATAAATATCTAATAATCTCAAACAATATCCACCTTTGGTATTGATGGAAACACATGATGTGAAAAACACCATCAATGAAAATTTATCTTAGCACTTTCTCCCACTTAGGTTTTGACTCTTTTCTCCTTAACTCTTTCAAAGATTTTCACATGACTCTTCTCCCCCTTTGACATCAATGAAAAGGTACACATTATTTCTCCACATAATTTATGAACCATATATCTGAGCATCTAACTACTCCCCTGAGTAGTAGCCACCACAACATCAATCTGGATCACATGATATGACTATGAAATTCACAGACTGATGCAAGTCATTACATCTTAATTCTGATTATGAGGGGTAATAACCCCTAGCTTCCCTCTAAGATAATCAAAATTATCCTTAGGCAAGGGCTTGGTAAAGATGTATGAAATATGTTCCTTAGTAGGCACATACTCCAATTTGACTTCCTTTTCACTCACCTTCTCTCTCAAAAGTGAAACTTGATAGATAAATGTTTGGTTTATGAATGTAGCACCAAATTCTTAGAAATTTTAATTGAACTTGAATTATCACATAATATAGTAAAAGGTTCATCATACACAACTCTGATATCTTTCAACACTGCTTCATCCATAATACTTGAGTATAATTATTAGCAACAACAATATATTTTTCCTTTTAGTAGATAAAGAAATGGCTTTCTTCTTCTTACATAACCATGAAATTAGCTTCTTTCCCAAGAAAAATTCACCACCACTAGTACTCTTTATGTCAATCACATCTCCTATCGAATCAGCATAAGTAAAAGAACTTAAGGTAAGGTCATCTTCTTTAGGATACCATAGAACAAAATCAATTGTTCCCTTCAAGTACCTAAAAATCCTCTTAACAACTATCACATGAGATTCCTTAGGATCAGCTTGAAATCTTGCAATAAGGCATACATAATTCATGATATCAGGTCTAGTTTGAGTCAAATAGAACAATCCACCAATCATGGATATGTATCTAGTCTGATTTGTTTTAGGAGAACCATCATCTTGATTCAAATTACATGCAATCACCATAGGTGTACCAATTGGCTTTGAATCTTCCATACCAAACTTCTTTAGCAATTATTTCACACACTTGGACAAAGATATAAAGATCCCTTTATCTAGCCGGGAAATTTTCAATCCCAAAAATAATTTCATTTGTCCAATCATAGACATATCAAACTCACTTTGCATCTCATCA
This sequence comes from Sequoiadendron giganteum, assembly GCA_007115665.2. Classification (NCBI taxonomy): domain Eukaryota; kingdom Viridiplantae; phylum Streptophyta; class Pinopsida; order Cupressales; family Cupressaceae; genus Sequoiadendron; species Sequoiadendron giganteum. Next base: position 889,598,279 of record CM021100.1, read on the forward strand.
AAATAATTCATGCATAGATTATCATCTCGTCCAAAAATAATATCATCAACAAAGACTTCAACAATCAAATATTTATCATGATCAATCTTGAAATACAAATTACTATCAATATTACCTTTATTAAATCTAGGCTTCAACAAATACTTGTCCAATCCAGCATATTAGGCTCTTGGGGCTTGCTTAAGTCCATACAGTGCTTTCTTAAACCAAAAAACCTTATCTCCCTTATCAATCAAATGAAATCCATCAGGTTCCTCAATATAGACTTCTCATATAGTTCACCATTTAGAAATGTCGACTTGACATCCATTTGATAAATCTTGAAGTTTTTGTAAGCAACATAAGCAAGAAATAGTCTCACAGCTTCAATCCTGGCAACAAGAAAAAAAGTTTCTTCAAAGTAAATTCATTCCATTTAGGAGTATCCTACACACACAAGTCTTTCTTTGTTTATATCAACTTCACCTTGCTCATTTAGTTTGTTTCGAAAGACCCATTTAGTTCCAATTACATTTTTGTCCTTAGGTCTAGGAACAAGAGTCCATGTATCATTATTCTCAATTTGTAGTAGTTCTTCTTTCATTGCTTCCATCCAATGTTCATCTTTGCATGCTTCATTGACACTATTAGGCTCAGTCTTACAAATCAAACAACATTCTTTTGCAATTCTTCTCCTAGTTTGAACACCTTTGTTCTTGTCACCTATAATCTGATCTTCTGAATGATTTAATTTTACATACCATGGAGTCTTAGGTTTTTCTTGAACTTCCGGCTCTTGTGATGTTACTTCTACACTTTCACTAGTTTCTTCCTCTTGATTTTCTTGATTTAGAGTATGATGTTTCTTTCCTTTATCTGAATTGTTGTTTTGATTGTCTAAATCATATCCACAAGTTTTGGATGGTCTAAATGTGTCTTCATCAACCTTTACATTAGTGCTTTCAATTAATTTCCTTAATCTCTTATTGTAGCATCGGTAGGCTTTAATTTGAGTAGAATAACCAAGAAATATTCCTTCATCACTTCGAGCATCAAAATTTCCTATATCTTCATCTCTTTCGATATTGCATTTAGTCCCAAATATTTTGAAGTGTCTCACAGTAGGATTATGACCAAACCATAGCTCATAAAGAGTCTTACCAGTATCCCTTTTGACATGTACCTGGTTGAGAGTATAAAATTTAGTACTCATAGCTTCTCTCTAGTAGATATGAGGAACATTTCCATCCAACATCATAGTCCTAGCAACTTCTTGAATTGTCTTGTTCTTCCTTTCCACAACTCCATTTTGTTAAGGGGCCCGTGGGGAAGATAATTGTCTCTTTATTGCATGCTCTTCAAAAAAATAATTAAACTCACCAGAAATGAATTCACCACCTCTATCAAATCTCAAAATTTTAATCTTTAAACCTATCTTTGTCTCAACCATAGCCTTGAAAATCTTGAATTTCTCTAGAGCTTCAAATTTTTACCTTAAGAAAGCAACCCACATCAATCTAGAATGTTCATCGATAAGTAACATGAAATGCATGTCTCCTTGTAGACTTCTAACTCTAAAATGACCACACAAGTTAGTATGCACAAGCTTCAATACTTCATTTGAACAATAATTTTTACTTCTTGAATGAAACACTATTTTTCTTCCCTAACTGGAATTCCTTGCATATAGTATTAGTAGGTTTTGTCAACTTATGAAGATCTGTCACTGCCTGGGTAGAAATTTTCTTGATAATATTGTCAAAGTTTACATGACACAATATTCTATGCCACAACCAACTTAAATCTACTTGAGCAATCAAAAAAATTTATCAGCAGTACTTAGGTGAAAGATATTACCTTTTATTTTTGTACCAAATGCAATCATATTTCTAGAACTCCCCAATATTTTACACTTACCATCCTTGAATTGAAGATTATATCCCTTGTCCACCATATGTCGAAAACTCAAGAGAATATGCTTCAAACCTTCCACATATAAAATATCATCAGTATTATGCTTACCATCAAAAGGAATGGATCCTCTACAATAGATTACACTAGCTTTATCATCATTAAATCTTACTAAACCACCATCATACCTTTCCAGGCTCACAAATTTACTTTTATCACCTATCATGTGATGAGAGCATCCACTTTCAATCACCCATTCATATTTTTCATCAACTTTGGTAGCTAAAGATTTCTCCACATTCATGTAGCTAGTAGAATCAATAGGCACAGGCTTATTTTCCTTGATAGCAATGAATACCCATTCATTCTCACTTGCATTTTGTTTATCACATTCATCATTTGTCATACCTTCATCAATAGAAAAATAAAAAATTCTTTGGAATCTAAGCTTGTTAGATCTTGGCTTAGGAACTCTTTTAGGACACCTTAAGGAAAAATGACCTATCTTATTGCAAGAAAAAAATTTAAGAGGAAATTCCCCTTTATACTTACCTTCACCTTTGGCTACCCTCTTTCCAAGAAGTGCTTCAAGCTCATTTACTTTTCTCTCTTCTTCCTCAATCTCTCTCATTTCTTGCTCATATTTTGGACACTTTTCTAGAAGAAATTTCTCTCAGATCATATCTCTGCTTATCTTTCCAAGATATAGTAGCTTTGAATGTAGATTATGTCTTAGGAAGAGATTAACCAAACTCATTTAGCTCAAAAGTAGCAAGCTTACCAATCAACATGTCTCTGGTTACATTTGTTACATTTTAGATCTCCTCAATAGAAACAACTTTGTGTCTATATGCAACATGCAAGGATCTAAGCACTTTAGAAATAATCTATGATTCTTCCAATGTTCCACCAACACATCTAGTACTACACACAAGTTCATTCACTCTCCACATAAAAGATGTGATTTTATCATCTTCACCCATTCTTAATGTTTCATATTTCACTTTTAGACTTTACAGCTTAGCAATCTTCACATGAGTATCACCTTCATACAAGGTTTCCAACTTTTTCTATATCTCATAAGCAGTCTTCAGCTCCATTACATTTTTCATTTCAAATTCATTTAGATCACTCAACAATTCTTCCTTAGGCTTCCTTGATTTCCCCTACAGTGGAAGGACCATTCTAAGGGATGATATATCTATTCTTTGTAGTTATCTAGTAGGACTCGCAAATTCATCTCAGATGAAACTCCATTTGCATCTTTCATAGAGAATAATTTGTTCCACCAAATCTTAGACTATCCTTCTTATATGTCACCATTGTGGATCACATCAAGTGATCAAGCTTCTTTAGAGGAACCTGCTCTGATACCAATTTTTGGCAACACAAGGGATGACAACTCAGGGGGGGTGAATCAATTGTCACATAAATTAAAATTATTAAACTTAATCTCAGATCTAATAAATAAACATGAAATAATAAACCATCATCACATAAAAAATACACATAACACTGATATTTTTACGTGGAAACCCTATTAGGGGAAAAACCACGGTGGAGGTTAATCCATAGGATTATGGTCTATTAAAATTATTATAAATGAGGAATGCACATGCATTCAATCACACTACCTAGAGCTCACTACTCAAATACAAAAAGGATTACTACCTAAAGGAAGACACACTGTCTTATACTCACATTCAGATTAAATCCATCCAAGAGATTTTGAACTGAGAAAATAGCATCTGCTAATGCCTGATTATAGTTTTGGTTAAGCACATGAACACACTTTCTTCTACTCACTCTGCTTCACAGTTTACTTCTTCCTTTGAAAGATATAAAAATTATTCACACATAGCACTCACAGTTTGCATGGCTTAAATTCAAATCATGCATCAAATTATATAAAAAATCAATCATATATATCCACATCTAAGGATAACCTCAGCTACATGTCGGCCCAACAAAATATAAAATGTGTACAAACTGTAGGACCAAATTAATAAAAAAATTATTAATTTGAATCAACCAATGTCATCCAAAACATAATAAGGACCCAAAACAACATGTCTCAAACACAAAACACCTTAAAAAATTAGCATTGATGATCCACAACACACTACAATCACCCTGTCATCCATGAACATGAAGAACATGAGCACAAAGAATAAAATCACCAATTGTGAGCACAACGATCAATCTGAACCAAAAACATAGATAGAGAACTATCTAGAAACATCCAAAAGAATCATGAATCACCACAAAAGCATTCAAAACAACTAAAATTATGAGAATCACATCATATTCTTATAGGAACACCAGCTACAACAACATAACAACTGTTAGAACACCGATACTCATAACTAAATAAAATATTTATGTGAGCCTCTAAAAATTTTGGTGGATAAGATATATATAATTGACAACAAAACCTTTAATTTCTAATTCCTTAACATCAATATACAAAACTTTCTACCATACTAAACTTCACTGCATTACCAACAACCTACAACTTATTTTACTACAATTTTTTCAATATTCTTGACATATACAACCTTAACGACATGAATGCCAGTAGTGTTGACATCAATGACAACCACATATTAGAAATATCCAACAATCTCCAATAAGGTGAACTATTAGAGGTTAATGGGATGAGATTAGGAGGGAATAAAGGAACATAGGGTGAATAAGGGGAAGATAATGGGACAAGAACAAGAGGGGATAATGGGACATACAATGAAATAGGAGAGGGTAATGGGAAAGGAATAAAAGGGATTAATTGAACATATAATGGACTAGAATATATTAATGGGATGTGCTAGGATGGGATAAAAAAATAGCATGAACTATTAGAGATTAATGGTATGGGATTATGAGGGAATAAAGGAACATAGGGTGAATTAGGAAGTTTCTATGGTTCGACTATAGTACATGAAGTGGTAACTTGACCTATGTGTAGTAATAATAGAGAAGAGTTATAGGATGAAATTTAGATAAAGATGGTATAACATAGAATGGATAAAGGAATACAGGGTGAAACATAGGGGATGATGGAACATAGGGTGAAATAATAAATGGTACAATTAGAATGGAGTAGAAGGGCATAATGAAACATAGGATGGACTAGTAGATATTAGTGGGATGGGCTAGGAGGGGATCACATAAAATAGGTTGACCTATTAAATGTTAATGGGATGGGATTAGGAAGGAATAAAGGAATAAAAAGTGAATTAGGAGAAGATAATGTGATATGATCAAGAGGGGATGATGGAACATAGAATGGACTAGTAGAGATTAATTGGATGAGCTAGGATGGGATAATAAAACATTTTTAAGGTGAACTATACTAGAGGTTAATGGGAAGTAATTAGGAGGGGATATTAGACCATAAAGTGAATTAGGTGGTGTCTAAGGTTTGAATATAGGACATGAAGTGGGAAATTTAGGTGTGTAGTAATAATGTATAAGAGATTTGGTCAATAATGAGAAAAAGTAAAGGTTTCTTGTAACGATGTTTGTATAAGATGAAATATGGAGGAAGGTCCTATAATATATAAGGTGTTAAAGATTGGGATATGTTATATAAAATGGTTAAAATACGTGTGATGATAAGAATGGTAAATATAATTATGATCTCAAAAGATGAACCAATGTTTGTGTTTCTCATCAATTTTTTTTATTTGTATATGCAAAACTATGAAAACTAGCTAACTTTGTTTTACAACACCATTAATGAATAAAGGTTACCTAAGTGAGCTTTTTGGGGACATGAATAGTGAGGTGTGGAGATCAAAGGTTCACCAAGAAACTATTTGACATCCAAAGCATGTTATGACGCAAGCATTCAACTATTCAAATGCAATAATAATATCTTTAATACTCGCTGCATACTTGTGGACTCAACAAATAAGGATCTGCAAAAATGGAGCACATCTCATGAACACTCCAACCCTAAAGTTTCATCATATTTATTCTATTAATAAAGTTATTCTTAAATTTGAAAATATAATTTAATAAAAAAAATTAAATGAACTTGCTAAATTTCACCTGAGTATCAATGCTGAATGTATTATTTAGAAATTTATCTATCATAGCCATCACCTTTGTAACTGATGTAGGTTTTGTAGCTACATCAAGAGCACTCTAATAATTGTACATGAAAAAAAAACCACTAGCACCACAATGGTGGGGTGGATCTTGGGGCCTACACATCTCCTCCACATCAGGCTCTACTAATGGCCTCACACACTAAATAATGGTCTAGGTGAGTGAGCTAATTGACTCCAACATTTCAACCTCAACACTGTCCTTAAAAATGAAAGGAGTGATGATATGCTCCACCATGGGTTTGGCCAAGGGTCTTTGTGCTAGCTATGGATTACATCATGCAACCAGTCTATCATGTGTGGAGCCCCCACCTCTATCGTGAAAGTCTAAAATGTCAATCTGGCATATTATTGAGGACAAGCTCACAATATAGTTTCCTCAAAAATTACTATGGTACCTCATGGTTATTGCATAGATGTTGGTCAGCTACCATCCACCATCACTCCTAAAATTTATTTTTAATTAATTCATGGTGGCACCAATGGATGGGGAACCTCTTGCATGCATGAGATAAAGATGTGTTGTTTCTCGGTTCTATAAATATGGAAGACGAGTCAACTTTTCTAATCTTTTTTTTTTTCACATCTACATATGACATAACACTAGCATATTATTATCTTAACTCATGCCCTTTAGTTGACCAAAAAATTATTTTCTTGTTGATTTCTCCTACATGAGCTATAATTGACTTCAACGACTGGGAAATCCATCTCCTATAAGGGTGGGTTTAAGCATGCTTAGTTAGTCTTCCAATTAATTGCTCAATGTCTCTTTTATTATTTTCAATTTGATTTAGGATATTTTCTTCTATTCCTTTAGGATGCATATGAACTAATGAAGGGGTTTGAGGTTTTTCTTGACCAAGAGTCTCTTTAAGAGGGGGTTATTTTAAATTATCAAAGTTTGGAGGTGGAGATTCATTCCCTGAGAATTAGAACAAATTTTTATTGAAAATACCTATTTCAATCTACATTCTAAATCAAATAAAAATAAAAACAGCATAAATGCATACCTCTTCACAATCCTCAAACTCTTTGATTTTTTGGTGGCATCCTCATGAAGAATTGAAAGCTAAGAGTGAAAAAAATAAAAGAGATTTGGCAAGTGTGAGTTGCACAGATGAAAAACTCCAAGACAAGTTGCGGGTTGAGCAAAAATGACAAAGGAAGACTTGTTTTCTGTTTTTATTCAAATTTTTCATTTAGCACACAAAAAATGGTCAAGCCATTTGGTGTGTGCCAAATTTGGTGCTCACCAAATTTGACGTGTACCAAATGGTCCTTTTTCGCATTTTTCTCTCAATTTTCCATCAAATTTGTGTCATAGATCCATGCACTTACCCATTCTTCAAGTCTAACAAAATTACTTTTGTCACTAGTCATATGATTAGATCATCCATTTTCAACAACCTAATAATTCTTATCTTTAGCATGAAAATTAGATACCAAAGTATGTTCAACCTTATTGTCATCTCTGAAACACTTTCCTTCACACAACTTTTAGAGTTAGCAGAACTAGATTCTTCTTTTATAGATAAAAATTAAGCATTCATTGCGATGAAAATCTCCATAGTTAGACTCATCATAAAAAATACCAACATATTTTTAGAACACAATGATCTACTAAGAGGGGGGTGAATCACTAGATATTAAAACGTTTTAGTTCCTAAAAAAAACCTTTTGCAGATTGAACCTTAAACACAAATGTGTAGATTGAAATACTAATAGATATAATAACCACACACATAAGAGAGATCAACACATAACACCAGATATACATGGAAAACCCAAGATGGGAAAAACCAGGTGAGAAATGCGGTTAGGACCTATTGTTCTAATCTAGCCTCACAAGCATGAAAGTTCAGTTACAATGTCTAGGGCTACAACCCCAAGGAAGTTTCAAGGATGCTACAACACCCTGATATAAGCTACAACTCAGTGCAAATGGAGGCTACAACCTCTTATAAAATTACAAGTTCAAGTATACATATGAGTGGTTCTACATAAACCTGAGATGCATCAATACATACAATACAATGTCACACTTATTGCAGCTTACACTCTGTTACTGTAGTTGTACTCTCAACAGTGCATAATTTTTTTCTTCACTCTCCTCTTCTCTACACTCTCTTATTTATTGTATTCTCAGTTGCACATCTCTCTATTCAACACTTTGTGCACTCGATAACTTCTCATTCTTGCAAAATCAAAACATCCATACAATACCCAATAGTCTTCCTTATTTACCAACTTAAAATTATTACCTCAAGATCTGCTACATTAGCCAAATCAGCCCTCGCATCCTGTTAGTGTTTCATTCTCTTGCAAACCTCACCAGAAATCCACTTCTACATCAAGCCACACAAGATTTATTTATGATACAAAGAATATTCCTTTTTTCTCTCTATCAAATTCTAAAATTTTATTATGCATTTAATGTATACTCCTATCAATATGATATGATTTGATCTCGATCAACTTTTAGGGTTTCCTAAATTTTTCCTTACACCACCTCTTCATCAAAATTCATAAAATTTAATTCGGGTACAAATAAATTTCCCAATTTAGTTCTCTATCAACCCTAGAATCTAATATGCATTAAAGGTATTCTCTTGTCAGTAAGATTAGATTCGATCTTGATCACTTCTTCAATCTGTTCTACCACCTAGCCAATCAAATATTCACTAACATTGGTCATAGGTGTAGCTAGACCAATTAATTCTCATTTCCATGTCGGTTACTAGTCAAAACCCTCATTCACACTTGTCAAAGATGTTTAGATATTTGCATTTGAACTCTAGTTGTAGATCTATTCCTTCATGCCTTGATCTTTTCATCAACATTCACTATGGTGTCTTTAAACCTTGACCATTGGATAGTCGATTTATTAAACCACCATGCTTGATCTACCATATCGCTCTATCATTGGGAATCCATTCAAATTCCCAATGATATGATTTCCATGTTATCTAATCAGACCCACAACCTACATGTCATCCATTTCATTTCCACTTCATTCGCAATACCAATGCTCAATGACATCTAGCAATCACTCTTTTCCACCTATCATCCCCTGACGAAATATGTCATTGTCACCACATGTCATGGTTCAATTATTTTTTCCACGTGCCATCCTATCATTTGATCTCTAATTGTACCCTCTTTCCTACTAGAATATTGAGTGATTGACAATTTTGATGGATGGAACCATTTAGGTGTGTGCAAAATTATCCTAAAAGTGCGATCAACTGATATTATGGACTTGTGAGGACCCCATTTGATAGACTCCAAAAGACTGACTAGTATCAGAGGTTGGACTATCGAGTGATCAAGGAATCAAGCTAAAATTAGGTTTGGATCCCACAAGATATTATAGGCTAAAACTCTGACTAAGGTGACTTTCTAATAATACAAAGGATGGGGCACTTTTTATGAAATTAATACTTTGATGCTAAACATCATCAGGTCATAGGAGGAACTCGTACTTGATTCCTACTAATATTGAACTGTCACCTCGACTCACTGAATATGTGTAACCTTGAGCTCTATGTGGAGGGGCCAGTCACCCTCATGATATCAACAACATAAGTTATAATTTATGTGATGAGTTACTTGCTATTGATATTCAACTTCAAGATAGAAAAAATATTGAGGACGCCATGACTGAAAACACATTGGGTTTTAACTATACACCCTAATATTACTAGAGAGAGAACAAAATTCATTTTTAGGTATGTTCTACATCTTCTAGGACTTCACAAAACCTTTCTCAAATCCTCTTGAAAAAACCATCATGAATATGTAGCTTGTTCACCCTTTTGACATCAATTACAACAATAGTCCAACAATCTCCCCCTTTGGCATTGATGGAAACACTCTAACTGTTCGATCTAGAACTAGTGAGCTTTGCACCAGTTTTATTAACACATTGTAACATTGCAACTCCCCCTATGACATGCATCTCATCTCTTTTTTTTAGCGTCAAATTTCTCCCCCTTTGACATCAATGGAAAAGGGTACACTCCCCTTGAGGAAAGGCTCCAATTTTGAACTTTGCAACCATCAAGTCATTAGAAAAACTCCAATTTTGAACTCTACAGTTTACATGACTTGATCACATTAATTTTAACTAGGGTTGAATAATGGATCATTGAAGCCCCCCCTATATACATGCTCTATCACAAGGGTTTAGTGATATGATGTGAGAGAAACTACTCCCAACTTCTACCTCAATTATTCAAACTGCTTTGTAGGAAGGGGTTTTGTAAATATATCAGCCACTTGTTCCTTGGTGAGAACATACTCCATGTTGAATTCCTTATTTGCAACCTTTCCTTTGATGAAGTGATAATTGATTGATATAAGCTTTGTTCTAGAATACATCACTACATTCTTTGAGATATCAATGGCACTTAAACTGTCACAAAGAATCGAAATGGGCTCATTTTACTCTACCTTGATGTCCTTCGATGTCTACTTCATTAGTAATACTTCAGTGCGACATGCAACTGCTGTAACATATTTTTCTTCTATAGTATAAAGAGTAATAGATTCTTTCTTTTTGCTCATCCAGGAAACGAATTTGTTCCCTAGGAAGAATTATTCTCCATTGGTACTCTTTTCTTCATCCACACTACCTTCCTAATTAACATCTGTATATGTTGCTAATGTGAAATATTTGCATTTGGGATACCATAAACCATAGTCAACAATTCTTTTGATGTATCTAAAGATTCTCTTTATAGCATTGACATGTGATTCTTTTGGTTGTGCCAAAAACCTAGCTACCATACAAACTACTTGCATTATATCATGCCTTGATTCAGTTAGATATAGTAGACTTCTAATCATATATCTATACAGAGTCTGATTTGCATCAAGTGACTCATTTGATTTACTCAATTTGCAGCTAGTAACAATGAGAGTACTGACTAGCTTACAATCCTCCATGCCAAAAATTTAAGAATTTCTTTTGAACACTTGGTTTGTAATATAAAAATACCTCTATCATTTATTATAATTTGCAAACCAAGAAAAAATATGAGGTCTACTAACATGTACATTTCAAACTCATCTTTCATGTTTTTAGTAAATATTTTACACATAACATCACTACTACCACCAAATATAATATCATCTAAATAAAATACAACAATGATAATTTGTTTACCCTCAAATTTGAGATATAGATTGCTATCAAAACAACCTTTCTTGAATCCTAGATATTGATCTAATATTGAATACCAAGCCCTTGATGCTTGCTTCAAACCATACAATACTTTCCTCAATTTTCAAACATAATCATCATTCTTTAACAACTAAAAACCTTATGGATGCTTAATACATATTTCCTCTTCGAGGTTTCCATTTAAAAATGCAGATTTGACATCCATTTGATTTACTTTAAAACATTTATACATAGAAAATGAAAGAAAAAACCTAATAGCTTCTAATCATGCAACTGGAGCAAATTTTTCTTAAAAATAAATACCTTCTAATTGTACATATCATTCGCACACTAATCTTGCTTTGTTTCTGATCACAACTCCATCTTCATTCAAATTATTTTTGAACACCCATTTTGTGCCTATTACATTCTTTCTTGATGGTCAAGGAATCAATTCCCAAGTTTTGTTATTTTCAATTTGATTAATTTCCTCTTCCATTCCTCTTAACCAAATTTCATCCTTACTTTCTTCATTTAAACCTTTTGGTTCAATCTGAGACAAGAGAGAAAATTTTACTTGTTCTTTGTCCTTTGTAAGTCTCCTTCTAGTCTGCACTCCTACATTCTTGTCACAAATTATTTGATTTGTATGATGATCTTTTTGCACATATTTTGTAGGAGCACGTTCAACCTCTTGCTAATTCTCTTCTTCTAGTTCTTATTATTCAACTCGTGCATCTATGTGTTGTGTAGTTTTGCACACATGCCCCTCTGAAAGTGGGGACCCTCTCCTGGCCTGACTTTTAGGATGTTTTTGTGGCTTGCCCCCCTCTTTTTGTGCTTATCTTTAAAAATATTGGAGTTTTGGTCTTTGGTTCTTTCCTTGGTTGTGAGTTCCTTGTAGTTTTGGAGTCTTGCAGATGCCGTCTATGGGGTGGTCTTCTTTTTCCTTTTGTTTTCTCTCTTGGTGTTTTTGTTTGGGTCCTAAGCACTCGTTTTCTTCCCTTAGCTTTCCCTTATTTTCCTTGTTTCCTTTTGTACTTCCAGGAGCGGAACCGGGATGAGATCAAACTTTGAGCTTTGGATAAGTTCTTGGTTTTATCTTCGTTCCTATTCTGACTGCACTTGCTTCCTATTCTTTTGCTTCCTTCTTCATTTTATTTGTTTTCATCCTAAGGGTCGTTTTCCTCCCTTAGTTTTTTTGCTTTGATTTTTTCTTTGCTTCTTGAAGGTAGAACCAGGATGAATCCAAAATGTGAACTTTGGCTAAGTTCTTGGTACCATCTTCATTCCTATTATGGTTCCACCTCCTGCATTCTCCTTTTTTCGTTTGTTTTTTTGTCCTTGGCCGAGGGGTTGGTTTCCGCCTTTGGGTTTTCTCCACTTCACTTTTCCCTCATTTTTTGAAGCCAAGACCGAGAAGGAATTTGGATTTGAACTTTGGCAATGTTCATGGTTCCTTTCTCATTCACATTCTACCTCCACTTCCATTAAGGTGGGTTTTGTTTCCGCTTGTTTCCATTCGGTTCCTATTTTGGTTCCTATTCATCCTCCGCCTCCACCAGTGTGGGTTCTAGTTTCATTCCCGCCTATTTCCCTTTCCTCTGCATTCCCTTTCCATCTCCGTCTTTGCCTGTCTTGGGTCTATATTCTTGTTTTTCTTGTGGTTCCACCTCCGCCTATCTCTGGTTTTGTCTCCACCTCCGCCTAGGTTTATACTTGATTTTGTTGCCTTAGGAACTCTAATGGATCTTCTTGGATTTTGATGATGTCTTGGGCATTAATGGTGGCCCATTGGATTGTAGGTTGGATCAAGCTTGGGGTTGTTGGATGTACTTTGAATATTTGGCATGATTTGCAAGTGTAGTCAAGTACACTTTGTGGCCGCTATCACGAAACCCACTCTCTCGCGCAAGGCTAATTTGGTTGGTGTCCATTAATGGCTGGCAGGCATGATCTAAGGGGGCTCAACTTGGTTTTGTTTGATCTAAGCTGTTCATTTTCTTAGCTCAGGTCTAATTCATGGCTCGTTTTCTTGTTGGTGTATTTCATGTGTGTGGCTATTCATGCAGGTGAAGTCTTTTGGTGGGCATGGCTCAAGGAACAGTTCCCTTGACTTTGTGCTATCCCAATTTAATCTAATGGGGGTCCTTTCTGCATTTAATTCTTGACGAAAAATTATTGTTGGCTATTGGGGCCGATTTGAGTGGTGGTCAAGCTTCTTTGAAACCCTAGCTCTATTTCATGTGGGCCTATTTTTCTATAAGTATGGCACTCTGCCTCATTTGTAAAGGTTGGAATTGGCTCAGTTAGGATTAAAAATGGTAGACTAAGTTAGAGGACTTGTAATCATTAGAGTTAGTAGTAGAGTAGCATGTTAGAAGATTATAATTTAGTTTTCACATTTAAATCAAGTGTTGTAACAAACCATAATTGTTGCTATTGCTAATATTATGATTTAATACAAAGTGCAAACATTGTGTTATGACTGTTTCCCTCTTTGTATTGAATAATATTGCATGTTTCTTGTTCTATATTTTAAATCACCTGGAAATGTTTGGATATATCTTAGGTTTAATTATTAATGTTTGTGATTTAATTTTTCGAGTGTTGTAGCAATCCTTGGTTCATATTTTGGGCAGCTTCTTGATTGTGGGAATGTTATGCAAGGTAAACCTATACCTCATATTCATGTTCTTAGTTCAACTATATATATTCATTCAATCTCATTGAATGAATGCCTACAACATGTAAATATTTAACACCTTAGAAGATTGCATTGATTTCTACAAGATTGTAGGTATAGCCTGAGTCGACCAAAAACTAGTTTAAGGGATTGGTCCACTCTGGATATTTCATCATTTGGATGATTAATATTAGAAGTAGTGTTAACAATTAAAACTTCTGACACCCTCATATTTTTTTGTTTCTTTTATTAAATGGTTAGAACTTGAAGTTAAAGCATCACCATATCTTAAAATCTAATGAGTTTAGAGCTTCCCGCATTTTTACGTAAGAACCCTTGTGATTACCAACATATTCACATATTATCATTGATCTTTTTCTACTGCATTATCATAACTTGACACCCGTGAGACCTTAGGGTTATCTCTCTGATCATAGAGACCAAAATTTCGAGAGAGAGGATAAGTTTTATTCTATTTGAGTTGTTTTTGTGCATAAACACCAAACAATAGGATTGACACTAGAAGGATGGCCTGAACAAGCAAGCTAGAGCGTTTTCTAAATGCCATTTCTCCTAAGAGGCTCAGAAGGAGAACGAGGTCTATACCAAGAGGAGAAGAAGAGTTTCAAGAATTTTCACCTCCAACCTGGTCAAGAAGGACTAGAAGAAGGGATGAACTATCATCCATTCCATCATTTCCACCATCCCCACCTCCATCCACTTCATCTTCATTTGATTCAAAGACTGGTTCCATTCCACAACCCCAGCCAGTCATCCATCGACCATTACCACCTCCACCAATGGATTTTTTGTCAAATAACCCATCACCTCTGACATTCAATAACTATAATGATATGGCCAAGAACCCTGAGCATTGTTTCTCTAAGTTTCACATGAGACCCAAATAGTATAGAAGAAAAACATTTTAGGATCTTTCTGACTTCTCTAAGAGATAGAGGGATTAATCATGAGGATGTTACATGAAATTTTTTTCCCTGTTATCTAGGAGAAGAGGCCTTTTATTGGTATAACCATTTATCTAATGCATCCATCTCTAATTGGGTTGAGCTTGAGGTTTCTTTCCTGCTAAAATTTAAAATTCTCATTAGTGCTAATGAGCTATATATGTAGTTTATTGGGGTAAAAAGAGAGGTTAATTATCCTATAGGATCATTCAACAATAGGTTCCACTGAGCATACACTAGAACTCAAGAACCTTATGCTGGAAAAGAGGACACTTCCCTAGAGGTCTACTTTGAAGCCCTTGATAGCCTTACCTCCACCTTCCTTAAGTGGAGAACTAATCCACCAGCTAAATTTCTCACTGCATATATGGAGGTTGTTAAGGTCAATACAGACCTGAGACAACACTTTTTAGAACCTTTGCCATCTCTAGGATGAGCTGCTCACCTAAGAAAAATCTAGTCTCTCATCTAGGCTCTAACCAATCACACGCCTATCATGAATCCTATTCCATAGTTGCCTCTATTCCCTCACCTGGGTCATCCAATAAACCAAGTCCAATAAATGCCCAGTTATCCCTAGCAAAATTCTAACCATCCCCTCAATCCATAGCCACAAGCTAATTTCCCTAAATATTTTTAGAACTCAAAAGTTTTGAATCAATCTACTAGTTTTGGAGGAGTGTTAGGACACCCCCCAAACACTGTGAATCCAGTCCCTTCACAAAATCTTGATAAAGAAAAGTTAGACGAGGTGAATGAACAAGTGAAGAAGCTGAACATGGAGGTAACCTACCTGAGGAACCAAAAAAATCAACTCAAAGCTAATCAGAAGAGAATTCAATCAGGTTATAATAGAGGGAGACAATATAACATAAATCAGAAATATGAAAGAGGACAAGGTTCTGGTAAAAAAATTGATAGAAATCAACAAGGTGGACAAGGATTTGAAAGAAGATATCCACATAGGAAAAATAGGCCATGGAACACTAGGCCTAACAATGGAGGAGTTCCCAATCCACTAGATAAAATTTGCAATATGAAGAAACCTCTAGGTGGTCTATACTTAGCAGAGGTCGCTTTGTCTAGATGGTGTAGGCTGCACAAGACAAGTCAGCACTCTGAGCTTGGTGCTACCTTGAATTTAAAATTGCTGCTTCCATTTTTCAATATGAAGTTGAAAACAACTCTACCGACCAAGAATTGGTGCCTTCAAATCCCTATGATTCCCCAGTTTTAGTGTTGAATCATGATCCTTTCCCAACAGATGAGGAGAATGAACTCAAAGAGGAATCAAGTAGCCAAAATGGGGAGGCTGAAAAAGTGCTCAATGAAGATGAAATATCTCAATTGTTTGATGAATAAACTGAGAATGACAATGGCCCATTGGATGAAGGAGAGGATGATGTTGAGTAAGTGCAAATGTTTCAAGAACCTACCACAAAGTATGATCTGGGGAGCAAGCTCCACCAAAGTCCACAAGTTAGAGGACCATTTACTACATCTTCCCCTCCACACAATTTTACTACTCCACCAGATCCACATGCCAATAACAATCCAACCTACCCTCAGATGCCAACATAATACCTCATGAAAGAAGAAAAACCAAATGTTTCCAAAGGAAGCATTGTTGATGCAACAAAGCAAAAGAAGGCTGGTCATTCTAAGGAGCTCCATAATGACATGAATGTGGAACACCTAGGAGAATATGTGACCGAGGAACTCAGAAAAGTAAAGATGAGTCTTTCTGCTTTTGAGTTATTAAGAGTTTCTGAAATCAAAAAATTATTCCTTTGGTCCTTCAATTCAAGGATCGTAACAGTAGGAGTAGCCACCAATGAGGCAATTGTAAGGCCTCCTAGTTCACAAACACCCCAAGGTCCTAGTCAATCACAACCTGGGGATAGGGGTAAAGAAAAAGATAATAATCAAGTTGCACAAGATGACTCATAGTTGAGTTTATTCCAAGGAAAAATGGATACCCCTCCTTCTTTGATTTCCATTCATATATTTGGTAAAAATATGCACAATTTCCTACTAGATTTAGGGGCATCCAAAAATGTTATGCCGTTTGTTTTCTATAGGGCTCTTGGTATTACCCCTACAACCTCTCAAAATAAAGTGACCCAATTAGACAAAACAAAGGTGAATATAGTAGGAGAACTAAACATGATTCTCATGCAAGTTGCCTCAAATCCTAGAGTGCAATAAGTGCTTAATATTCAGGTAGCTAACATTCCTGACACATATGGTCTGATCTTGGGTAGAGATTTCACCAAGGCACTAAATGGATACACATCCATAGATAATTCTCACATATGTCTCTCCTAGAAAGGAGTCCCAAATTAGATCAGAATTGAGAGAGAACCTAGAATGAATTATGTCATTATTGAGTATCAAAATACTTCAAATGATATACTGGTATTAGATGTCAGTATGGGGAGCTATGTCATAACCTCCTCTACTTTAGACACAACATAAATCTTGATGTTACAAGGCTTTTCTGGTGAACCCACATCAGAAGCTAGCAGCTCTTAAGTGCAATTTGAATAATAGAAGAACTTATTGATCAAGTAGAAAGACAACTCATTTCGTTAGATAACTTCCAAGAGTTTATCCGGAAATGTGTAGAAGATTAGATATAGTTGGGTAGAAATATGAACTTTGAAGAATTGCTTCTCCCTAATTGGTGTCAATTCCATGATCCTCCCCATTCCGAACAAGAGTGTTGCTTGTGTCAAACTGTATTTGAATAGATACAAAGGCACATTAACTCAACCCCAACTGTTGAATCAAACATACAAAGCATTCAAAATTGTCAAAAGGGGAAGGATCCAAAACCTCCTAAAGAGGCTCCGAGTGACAGTAAGGAAAAAGTTACTCCAAGAAGAGAAGAAGCTAATGGTTGTTGGACATTAAGGTTTGATGGATCCAAATCCATGCAAGGTGTTGGAGCAGGGCTTGAGCTTATTATTCTTAAAGGTAAAAACTACCTTGCTACTCACAGACACCAATTCCAGTGCACTAACAATTTGGCTGAGTATGAAGCTCTAGTTCATGGGATATTAATGAAATTGAGAAAGAAAGTTAAAATTCTACAAGTGTTTGGAGATTCTGAGCTAGTGGTTGGGCAAGTGAGGAAACAATACTCATGTCATGATAGAAGGATGGCCAATTATAGACAAAAAATTTGGGATCTTATTGAAGATTTGATGCCTTCAAAATTCAGCTCATACCTCGAAGTAAGAATCAAACTGTTGATTCTATGGCATAGGAAACAAGTACATTGCAGCCCTTATCACTTTCAGGCTTAAAGAAGTTCACTGTGGAACTTGTTCTAGTACCCTCAATGCCTGACAATGTCATCAATTTTTTAGGTATTTGAAGATGATAAACATATTCTTGATTTTATCACTAGTTGTGATGTGTTTTCTTCCCAAGTAATTGATGAGGTTGAGCCTTAAGAGGCTACAATTGACCTAGAAGGGGTCCTCAATCTGAAGACTAATACCATCCCAAGAGGCATGGTGCAATTGGAAAGGATCACAGATCAGGAGTAGAAAATTAAAAGGGAATCCCTGACTGTCAGTGTGAAACATACAACATGGGGACCCGAAGTGATGTCAGGAATGTATTTATTAGTAAGGTGTGCACTCCAAAGAAGAGGAAAGAAATTATTGATGATTTGCACACATATCAGGATGTGATAGCCTAGAGTTATGATGACTTGAGGAAATATGACACTTCGATCATCACACATACTATCCCCCTCAAGCCAAATGTCAAGCTATTCAGGAAAAGACAAAGACCAATCAATCCTTTGATGGAGCCCATTATTTAGAAGGAAGTGCAAAAGCTACTCTCAACACAAACCATATTCCTACTAAGACATTCAACATGGGTCGCGAACCTAGTTCCAGTCAGGAAGAAAAATGGAGAAATCAAACTATGTGTTGATTTCAGGAACCTGAACAGAGCATTAGAAAAGGATAATTATCCAGTCCCTTCACTGGATGAGGTTCTTCAAGTTGTCAATGGATCTCAAATGATGTCCTTTTTGGATGGGTACTTTGGATACAATTAGGTCATGGTCCAATATGAAGATAGGCACAAGACTACCTTCACTACAAAATGGGGAACCTTTTCTTATCGAAGAATGACCTTTGGGTTAATCAATGTTGGAGCTACATTCCAAAGAGCTGTGTATATTTCCTTTAAGGACATCATTGACAAGTGCATAATCATCTACATGGATGATTTTACAATCTTTTCCAAGAAGAGAAGATATCATGTTGCATATTTATGAAAAGTATTTTTGAAGTGCAGCGAATTTGGTATTTCACTTAATACAAAGAAGTGCATCTTTGGAGTCACTGAGGGAAAGCTGTTAGGACATGTTATTTCAAAACAATTTATTGCCATTGATCCTAAATGAGTGGAGGAAATATTGAAAATTCACCCCCTGCAAGCAAGAAAGAAATGAAGTCATTCTTTGGCAAGATTAACTTTGTCAGAAAATTTATCATTGGATTTGCATAAATAATCAAGCCCTTAAATTCCATGTTGAAGCAAGAAGAAAAGGTTGAATGGAATACACAGGCTAAGGAAGAATTTGCAGAAATCAAGAGAGCTATTGTTGAGGCCCTTGTTCTGGTAAGTCCTAATTATGCTAAGCCATTCTACATCTATTCATTTGCTTTTGATCACTCTTGTCTGGGATTGTTGACACAAAATTCTGATCAAGGGAACAAGCATCCCATAGCATTCATGAGTGGACCTTTGAAAGATTTCAAACTGAGCTATCCTAGTGCTGAAAAGTTGGCTTATGCCTTGATCCGAACTGTGAATAAATTTAGGCACTATATACTGAGAAACAATGTCTTTGCTATAGTCCTTGATCCTCCAATCAAGCTATTGTTTATGCAAAATGAGTTGGGTGAACGTAGAGAGAAGTGGGTGACTATGTTACAAGAATATGATATTGAAATTCAACCCATGAAGTTGGTAATAGGGTAGGGACTGACCAAGACAATGGAAGAAATGGGTCCTGACCTTGTAGCTCAACATTATAATCTTGAGGTTGTTTCTCTAAGGGACTGGTATGATGACATTATCTACTACTTGTTGAATCAGCAATTTACCATACACCTTAATTTAGTACGAAGGAGAGCTCTACGTTTGAAGAGTGGTAGTTTTATGATGAAGGAAGTTTTCCTATACAAGAGAAATCATGAAGGTGTCTACTTGAGATGCCTAGGGAAAGAAGAGGTAGGGAGAGTAATGAATAAATTTCATCATAAATATGGAACATGCCATGGTTTGGCACCTTCCATTGCAAACCAAATTATGAGGGTAGGCTATTATTTGACTACCTTGTTCAAGGAAACACATTACCATCTGATAACTTGCCATGTGTGTCAAACTGCAACAAGCAAGGAGAGATGCACAACTCTTCCACTTCGACCTGTCATAGAGGTAAAACCATTTGCACAATGGGGAATGGACTTCATAGGCCCAATCAACCCATCTGCATTTGCATGCCACATGTATATTCTTACCATAATTGATTTTTTTACTAGGTGGACTACAGCTATTTCTTGTAAACAATGCACTTATGAATTAGTAATTAGTTTTATAGAATCGGGTATCATTAATCGCTTTGGTTGTCCATTGGTTGTAGTTTGTGAGAATGGGTCTACATTTGCATCTTTAAAGTTTTCTAACTGGTCTTATGACTATGGAATTACCATAAAATTTGCATCTAATTACTATCCACAAGGAAATGGTTTGGATGAATCTTCCAATAAAAACCTATTGACAGTCATCCAAAAACTACTAGAAAAGAATCCCAAGGATGGACATACCTAGCTCAGATTTTCTCTTTGGGCAGACCGCACTAGACATAAAACATCCTTAGGAACCTCTCCTTACCACTTAGTGTATGGCTTGGAACTTGTCTTTCCCATCCAGTTGAAGATCCCTACCCTACAATTCATCAATGAATATTATGATGGGGAGGACAATCGTGAAGCCTGCTTGACTCAATTGTTGCACCTTGAAGAGAGAAGACATGAAGCCCTAGAATTTTTTTCCAAAAATCAAGGTATAGTGAAAAGATTGTTTGATAGGAGAGCCAAGGTGAAAGCCTTTAGGATCTCTGACTTGGTTCTCTACTGGGATAAAGCCCATGACAAAAAGGGGGAGCATGGGAAATTTGACAAAATTTGGCTCGGCCCTTATCAGATTGAAGAGATTCTAGGAGATAATGCCTTCCGTTTGAAAACCGTCACTAGAGGAGATATCCCACTACCTATCAATGGGTAGTATTTGAAGCATTATTTATAGTCTTGAGTTATTCTCGGCTCTATCCTTGTACATATGTAGATCAGGTTTCCTTTTTGTTGTTTTGGCTTGTTGCTTTTGGTTTGGGTTTCTTTTGGTTTTTTCTCTATTTGTTTGCTACTCCAATTTTGGTTTTCTTTCATCTATTTTGGTTGGTTTTCCTTGCTGCTTTGTGTTTTTGGGGTTTTTCTACTTTCCTCTGGGCTTGTTGTATCTGTACAACTAGCTAGTTGTCTGGATCTTCTCTAGGATTTATTTTACAAACTCTTATCATCTTTTTAGAGTCATTAAAACTGATGGATTTCCTTCATCTGATGTTGCATGGGCTAGAACTAAGTGTCACTTGACTAAGTTGAATTCTGGAATGTACTTGGGTCTTATATCTTCACACAAATCTTAAAGAATTCCAAATTTGTGTATGGTATTTAGGAGGTCTGACTGGGTGAAAATATTAAATTTTTCTCCAGTGTCATTGTGGTTCTCATCCTTGGGTGTGGGCTTCATTTCCTGCAAGATGAAAAGTAAAGATTTAAAAGAAAATCTCAAAAGAGAATATCAGAAAAGAAAAGAAAATATTGAAACTAAAAAATGTTCACCTTTTCAAGGGTATCCCAGTATCTCTATCGGGGCTATGGACGTCTGATTGGTATTAGAGCTATGCTAGGGAGGGTCATAGTGATAACCTCATCGGGGCTATGGATGCCTAACCGACAGCGAGGATCTATCCAAGTTTCTTTTGGAGTTAGAATCTTTAGGTAGCCCATTCAGACTGAATTTGGTCCTTGCTACAATTTAGGAAAGGAAAATGAATGCATATGCACACACTTTGACCCTGGTAAAGGAAAGGTTGGCTTGTTATAGATTTCTGAGACCTTGTCTATTTGTAACCTGATGCTTGGAATTAAACCATAGATTATGAGTTCATTTGTCTATTTGTAACAGAGTCGCCATTTATTGTGCAGTTTTGCACACACACCCCTCTGAAAGTGGGGACCCTTTCTTGGCCTTCCTTTTGGATTGTTTTTGTGGATTTCCCCGTCTTTTTGTGCCTACCTTTAAAAATCTTGGGGTTTTGGTCTTTGGTGCTTGCCTTGGTTGTGAATACCTTTATGTTGAGTTCCTGGTGGTTTTGGAGTCTTGTGGATGTCCTCTCTGGGGTGGTCTTCTTTTGCCTTCTATTTTCTCCCTTGGTGTTTTTGTTTGGGTCCTAAGGATTCATTTTCCTCCCTTAGCTTTCCCTTGTTTTCCTTGTTTCCTTTTGTTCTGTAGGGGGAGAAGCCAAGATGAGACCAAACTTTGAACTTTGGCTAAGTTCTTAGTTCTGTCTTTTTTCTCGTTTCGGCTCTGCTTCGTTCCCACTCTTTTGCTTCCTTCTTTGTTATGTTTGTTTTCATCCTAAGGGTCGCTTTCCTCCCTTAGTTTTTTCTTCAATTTTATTTTTTATTCACTTGTCAGAGGTAGAATTGGGATGGATCTAAACTATGAAATTTGGCTAAGTTCTCGGTTCCATCTTCTATCCTGTTCTGGCTCTACCTCCCATGTTCTCGTTTTTGCATTGTTTTGTTTGTCTTCGGTCAAGGGGTTGGTTTCTGCCCTTTGGTTTTGTCTGCTTCACTTTTCCCTTGTTTTTCAGAGTTGGGACCTAGATGGAATTTGGCTTTGAACTTTGGCAATATTCATGGTTGCTTTCTTGTTCCCGTTGCACCTCCACTTCTATCGGGGTCGGTTTTGTTTCCGCCTATTTCCCTTTGGTTCCTTTTTTGGTTCTCATTCCACCTCTACTTCCTCCAACATTAGTTCTAGTTCTATTCCAACCTATTTCCCTTTCCTCTTTGTTCTCGTTCCATCTCCGCCTCCACCTGTCTTGGGTCTTTTGATCTCGATTTTCTCGTGGTTTCGCCTCCACCTGGGTTTATTCTTGATATTCTTGCCTTAGGAACTATAATGGATCTGCTTATATTTTTATGATGTCTTGGGCATTAATGGTGGTCCATTTGATTGCAGTTTGGATTGAGCTGGGGGTTGTTGGATGTACTTTTAGGATTTGGCATGATTTGCATGTGTATTCAAGTACACTTTGTGGCTGCTATCACAAAACCCACTCTCACACGCAAGGCCGATTTGGTTAGTGCCCATTAATGGCTGGTAGACATGATCTGAGGGGGCTCAACCTTGTTTTGTTTGATCTCAGCCATTAATTTGTCCAGCTTGGGTCCAATCAGTGGCTCATGTTCCTGCTGGTGTTTTCAAATGCATGGCTATTCATGTGGGTGAAGTATTTTGGTGGGTGTGGCTCGAGGACCCGTTCCCTTGACTTTGTGTGATTCCAGTTTGATTTGATAGGGGTCCTTGTTGTATTCAATGCTTGATGGTGGGTTATTGGTTATTGTTGGGGCTGATTTGAATGGTGGTCGGGATTCTTTGAAACCCTCGCTCTGTTTCATGTAGGCCTATTTTTCTATAACTATGGCACTTTGCCTCATTTTAAAAGGTTAGAATTACCTAGGATAGGATTCAGATTGGTAGAATAAGTTAGAGGACTTGTAATCAATAGAGTTAGCAGTAGAGTAGCATGTTAGAAGATTAGAAGTTATTTTTCACATTTCAAGCAAGTGTTATAATAGACCGGAATTGTTGCTAATATGATTATTTAATACAAAGTGCAGACATTGTGCTATGACTTGTGTCCTCTTTCTATTGAATAATATTGCATGTTTCTTGTTCTATATTTTAAGTCACTTGGAATTGTTTGGATATATCTTAGGTTTAATTAGTAATGTTTGTGATTTAATGTTTGGAGTGTTGTAGCAATCCTTGGTTCATATTTTGGGCAGCTTCTTGATTGTGGGAATGTTGTGCAAGGTCACCCTGTACCTCATATTCATGTGCTTAGTTCAACTATATATATTCATTCAGTCTCACTGAATGAATGCCTACAACCTGAAAATCTTCAAAAACTTAGAAGATTGCATTGCTTTCTTCAATATTGTAGGTATAGCCTGAGTTGACCAAAAACTAGTTTAAGGGATTGGTCCACTCGAGATATTTCATCATTTGCATGATTAATCTTAGAAGTAGTGTTAAAAATTAGAACCCTCATCTTTTGTTGTTTCTTTTATTAAATGGTTATAACTTGAAGTTAAAGCATCACCATATCTTAAAATTTGATGAGTTTAGAGCTTCTTGCATTTGTATGTAAGACCCCTTGTGATCACCAGCATATTCAAATTTTATCACTGAGTTTGTTCTACTGTATTATCGTAACCTGACACCTGTGAGACCTTGGGGTTATCTCTTTGATCATAGAGACCAGCCTGTAGATACCGAAAATTGGTCTAGGCCTGCGAGTACACATTCGACATAATTTTCTATAGTCCGTTGTCATGATTAAATAATGTTTATTATTTAATTAAACTTTCTTACAGATTGTTCCTCTATTAATTAAATACCCCTTTTTAATTAATTCATTAATTCATAAATGACCCTTTATTCAACTTGATTAATTAAATAAATCATATTTGTTTAATTATGTCCTTAACTAATTAATTCTTCCTTCTTAATTAAATATGTATTATTTAATTAAACCCCCTTTATCTATCAATTAAATAAATGATCTTTA
Source organism: Sequoiadendron giganteum (assembly GCA_007115665.2). NCBI lineage: Eukaryota > Viridiplantae > Streptophyta > Pinopsida > Cupressales > Cupressaceae > Sequoiadendron > Sequoiadendron giganteum. Next base: position 889,623,057 of record CM021100.1, read on the forward strand.
TTTATTTAATTAAATCTTTCATTTTTTGAATGTTGAATTAAATTAACATTTAATTCATATTTAATTATTTATGCCATATTCCTCTATCATTCATTTATCTAATTCATTCACTCACCTTCTGACTCGAGATCAATTTTTAGTTCTCCAGTTATCTCTGGATTCAACATCTGGTTATCTTTGCGAGAAGACTCTCCGTTACAACTAGTCGATTAACTAGTTCTAACTCCTATTTGCATTCAAATGCATTATTCTTCGAGTTCTCACTTTGGCTTTTGTATACAAAGTCTATTTCTTCTATTTTTGGAGATTAAGATCTTGAACTCATGTTCTAACTCTCATTCTGACTTAGTCTCTATCTTCAATCTTTTCTGAACTCATGTTATGACTCACGTTCTAACTCACATTCTATCTGATGCAAAACTCACATCACATGGTATTAATCAATCTCATCCGTCAATCTCTCTTTCAATCTGAGCCGATCATTTGAAAACACAAAATCTATAAAATGGCTTGTCATTATGATTATTCCTGCTCCCGAAATCACATACTTTTGAGAAGAGATTCAACTTTGATATTTTTCTTAGACACTCAACAAAACTATACTTGCATTGAAACACAGAAATCAGGGGGAAAGAGTACTGAAAAGGAAAAATGGAGAAGAACAATCAAGATAATTTGAAGGGATGAACGCATATTCGATGAGATCATTTTGGTTTTATTAGTTTAGTTTATTTCCTCATTCTTTGTTGTTAGATTTTAGATTTTAGATTAGGATTTAACTTTGTTTATCTAGTCATGCTTTGCAGAAAAATCTATGATGTTACATTTGGTGACCCCGATGTGAACACGCTTCAAAATTTGCGCATATTTTCGTCTTTCTATTTTTTCATTTTCTGTTCTTTTTTGCAGGTTTTCCGTATAGCGCACCCCATCTATTCCGAAAAATGATGCATTTGTATCCACGAACTGTATCTGTGAAAAATAGTGACACATCTGTCATAAAATATTGCATCCACGAAATCACGAACCACATTCGCCTATCAATAGTCAAACTGCATCTAGCTGGTAAACTTTTTATCTTATTTTAGTCATGTTCGTACATCCATATTTTGAATTTTCACTTTGTTTGGTTGTTTGTATTTTCGCTAATGTTTGTTTAAGTTGTTTTTAGGGGGAATAACATAGTGTTTGCAGGACGAAGCTTTGAAGACAATTAAAACCAAACATAATTTTTTTGCACGACGAAAGCTGAAGAACAATGACCTACTGATAAATTTGCATGCAGGACCTAATGCCTTTGTGTTGATTTATTTATGTAAGCAAGCTTTTGTTTGGTAGATAGATAATCTTCGTGTGGGATTAAAATGAATTTTCTGATTGATAGATAGAAAATTGTCGTTTGGATTAAAAAGAACCACTATCTTCTTTGTTTGGTGCTTTGCATGTATCTATAACCCTTATGATTCAGTACATCAAAGCATCATCTCCCGTTGCACAATCATGCGATCCTGGGTGTAAGAGAAATGGTTACTGACTCTAGAACTTGGGCCTATCTTGGTGGGAAAAAGTACTCACCCCAAGATGACTCAAACCGGTAGCACGCTAAAGCCAAGTGACTTCTAGCTAGTATATAAAAGAGGATTCTTGGGGAAAGCCCATGAATCACATGCACTATTCTAATGAGATGGGCAGAAATGGACTCTCGCCAATGTTGGATAGTGTCCCACAAATGGAATGCCCTTATTAAAAACCTTGTTGTAGAGTTACCAAAATCCTAACTACTTGTTGGTGCAGGGTCGACCCTATGAAGCTATCTTATATTCTTACAGTTTATGTGTGGAAATGAAATGTATGCCATTGGAGTTTCATGAATACAGTAGCTTGGTTGCCCCATATAAGTGAGTGTCATGGAGGGGAGCCAGTGGGGTCAAGCTACTAGTCATTCGCCAAAATATGCATAGCTGGAGAAATCCAAGTAAGAATTCAACAATTATTGTCCTAAAAGCCTAGGTTGTAAATGTTTTTCAAGTCTTAATAGTGCTCCCATCACAAAACTGAAAATACATTGATTGTTGTGTTCTTTTTTTGATGTATTCATCAAAATCTTGATCAAACAAACAAATCCAGTCAACAACTTTCGAGAAAATTTCAACTTTCGGGAAAAATTCAACTGTCAAAAAACCGAGTCGCATTTGTCAGTTTAATCACCACATGTGTATTAGTGAGTCACATCTATTAGGGGAAAGGCCACATTTGTTTGTCAAAATGTTCAATTTTCATAGTCTACATATCATGAGTCGTAACTGTCGTATTTTGAGTCGCATGCATGTATGAAAACCGCATCTGTCATTTTTTGAGTTGCATGTGTATTGATAAACCGCATTTGTCAGTTTTCGAGCCACATGTGTGTCGGTAAACCACATTTGTCATATTAAAAATTGCAACTGTCAAAAAACACTACATGCACTGTCAAAAAAAAAAAATGCATATGTCAGAATCTGAACCGCAACTGTTTGGTGAACCATATTTTCATATCAACAGAAAACATCAAAAACCATGAGATGAGTCTGAGACATTATAGTCACTATTTGCTTTATGTTTTTGGGATCAACCTTGGATTAGAAACTGGTTAATTTTGCTCAAAAAACCTTGCATCATTAGGTGTTAGATATGTCCTAGTTACCATCATTAGGTGTCATATCCATCTTAGTTATAGTAAACATCTTAGTCATAGTCATCCTGAGTTGCATGCATATAGATACTCCCTAGGAAATTGCATATCACAAAATAGATAACTTTCCTTGTCATTGGAAATGTTCATGTTACGGTTTTTCAAAATCATTGAACCTTGTCACTTTAGTCACATCTAGTGAATCTTTTCAGCTCATTAGTCTAGTTTGAAAAATTCACCTTGTCAACTATCCTTGTCATACAATCAGGTTCCTTGGTCAACAACAAGTGTTTGCATGCATTTATTCCATAGGTGGTAGGTTATACCATCTTAGAATCATTTATCATCATAGTCTACTCACATTTTTCATATTGTCCATCTTGTCACATGTCATCTTAGCATACATCCTTTTAGAAACCATTTTAGCAACATCATTTAGTGTCAAAAAAATCTAAAAAAAACATAGGCATAGATCATATCAGTTTTTAGATATAGTTTGCATTACCCATTTTGAGCAACTTTTTCATGGTCGAAACAAGATCCCAAAAGAAACACAAACCAATGACAGACCCCAGCGAATTCATCAATCTGTTCGGAGACCAACCATCAGGAAGTAAACGACCACACCAGCCTTTGCTAGAAAAACATGTCACTAGAGACACACATTGTCAGATTTACATAGAAGACATAGATGCAGCAATTCAAGATCCTAAATTTGCATCCTTTATGGATGAATTTTTGCTAAATGATCCTCAATGCTATCTAGCAAAATTGCTAGCAGGTGGTGCCAAACTACCCATAGGATTTGACATTCATACCTTGCAAACAAAGTCAACCCAACCATCCCAAACTGCAACGTCAACTATCTCTATTCCCCAAATAAACACAATGATACTAACAGGTATACCAACTCAAACATTGTAAATTGTAAACACAACCCCTTTTAACATAACAAAAGGTTTACAATTCATTGCGGGAGCAACATCCTTCAACCCCTTTGGCACCAACACGACTAGTAAGAGATCCAAAGTTGGTGGGAATATACCTATACCAAACCAAATCATTCAGACAGGAAGCAACCCTATACCAAATCAGACAATTCAGATAGGAAGCATTCTGATACCAACTCAGACCATTCAGACGAGGAATATCCCTGTCCCGAATCATAATATTTTGACAGGATATATTCCCTCACCCAATCATAACACGTCACAAAACATGGTGTATCAGAACACCTACATTGATCCAAATAACACGAACACCATGTCTTTGACACAAGTCGACATCCTTCAAAACAAAATGCAGACTCTATAACAATAGATGGATGACATGTCTATGTCAGGCAAATGAACTATATTAGCACAAGACCTATGTCCATGTCCATTCGACAAAGTACTCTATATGACACCTTTCCCCCATGGATACATTATACCAAATTTGCCTAAGTATAATGGGAGGAAGCATCCTTTAGAATGTATTAGAGAATTCTCAACGGCCTGCATGGACATATCATATGACCCCACTTACTTGATGCACCTATTTCCACGAACCCTCCTAGGGATAGCGTTGGAATGGTTTTCTAAATTGCCATATGGTATATGATCTTGGGGTGAATTGGTTGAGAAGTTTGTCGAACATTTTTCTTTTAACATAGACAACGAGGTAACCATAGCAACCTTCTGCCACATGACACAAGAGGATGGTGAGATGTTCACCACTTTCTTCTAGAGATGGAGAAGTCTAGCTAGCCGTTGTCCCGTCGAAATACCTAAAAAATAAAAGGTCACTATCTTCCTCGAAAACATCAACCCGAAATTGAGAGGTGACTTACGGGTACATTGTTGCACTTCATTTCTTGACTTGGTACAAAAGGGGATCATCCTTGAAAAGGATCTTATTGACAAAGGCAAAATAAAAGTACTAGGCAAGAGCCCAATTGTCCAACATCCAAATGTGCCAAATGATAAGAACAAGTTCTAGTCCAGGAACAAGAATGTCACGAATGATGACATTGTGGATGATAAACACATACATACTGGATAGGTTATCACACTTAGAGGATATGACCAACAAGAAGACATGATGAACAATCCAGATCAAACTGCTAACTATGTCCAGAACTCGCAACAAAGACCTGAAAGGAGATTTCCCATGCAAGAATTTACAACTTTAGGGCAACCAATCAAGGTAGTCTTCAAAGAATTGGTCAAACATAATCTCATCAAACCTTTGTAACCAAGAGAGTATGATCTTGGATAGTCCAAACCTTCATGGTGGGACGATAATGCTTTCTATGACTATCATCAAACGAAAGGGCACAACCTCCAACAATATCGCCAATTAAAGAATATCATTCAAGACTTTGTTGAAAATGGATCCATAGAGGTAAACGGGCAGAAAAACACTAAAAGCAGTGATCATAAGGTCTTCACAAACTATTTACATGACCACACAAAAGGAAATGCCTCCGGTTTGAGAACCAAGAACAATCCCTCTGCCAATTACACCAACTCCAAATATGACTATGGGAAAGGAAAGACCATATGTAGCCTCCGAGCTGCAAACGAACATGTTGATACCATCATCATTAAGAAGCACCTGGAATGTAATCTGAACACATGCATGACTAAAATAGTTATTCCAGGTCCTTCTTCCGAACCACCTACACAGAGGCCCAAGTATAGATACAATCTCATCGGTCAATTGAGTAAAACCCCAACACAAATATCTATCTTGGAACTATTTACTTTGTCACCAGTACATCAAGCCATACTTGACAAAGCATTATAGAACACTACTGTTCCCATGGACTTGCATCTCAATCACTTCAAAGAAATGGTGGGATATTTGACTAACTCGCATCATGCCAAATTTTCCCAACAAGACTACTCCACCGAAAAGTTTGATCACAATGACCCCTTACATCTTGAAGTCCTAGTCCATCAAACTAGAGTCAGATGAGTCTTGGTAGACAGAGGTGTAGGTTTGAACCTGTGTACCCTAAAATTGGTTAAGGCATTAGGATTCTCAAAAGAGTGTGTAGATACTTCCAAGAGTATAGTCATCAAGGCTTACGATGACAAAGAAAGGTCATCCCAAGGAGTTGTCACACTCCCTATTAGAATTGGCCCAAAAATCATGAACACCAGCTTCCAAGTCTTGGATCTCACCTATCCATACAACTTGTTGTTAGGTAGACCTTGGATACACACAATGAGAGTTGTCCCTTAAACATACCACCAATGTCTTAAGTTCTTGTATAATGGCATGAAGATCACTATTGATGGTGATCCAGATCCTTTCAAATATTGGACAAGCCTAAGGGACCTTCCACAATGACAAGTACCTGTTAACCAGGAAGCCTCATCATCCACTCTATCCCAATACATTGACCCATCACGTCTTAATAAGTCCATTTCATTCAAACCACCATCATCCACTCCTAAACTCGAGATCCAAGACAAGGGCTGTGGTGAATATAATATAAAGGCATCATACTGCATCAGTCAATTGATTTCACCTAAGGCATATGGCCTACCCATGGTAGATAGAAGATAGTCAGTGGTCATGTTTCATGTTCCCCCTACAATGACATTAACCAAATAGGGAGAGTTAAGTGAAGAAATTGTGGATCAAGGTGATTCCTAGTTATATCAAGAAGAACATGAATACCCCTCCCCATCTATTCAAATAGATAAGGACCAGTATGGAAAAGGCTTTAAGATAATGCAAAATGAAGGCTATGATAGGCATAATGGGTTAGGGCTATATCAAAATGGAAGGACATAACCGATCACTGTCTACCCACGACCAAAATACTTAGGGCTAGGGTGTCAACTGCTTAGAATTGGGTATCCTGGTACTTTGTCATCTTTTCAAGAGGAAGTGAGTGCTTGCATAGACATCAAGATATCTAATGAACCACTTCCCCCAGTTTATGACAAACCCCAAATTTTTTACAAAACCCTAGTATACGACAAGCCTCCAGTTTATGATCAATCCCCTTACTCTAGCGATGGTGAATGGGAATCCCTTTCATCTATTGGTACCATGAATATCGATGCCCTATTTGGATAATTGGACCTCAATGTGAAACCTGTACCAAAACAATCTAGTCCCCATCCTAAGAAACACTTGTCCAAAGTAGAATGGCAAGAGAACTATTATTGGGAAACCCTTGATCTTTCATCTTGGGCACCTGACAAGCCATCTTCTCACAAATCGACCCTCACTAGAGTCCCACATCAGAGTATACCTACTCATAGGAGGAAGAACAAGAAGGAGTTGGTCCAAAAATTCTATGACTATGTCAACCATTCTATACTCACCTTGTCCGTAGCTACCTTTAGGAACTCTGATGATGACATGCCCCTTATCTATCCCAAACTCATTGACTGGGATCAACAAGGTATACCTATCATAGATACATTTGAGAATGATGAAGCAATTGCTGAGTTCATGGGACTTAGAGAAGGCATACCAAGAGGGGATCATAAGGTAGGTTTTACCATAGACTTGGATGATAAAGCATATTTTGAGGAGTCTATTTACACCTCTAGTCACAAAAATGAGAATGAAAAGAAAAAAGATAATGAAAATAAAAATGATGAGTCCCTAGGTGAAAACTGAAAGGTGCCTTTGGATGATGAAAAAGTCAAAATAAAGGATGTATCCGAGGGCGAAAACCTCTCTGAGACACCCAAGGATAGAGGTTTAAATATTCTCCCCGTTGAACAAGAAAAGTCACTGATGCTAGTAGAAGAGGTTGTTGCAGTCAACATGGGTACAGAAGAGAATCCTTAGATGGTATATTTTGTAGCTTCTTTAATAGAGATAGAACAACATGAGTTTAAGGACTTCTTCAAAAAGAGATAGATAAACTTTGCATGGTCATATGCTGACATGCCTGGGCTAGATCCAAACCTAATATTGCACCATTTACCATTGCAACCAGGTATTAAGCGAGTCAGACATAAGCTAAGGAAAATGCATCCGCAAATCACTCCACTAGTAAAAGAAGAACTTAAGAAACTACTGGATGTACGATTCATAAGGATAATAGACTATGCAAATTGGATATGAAATCTTGTACTAGTGACTAAACCAACTGGGGGCATTTGCATTTGCATAGAATTTAGAGACATCAATAAGGCATGTCCTAAGGATGACTTCCATTTTCCGAATATCAACATGATAGTAGATCTTACAGCAAGATACGAGATGCTATCCCTTATGGATGGTTTCTCTAGATACAACTAGATTAAGATAGCACCTGAAGACCAACATAAGACAACTTTCACATGTCCATGCGGCACATGTTGTTGGAATGTTATGACATTTGGCCTTAAGAATGCAGGAGCCACCTACCAACGGGCAATGACTATAATTTTTCATGACTTTGCACATACATTCATGGAAGATTATGTAGATGACGTTATAGCCAAGTCAGAAATAAGGGAAGATCATTTGAAGGTATTAGACAAGATATTCCAAAGGCTAGAGAATTACAATGTTAGGCTAAATCCGAAGAAATGTGTCTTTGGGGTGAAATCGGGCAAACTATTAGGGTATATCATCTCTCAAAGAGGCATTGAAGTGGATCTAGAGAAGGTAAGATCTATCATAGAAATGAATCCTCCAGTCAACATTGGTCAACTCAGAACTCTACAAGGAAGATTACAGTCAGTTAGGTGTTTCATAGTACAACTGGCAGATAAAATACATCCATTTCAACATCTACTCAGGAAAGGAGTGCCATTTGTTTGGACACCTAAATGTCAAGAGTCCTTCAAAAAAATCAAGGACTATTTGCTTACTCCACCAATCTTAATGCCACCTATAGAGGGAAAACCATTGATACTTTACATCTCAGCAACTCAGTCAGCATTAGGGGCTCTTCTCGCACAACATGATGATCAAGGTCATGAGATAGCAGTCTATTATATCAGTAGTACCTTAGTAGGCTATGAATTGAATTACAACAATATAGAACGTGCTTACCTTGTGGTAGTTTTTGATACCCAAAAAATTTGGCACTATATGCTCAATCGACAAAAAATGTTAGTTGTGAAGATTGATCCACTTAAATACCTCCTAAGTAAGGCAGCTTTAACAGGCCGATTGGCTAAATGGGTTATGATACTTAGCGAGTATAAAATTTAGTATGTCAAGAGGAAGGCTATAAAAGGACAAGTGATTGCAGATCAACTAGTAGATGCACATATTAAGGTGGAGCATCCATTAGTAGCATATTTTCCAGGTGAATTTATCTTCAACATTGACATTAAAACCAAATGGAAACTGTACTTTGATGGGTCACATACAAATAATGGTTCGGGAGCTGGTATCTTATTTGTCACACCTCAAGGTGATACCATTTCCAAATCATTCAGGATTTCTTTCCCTTGTACCAACAATATAGTGGAATACGAAGCCTTAGTGACAGGCTTAAAAATGGTAGCTCAATGGAAAATTAAGAGCCTACATGTCTTTGGCAACTCTCAACTGGTAATCCAATAGGTAAATGATTATTACGATACTAAGGATGAAAATATAAGTGAATGGCTGATAGTTTCAAACAATATTTCAATGACATAACTTTTCAACAAATACCATGTATCTAGAATAGAGCTGCAGATGCTATGGCAACCGTGGGTTCCTTGTTGGATATTCCGAGTAATGTGCCTAAGTTCGAGTTTCTGGTTGAACAGCTTTTGGTCCCCGTTTATGATATCCCCGATACTACGATAGTGTATACCATTGTTGGTCCTATGTCTCCTTGGTATAAAGACATATTCGACTACCTCACTGACCAAACCTTACCCCAAGACTTTTCCAATAACCAATGTCGAACCTTTATCTGAAAGTCAACTAAGTATACCATCATTGGAGAAACCCTGTATAGATGTACCTTGGATAACGTGCTAATGAGATGTCTCGATGCTGAAGAAGCACAAACAAATTTGTGAGTGGTACATGAGGATATATGTAGATCTCATTCAAGTGGTCCTACTCTAGCCCATAAGATCATGAGACTAGGTTACTATTGGCCTACAATGGAGAAAGACTCATATGTCTTTGTAAAGAAATGTAGACAATGTGAAATACATGGAGACTTGATAAGAGTGCCAGTGCAGGAGCTTCGTCTAATTACTTCACCATGGCCCTTCACCCAATGGGGACTTGACCTCATAGGTAAGATACACCCTTCATCAGCTAATGGCCATAAATTCATCATCACCACCACCAAATACTTCACCAAATGGATGAAAGCTATTCCCATGACCTACATCACCAGCACACAAGTATCTAAGTTTATCCTAAACTATATCATTTATCGGTATGGTGTACCCCAATCCATAATCACGGATAATGGCTGCCCATTCAAGAACCAAGAAGTATACCATTTATGTGAAGAATTCCACTTCAAACACCATTTCTCCACCCCATATTACCCACAAGGTAATGGCCAAGCCGAGGCATCTAATAAGACAATTGTTAGAATCGTTAAGAAGACTATCAATGACGTTGGTCATGACTGGCACCTACAGCTTAATCCTACCTTATGGGCTTATTGCACAAGCATCTGCACTCCCACCGGTGCCACTCCATATTCCCTCATATTCGGGTCCAGATCTATCTTACCTATTGAGGTTGAAATACTTTCTCTATGGGTATCCTTGAAGGGTCATATCGACGATGAAGAATACCATGTCTCTAGGTTACAAGAGCTAGAATTGCTGGATGAACAAAGAAAAAAAGCATTAGATCATTTACAAGCATATCATAATCATCTTCGTCGTAGCTACAATAGGAAGGTTCTCAATAGACACTTTGACATTGGTGACCTAGTATTAATGGAGAATCCTAAGAACCAAGCTAAACGAGAAAAGCTAGGAAAGTTTGAACCTAATTGGTTGGGGTTGTACATTGTCATAGAAGCCTTTAGATCAGGAGTGTACCAACTCTCTACTCCTAAAGGAGAGCCACTTTTGTCCCCTATCAACAGTTTGCATCTAAAGAGGTTCTATGTTTAGTCTCTAAGAATCTGTGTCTTAATCTAGAAAAATAAAAAATAAAATAAAAATGAAAAAACACAAAAATGGTTACCTTGATGAAAACCTAGCAAACAGGCATCTTTGTAACACCAAAAAAATTTGAGAAAATCAAGAAAAGTAAAGAGAAATAAATCTGTCCAATAGTGAAAATCGCTTCGGTGGCGCTATGGATAAGTACCATGGTGAAAACCTTGCAAATAGGTGCCATGTGTAGTCAAGCTCGCCCTTCCGTCTACCATCATTCTAATTAGACTTTTTCATCGTCACTCATAATAAATGGTTGTCTTATCCATTACTTGGAACGATTGACATGTAACATCCATTCCGTCATATTACTAACTCCATCTTCCAAATCTTATTCCCGACTGGGGGAAAATCCGTGTTCTATGCACTAACACCTTGTACATAATGTCACACCATCGAAAATGTCCTGCCAAATCCCAAAAGCATTAGAAAACATAAAAAATCCAAAAAAATAAATCAAAATAGTCAGAAAATCCCAAAAACAGAGTCAATTTAATCATAGTCAAGTCAGTCATGTCAAGTCGATCATGTCAAGTTGGTCATGTTAGGTCAGTCGTAGACATAGTCAAACTATGTTGCCTCTACGATTGGGACGTAGGCAAGGCCATCAATATGTGCCCCCGAGGCATTAGGTCTATCAGTCTAGGTTTGTCATATATCACACACATTTAAATCATGATGCTTTGTATATTCAAAGTCATTGGTCATGTCGAACTATGAGGTCTCTGTGTGTACAACATAGGAAAGGCTAATCAATTGATGAGCTCCTGAGACCACACTAGGTTAGTCCAATAGGGTTCATTCACAATCACTATCACACAAGTTGCACATCATAGTTTAGGGTATCATTTCATGTCATACACTGTCTACGCGCACACACTTTTATCAGTCAAAGAATCAAAACAAGTCATGCAACAACAAGCCAAAACATCTCAAGGTCATCAAGTCAATATCAAACACATTGTCAAAATGATCAACCTATGTCTTACACAAGATATGTCTTTCTTGTCAACAGACGTCATCAAATTGTCATAGTCTCATGTGACTTGTCGCATCAACGTCCTCAAACTTCAACGTCTTATACAGCATGTGTCTTTTTGAAACCAGGATTTGTCATGCCTTATATAGAAGTCACCAAGTCAAAACCAAACTCAACGCCTTATGCGATATGATTCATTCTCTCACATTAGGCTATGTCAAACATCAAACAATCAAACAATCCCACAAGATCAAGTTTTGGTGAATACTTTTATTTGGCTTTATGAATTTATATCTTATTTTGTCTTATCTTTTTATCGATTTGTGCAAGATCCTATTACTAGCTTTCTCAAGGATGTCCCTTGAAGGATTTAGAGAAGCAACGATGTGTCAGGACTCTTTTTCTTTGATTGTTGTCTCTCAACTGTCTTTTTAACATTGGTTTTTGAGTCATGTTACTAGTTTCCTCAAGGATGTCCTATTAAGGAGTTAGAGGAGCAATGATGTCTCATGACCCATCTTTTATTTGTCTGTTGTCTGTGGTTTGTCTTGACAAAATGACTGGGGCATCTTGTCCTTAGTCTGAGTTAAGACACTCCTTTTCTAGGACTGTCTATTTTTCATAGGTGGATAACTTTTTACACTATGGTCTATCTCATATCATAGTGTGTACTATCCATCTGTGTCATGTCCCACCCAATGATGATAACAAGCAACTATAGCATATTTGGCAATATATCGAAGATTATGTCTTTTTCTCAATCAATCAAACTTAATTGTTTCTTACTAACATTCTGAAATCATCCATGCTAACATTTCTTCTTTTATGCATCTTCACCACCATTATCTATCTGTTTCGAGAGCACACTCATGTTCTTCAAACCCACCTATCCTCTCGAGGGGGCATACCACTACCTCCTCGTCATTCTCCCTTTCACTGCAGCATACCCTAACCTTTTTCATGCTGGGGCATGATCGGGGCATATTTTCTTTGACACAATGTTGAAACAACATTGTATCAAAGAGGGGCAAACTATAGATACTGAAAATTGGTCTAGGCCTGCAAGTATACATTCGACATAATTTTCTATAGTCTGTTGTCATGATTAAATAATGTTTATTATTTAATTAACCTTTCTAACACATATTTCCTCTATTAATTAAATACCCCTTTTTAATTAATTCATTAATTCATAAATGACCCTTTATTCAACTTGATTAATTAAACAGATCATATTTGTTTAATTATGTCCCTAACTAATTAATTCTTCCTTCTTAATTAAATATGTATTATTTAATTAAACCCCCTTTATCTATCAATTAAATAATTTATTATTTAATTACCTCTTTATCATACTTTTCCAACTATAATTAAATATTTATTATTTAATTTATTCAATTCCACCTTTTCAATAGTCAAATTAAATCAATGATCTTTATTTATTTAATTAAATCTTTCATTTTTCAAATGTTGAATTAAATTAACATTTAATTCATTTTTAATTATTTATGTCACATTCCTCTATCATTCATTTATCTAATTCTTTCACTCACTTTCTGACTCGAGATCTATTTTTAGTTCCCTAGTTATCTCTGGATTCAACATCTAGTTATCTCTGCGAGAAGACTCTCCATTACAACTAGTCTATTAACTAGTTCTAACACCTGTTTGCATTCAAATGCATTATTCTTCGAGTTCTAACTTTGGATTTTGCATACAAATTATATTTCTTCTATTTTTGGAGATTAAGATCCTGAACTCATGTTCTAACTCTCATTCTAACTTAGTCTCTATCTTCAGTCTTTTCTGAACTTGTGTTCTAACTCACGTTCTATCTGACACAGAACTCACATCGCATGGCATTCATCAATATCATCCATCGATCTCTCTTTCAATCTGAGTCGATCATTTGAAAACACAAAATCTATAAAATGGCCTGTCATTATCGTTATTCCTACTCCCAAAATCACATACTTTTGAGAAGAGATTCAACTTTGATATTTTGCTTAGACACTCGACAAAATTATACTTGCATTGAAACACATAAATCTAAGGCCAAGAATACTAAAAAGGAAAAATGGAGAAGAACAATCAAGATAATTCAAAGGGATGAACGCATACTCGGTGAGAACATTTTGGTTTTATTAGTTTAATTTATTTCCTCATTCTTTGTTGTTAGATTTTAGATTTTAGATTAGGATTTAACTTTGTTTGTCTAGTCATGCTTTGCAAAAAAATCTATGATGTTACACAACCTTTGAAGAGAGATAGGATAAATTTTATTCTGTCTGATTTTTTGTTGTCGAGAAACACCAAACAACACTATTTCATCCTCATTTGACTCACTTTCAAGATTGTTTATGTTGGGCTAACCCTGATTTGCACTTTCATCAACCCTGAAATGTGTACTCTCTAAAATTCTATGTAATATATTATTGTAACACTTATAGGCTTTTCTTTGGCTGAAATACCCCAAGAATATCCCCTTATCACATCTTGACTCATAACTGCCTAACTCTTTATCTTCTCTTTTAATATAGAATTTACTTCCAAATACCTTGAAATTCTTAAGTGATGTAGGCCTACAAAACCATAATTCATATGGAATTCCACCACTATTAGATCTTATAAGTATTATGTTATGAATGTATATAGAAGTTTCTACTGCTTCTTTCCAAAATGTATCTACCCTATTTTTCTCATTCAACATAACTCTGGCCATATCCGTCACAATTATGTTTCTTCTCTCTACCACGTAATTTTGTTGTGGTGTTCTTGGAGCTGAAAAATGGAACTTGATTCCATGCTATTCACAATATTTCATGAATTCTCCACCTCTATTTGACGTGAGACATTTGATTCTTCTCCCAGTCTCATTTTCTACTAGCTTCTTATAAATTTTAAATCCTTCGAACACCTTAGCCTTCTCCCTAAAAAATGTGACATATGCTATTTTGGTATAGTCATCAATCAAAAACATGAAATATATTTCTCCTTGAAATGATCTTTTACTCATTAGACCACATAGATTAGTATGGAAATTATTTCCAAGGATTTCATACTAGAGTAATCCTTTGTGGGAAATTTAAACTTTGTTTTTTTTCCTTGCTGACAGCCTTGACATATGTTGCTATCAAGCTTCACAATCTTAGACATATTTTTTACTAGGCCTTTTGAGCTTATTTTCACCACGTTGTTAAAATTTACATGTCCTAGACTTCTATGCCACAACCAAATTTCATCTGCTTGATTAATTAGACATGTTTGGCCTTCCACTTCACATAGATTGTAGAAATTACTATCAGTTCTTATCCCTTTAGCAATTATTTTACCATTCAATCTTATCTTGTAGCCTTTAGAGTAAAATACAACTTTGTTTCCACTATCACACATCTGACTAATGCTAAGAAGTTTTTGTTTTAGGCCTTCTGCATAGAGTACATCTTTATTTTTGTTCTTTCCATCTATGCTCAGAATTTCTTTACCATGAATCTTGACAACAGTATTATCATTTAGACTTACTGAACATCCTTTTTCCATTTCAAGCTTAATAAATGTATTTTTATCTCTAGTCATGTGCTTGAAGTAGCCACTATTAATAATGCATAGATCTTGTTCTTTTTCATGTAAATCTATTTGGGCAATCATAGACTGTGATGAAAGAGCCCTTTTCTTTCTCCTTCCATATCTTTTTAGGGTTATTTTTAGTTTTCTTTTCTTCTATCCCAAAAGTCTTATTTCCTTTCTCTTTATTAACAGGTGAGGATTTATTTTTCTCAAATTTCACTCTAGGTCTTGTAAATATTTCTCTACAATTTATATCTATATGACCAAAGTTGTTGCAAATATAAAAAATTATATTCATATCAACCAAGGGATCAAATGGATTCTTGCTTGAAAAATTTGTATTCTTCCTTGGAATGATTCTACATTCTTGATCCTTATGACCATAATTACATTACAAGTATAGCAATACCCATTGAAATATGGTGAGCACCTGGTCTTGTACTTTCCTTCAATTAGATGAGGTGATCTTATTTGTTTAGGCCTTCTTAGATAATGTACTCTTGTGAATCCATCATTGTATTCTCTTTTTATGTTTTGCATATTCTTTTGTTGATTAGGAATGATTTGGTTGTCCTCCTTGACTTTGACTGATTTCATTTCTTTATCAATTTTTTTTTCATCTTGAGGAGCTTCCTCATTGTCAGATATTTCTTCACTTGGTTCAAATTTTTATCTTTCTCTAATTTTTTCATAAAGTTTTGCAAAGACATCCATAAATGAATTCTTTCGTTTTTCCAAACCTAAACTAGATTTCTCTCTATTTGCAGGATTTTTGTACTTATCAATTCATTCAAATATATGTACCACCTTTCAGATTTAGTCCATTTATGATCTAATCATCGACCTTCTCCAATTATTTCCTTAAGGAAACTATTTCTGCCTCAAGTTTCAAGCATCTATCTATCTCATATTGCAATTTAGATTTAATGAAATCCTCAATTCTTTTAAGCTCTTCTACATGAACTTTCATTCCTACTAACACCTTATTGGACTCTTCATGTTCTTATGTTAATATATCAATCTCCTTTTGAGCATTCCTTTTTAGCTTCTTGTTTTCTCTATTAATATCATCATATTTGTATCTTAGTCCACCAAGATCTTCAAGAGAACTAATTACTTCTCCTTCAATACCAACAACTGCCTCATCGTCTCCTTCATATGAGTCCTCAATTTTCTCATCTTCCTGATCCTTATTTTATTTAGCTATGAATATAAATTCTCTTCTATTATATCTCATTACAAGGGAATGGCCTTGATCGTCTTCTGAATAATCACTTGTATTAGACACTTCAATTTCTCCATTGATGTACAAAATCTTCTTCTTTCCAAACTTCTTTCTTTTAAAGGGTAGAACACTTTCTTATTTCTACTATCAAATTCTTGCTAGGAATTGTCTTCTTTACCATATGGACACTCTGAAGAAAAATGATGTATTCTTCCATAGTTAAAACACTTAAAAGGGAGCTTACTTTTTTACTTTTCAGATCCTCTTCTTAGCCTTCTTATGAATTTTTCTTCTTCCTCATCATTTTCTTCATAGTAAGATGCAATGACATCAAATTTTTCTTTCTTCACAACCTTAAATGTAGCTTTTATCCTAGATGATTTAGCACTTGGAATTCTCATCTCATATGCACTAATTATGCCATGCACCTCATCAAGAGTATGTTTATCAGTTTCTCTTCCTTCTTTGATAGGAGAAAAGTTGGCATGATATTTAGTCATCATGGACCTAAGAACTTTCAACACAACATATTCTTCTTTCAGATATATATCATATCCCTTAATGGAATTTACCACACCATCAACTCTCTAAAGATAGTGTGCAATATTCTCTTATTCGGTCATTGTTAAGCCTTCAATTTTTTCTCTCAACACTTATAACTTTGCCAACTTAAATTTGGTGCCACCTTCATAGAATTTCTTTAGTTTCTCCTAGACATCATAAGCAGTTTTACAATGCATAACTTTTCTATGCATAGAGTCAGACAAATTGTTCATAATAATAAACCAATATTTTTTATTGTCCTCGTGAATCTTCTTTGTTGTAGGATTAGTAGGAACTACAAAAAGAATAGTATATTGGATATCAACACATGCCTAGACTTCAGTTCCAACAGAAACTAAGTATCCTTCCATTAATGAGCTCCATTTATCATAGTTTGTTCCGCCAAACCTAGGTGGCTTGTTTGAGCCTTCTTGAAATGTCATTATGTTCACCTAACCAATATCTACTTTAGCTGGTTAAGCTTCTCCTAGGGAACCTATGGATCTTATACAAATTATTAGAACACAATGATCTACTAAGAGGGGGGTGAATTAGTGGATATTAAAAAAATTTAGTTCTTCAAACAAAACTTTTGTAGATTCAACCTTAAACTCAAATGTGTAGATTCAAATCCTAATAGATATAATAACCACAAGCACAAGATATATCAATACATAACACTAGATATATGTGGGAAAACCAAGATGGGAAAAACCACGGTGAGAAATTCTACTAGGAACTATTGTCCTAATCCAACCTCACAACCATCAAATTTTAGTTACAATGTCTAGGGATAGAACCCCAAGGAAGCTTCAACTCCTTGTTTTAGAATCAACAAATTCAAGGATGCTACAACACCCTGGTCTAAGCTACAACTTAGTATAAATGGAGGATACAACCTCTTAGAAAATTACAAGTGCAAGTATGCATATGAAGGGTTACACATAAACCTGAGATGCAGCAATACATACAATACAATGTACCACTTATTACAACTTACATTGTATTGTCCTAGTTGTTCTCTTCACAACACATACTTCTATTCTTTAATCTCCTCTACTCTGCACCCTCTTCTCTATTGAATTCTCAGTTGTACATCTCTCTATTCAACACTTTGTGCACTCGCTAACTTCATACTCTTGTAGAATCAAAACATCTATACAATATATGATAGTCTTCCTTCTTTACCAACCTACAATTATTACCTTGAGATCTACTATGTTAGCTAGATAAACTCTCACATCCTGTTAGGGTATCCTTTTCTCACAAAACTCACCAGAAAGCTTCTTTTGCATCGATCCACACAATATTTATTTTTGATACAGAGAATTTCCCTTTGTTCTCTCTATCAAATCCTCACCTTTTAGGGTTTCCAAAAATATTCCTTACATAAATCTGATTATGAATTTAAAGTATTCTCCTATCAATATGATTTGATTCGATCTCAATCACCTTTTAGGGTTTCCAAAAATCTTCCTTACACCGCCTCTTCATAAAGCTTCACAAAATTTAGTTTGGGTATAAATAAATTTCCCAATTTAGCTCTCTATCAACTATAAAATTTGATACACATTAAATGTATTATCTTGTTAGTAAGATTAAATTCCATCTTGATCACTTCTCCAATCTTATTCCACCACCTAGCCTATCAAATATTCACTAAAATTGCTCACAGGTATAGTTGGACCAATTAATTCTTATTTCCATCTTGGTTAGTAGTCAAAACCCTCATTCACACT
Organism: Sequoiadendron giganteum; assembly: GCA_007115665.2. Classification (NCBI taxonomy): domain Eukaryota; kingdom Viridiplantae; phylum Streptophyta; class Pinopsida; order Cupressales; family Cupressaceae; genus Sequoiadendron; species Sequoiadendron giganteum. The sequence continues at coordinate 889,641,862 of CM021100.1, forward strand.
TGTCATAGCCATTCAAATATCTGCATTTAAACCCTAGCCATCAATCTATTCCTTCACGCCTTGATCCTATGATCAACATTCACTGTAGTGTCTTTAAATCTTGATTGTTGGATAATCAATTACTTAAACCACCATCCTCGATCGATCATATCACTTTTTCATTGGGACTCCATTTAGACTCCCATCGATATGCTTTCCATGTTATCTAATCTAACCCACAACCTACATGTCATCCAAGTCATTGCCACACCATTCACAATAACAATACAAAATGACATATCGAGCAATCACTCTTTGCCACCTATCAGACCTTGACACAATATCTTATCATCACCACATGTCATGTTTCACTTGTAATTTTTCCCCCTGTGCTATCCTATCATTTGGTCGTTATTTGTACCCTCTTTCCTATCATAAGATCGAGTGATCAACAATTTTGAAGGATGGGACCATTTAGGTGTGCAAAATTATCCTAAATGTGTGATTGGCTGATATTATGGACTTGTGAGGACCCCTTTGATGGAATCCAAAGGAATGACTAGTATCGAAGGGTGGACTATCAGGTGATCAAGGAATTAGGTTAAAATTAGGTTGAGATCCAACAAGATATTTTAGGCTAAAACTTTGACTAAGGTGACTTTTTGATAACACAAAGGATGGAGAACTTTTTTATGTAACAAATAATTTGATGTTGAATTCCATTGGGTCATTGGTCAATTAGGCCATCAGAGGACCTCCTGGTTGAATCCTACAAATATTGAACTATCACCCTGACCTGCTGGATATGTGTAACCTTGAGCTCTAGGCAGAGAGGCCAGTCACCCTCATGATATCAATGACATAAGTTGTAACTTATGTGACTGGTTACCTACTTTTGACAATCAAATTCAAAATAGAAGAAAATATTGACGATGCCATGATTACAAACACATTAGGCTTTAACTATAAACCTTAATATCACCTATACGAGAACGAAATTCATTTATGGATGTGTTATACATCTTTTAGGCCTGCACAAAACCTTTTTGAAATCCTCTCAAAAATCCATCATGAATTTGTAGCTTGTTCACCCTTTTGACATGAATGAAAACAATAGTCTAACACATCTTCTCTAACAAAGTAAGCTCTTTTAATCATCTTTCCTTTTTTCTCCTTATTCTTATTGTTAATAAACCTTTTTGGATATCTTAAAGCATAATGAATCATATCACCATAGTGAAAACGTTTGAAAGGTAGCTTACCTTTTACCAGTGCCCTTCTTCATTCTTCTTACAAAGTTAACTTCCACATCATCAAGATCCTCTCCATATGAATCTTCAGCCATCTATGATTTACTAGCGTTGAAATAAGTCTCTACTTTTGAACCATTCTTCAAACCATTTTTTCTCATTTCAAATGTAGTTAGTGTACCAATCAACTGATCTCTAGAATAATTTTCAAAATCTACAGTTTCCTCAATAATAGATACCTTTTCACTATAACAATCAAGAACAAATATGATAATTTTTTTTAGTACTTTGGATTCTTTAACTATTACACCAAGACCTCTCATAGTACTAACCAAATCATCAACTCATTGTATGTAGAAATTAATTGTTTCATCCTAAGAAATTTGCATCATTTCAATCTATGCCTTCAGATTCTACAACTTTATTTATTTGACTTTGGATCCCCTTCATAAATTATTTCTAACTTATCCCAAACCTCTTTAGTAGTCTTCAAACTCACAACTCTTACTAATTTAGTATCTAAAAGACTATTCACAATAATAAATCTTTCCCTAGTATTGATCTTATGTGCCTTGATTTTTGGACTTCTACTTTGACCATTTTGAGGTGCAATATATGTAGTCTAATAAACCTTTTAACTTTCATCTCTCTAAGCTACCACATATCCTTCCATCTTTGTCTTCTAGAAGTCATAATCTATGTGATTGAATCTAGGGTATTCCAAAGAAACCTAGTTTTCCATCCTAGATGTGACTCAAGTGGTTAATCTCTTCTCTAAGGAGCCTTTCTCTTCTATCAATTGTTGAATGAACAAGAAAATTGAGAGGGGGTGAATCAGTCATATAAAATTAAACCTTCAAAAGCCTCAAAAATAATTAGATCCACATGCATTCATTAAACCCTTATTCTATTAGAATGATTAAACATGAACTGCAGATAATAAAAATTGAAATCAAAACACCATACACATGAGAATAGAAGATTTATGTGCAAAACCCAATGAGGAAAAAACCATGGTGAGGATTAGATCACAATATAACTAATAGAAAAACTAGTACAAAAAGGGCTCACTGCTAGAATAAAAAACACTATCCAAAAAGGCTCATCACCACATAAAGAAATACAAGAAGATAGAAGAGAAATTCTACATAAATAATTCTTCTCAATGAAACAAGGAATCGACAAAAATTCTCCAACAATATCACAACCTCGCATGAATGATTTCAGATGCCTTTAGCTCACTCCCTTCAAGAACCCTAACTTTGGAATTCACACTACTTAGCTCAAATTCACATCAACCACTTCACTTGCATCAATATTGCATCTATCTTGATTCTCTCTTGATTCTTTCTTATAAATCACAAGAATACCACACTTATTTATCTCAACCTCATCCTTGAAAACCTTCTCCAATGTCAGAAACTAGTTGTTATACTTACAAATTAAAAATAGGTCGAAACCTAGACATTCCCACAATGGATAAGAATGAAGTTCACCTACATAAATCATTAATGTAGTGTTAACACAAGGTCAACCAATACCTGTTCCAAACACCATAAAAAAAATTAATTGCACGCTTCCTTAAATCAATCCATAACCTCTAGAAAACATAATTAACTCAATAATAATCTAGAATAATCCATGAAATACTTAAGATTCATCTAACACCATCCAAGATCACATCATATAAATACATCAACTCAGAATCAATTGGTAAACCTTATTCGAATACTGACAAATGAAACTCACTCTATTCTACACAAAATAAAGTAAAATCTTGAATAAAGAAAGATACAAACATTCTAAGAAACTTCCCAAATCCACACAACCTGAAGCGAGATAGTGGAGAAACACGGAGAAAATAAATTTCTCCCAAGCCACAAAAAATATCACTGAAAAAATAGTTCACATAATAGTGAAAATATATCGCTCTGTAAAATAATCTAGAAACCTAAATTTTGAATATAAAAACATCTAAAAATTATTAACAACATATCAGATACACACAAGCATATGATCAATATAGAAGAAATATGGAGCACAATACTAGAGCACACTCTAAACACTTGCACACACTATTTACTTTGTTTATAAAATTGTCTCAAAAGCACTTGGAAACCCAAGTATGAAAGACATCATATATGCTCATTACTTCATTCTAACTCATCTTTAGACACTAAAACAAAAATATATCTCCATGTACTCATAAAATTTCCTGAATGTCTCAACTACACACACACAACTTGCAACAACCTGTTTTCCTCTTTTTTAAAATTTTCTCAATATCCTCCACATCTTCATCATGCAACAACACATAGTTGACATAAATTACAACAACAATGAGTAGAATTATTGTTAACATCAATGAAAACACCTTCATAATTTCAAAAGTCCCCCCCTTTGTCATTGATGCAAAAACAAGATGTGGAAAACCATCAAAGACAACATACACACTCTCTCCTCTTTTTCATATTAGATAGCCTACACAACATTCCTGCACTCTCTTCCACTGAACATTCTTTCACTCTCTTCCAGTGAACATTCTTTCACTCTCTTTCCCCGAGTAGATAATTTTTTTCACATGATACTTTCTCTCCCCCTTTGACATCAATGGAAAAGGATAAAATCTTTTTTTATTGATTTCCTACTTTGACATAGAACCAAAATACCTACTCTAAATAATCCCCCTTAGGAGTAAACCCAAATAAATCAGCAACCCAATGACAACACATGATACTACCTACTCCCCTTGAGAGATAGCCACCAACACCAGTCCAAAAAAGAGATAGATCCATTAAATTGATGCATCTCCATAGGAATCTAGCTCAAATAAGGAGGGGTAATAACCCCCAACTTCTCTCAAAGATATTTAAAAGTATCCTTAGGAAGAGACTTATTAAATATTTCATAAATTTGATCCTCTTAATGAAAATACTCAATCTTTGTGCTTCATTATACATAAAATTTTCTCTCATAAATTGATACCTAATAGATATATGCTTTTTCCTTGAGCGAATTACTAGATTATTTGAAATGTTAATTGCAATTGTATTATCACAAAAGATAGAAATAGTCTTGTCATATATACAACTCTGGCATCCTTCAATGTCTGCCCCATCCACAAAAATTGTGTACAACATGATGTTGTTGTAATATACTCAACCTCTACATTAGATAAAGAAATTGATTCTCGCTTCTTTCTCAACCAAGACACAAATCTACATCATAAAAATAATGCACCACCACTTTTACTTTTCCTGTCATCAGCACAACCAACCCAATCTACATCTATATAAGCACTTAATGTGAAATCAGTATCCTTAAGATACTACAAGCCATAATATAGAGTGCATCTTAAATATTTTAATATCCTCTTCACTACTATAAAATTTGTTTCTTTATGATCTTCTTGAAATCTATCCACAAGAAAAGTTGCAAGAATGATATTTGATCTAGTAGATGTTACATATACTAGTCCACCAATCATAGATCTATATTTTCTCTAATCAACTTAAGATGAATTGTCATCTTTTCTCATTTTACAACCAATCACCATAGGAGAACATATGGGTTTGGAGTCATCCATTCAAAACTACTTTAATATCTCTTTGACATACTTTGATTGTGAAATGAAAATCCCTTTATCTATTGGATTAATTTTTAGCCCAAGGAAGAAATTCATCTCCCCAAACATTAAAATTTCAAACTCTTTTTGCATCTCTTAGAAAAAATTCTTACACATAGTTTCATTTCATCGAAAGAGAATATCGTGCACATACACAACTACTATCAATATTTTGTATTCCTTAATTTTACAATAAAAATTACTATGTGACCTACCCTTATTGAATCCTTGTATCAAATACCTATCCAATATTGCATACCAAGCTCTAGGATCTTGCTTCAATCCATATAGTTCCTTCTTCAACTTACATACGATATCTAGTTTATCTGATAGCTAAAATGCTTTCGGTTGTTCCATGTAAACTTCTTCTAATTATAAATTTAGAAAATAAGACTTCACATTCATTTAATAAAATTTAAAGTTCTTATGTGCTAAAAATGCCAAAAAAATTATGATAGCTTCCATCCTAGCCACAAGAGAAAATTTATCCACAAAGTCTATTCCTTCCACTTGTGAGTATCCCTTACACACAAGTATTTCCTTGTCTCTTAGAATTTCTCCATTCTCATTCAACTTGTTTCTAAATACCCACTTAGTTCTAATTATGTTCTTGTCTATCAATCTAGGAACCAATTCCCAACTTTTATTCTTCTGTATCTGCATAAGTTCTTCTTGCATTACCTTCATCCAATTTTCATCTTTACATTCTTAATTCACTATTTTAGATTCAAATTTAGAAATTAAACATAGAGCTACTTCAACTGCAACAACTATGCTTCTCGTTAATACACTTTTCATCTTGTCTACAATGATCCAATCTTTAGAATGATTATCTTGCACATTTTTAGGGGTCTTAGGGGTCTTCTCTTAAGCTCCTTCCTCTTCATCCTACACTTCTTCTCCACTAGCCTTTTCTTCTTGTACTATGCAATTAGGTTCATCTAACACATATCCATCCACTACAATTGAATTCTGCAAGTTTTCATCAAACCTAACATTTACAATTTCAACAATCTTTCTTTGTATTTTGTTGTAACATTTCTAAGCTTTGATTTTAATATAATATCCAAGAAAGATATCTTCATTGGACCTTGCATCAAAATTTCCTATGTTCTCTTCTTCTCCTTTGATATAATTTTTTCTTCAAAATACTCTAAAGTACTTCAGAGTAGGAATCCTTTCATACCATAACTCATAGGGAGTCTTTGTGTTAGCTTTTTCTTGAAATATTTTAAGTATGCAAAAATAGTATGAATAGATTCTCTCTAGTAGACTTCTAATAGATTTTCCTCTTTCATCATGGTCCTAGAAGCTTCTTGAATAGACCTATTTTTCCTTTAAACAACTCCATTATGTTGAGGATTTCTAGGGGTAGACAAGTGCTCCTTTATTCCATGAGCTTCACAAAAATTGTTAAAATCATTGGAGGTGAATTCACCACCTTTTCAAGACCTCAACCATTTTAGTTTTAAATCCATTTCATTCTCAACCATAGCTTTAGATGCCTTGAATTTACCAAATGCATTGTATTTTTATCTAAGAAAAGTAACCCATGTCATTCTAGAATAATCATCAATCAAAATCATAAAATACAAGTCACATTGTAGAATTCTCACCCTTGTAGGACAAAAAATATCTATATGTACTAATTTGAGTAGTCTTGTAGAAGATTATTCCTTTCCCTTGAAGCTACTCCCTGGTTGTTTTCCAAATTGACAACTCTTGCAAATAAAATTGATAGGTTTTGTGATTTTTGGTAAATATATCACTGCATGAATTGAACTAATCCTTTCCAAATTATCAAATTTCATGTGACACATCCTTTAGTTCCATAACCAATTTTCACTAATCTAAGACATAAAGAAATGACCATCAACACCCTTAAGCTAATAGATTTTTCCATCTATTCTTTTACCAACAAAAATCATAGATCCAAACTATATTTTGATCTCACATGTTTCATTTGTAAACACAAGATTATATCCCTTGCTACACATTTTTTCAACCCTCAAAACATTATTCCTTAAACCATTAATAGAGTAAACATTATCAGTGCTATGCTTTTCATCAAAACTAGTTGAACCTATTCCACAAATCTTATCTCCTGAATAATATCCAAATTTAACTAAATCTCCATTATATTTAGCACTATCAACAACCCAATAATTATTATCTTCTTTAGCATGAAAATTAGATACCAAAGTACCTTTAACCTTATCTACATCTTAGAAACACTTTCCTTCACACAACTTTTAGAGTTAGTAGAACTAGATTCTTCTTTTATTGTCAAAAACAAGCATTCATTATCATCAAAATATCTATAGTGAGATTCATCATTAGAAATACCACCATTTTTTCTAACATAATAAGCTTTTTTAGTCATATTTCCTTTGTTCTCCTTATTCTTATTGTTTATAGCTCTTTTTGACATCTTGAAGCATAATAACCTATATCACCACAACTAAAACATTTGAAAGGTAACTTACCTTTGTACTTACCAGTGCCCTTCTTCATTCTTCTTACAAAGTTAAGTTCCACATCATCAAGATATTCTCCATCTGAATCTTCAACCTTATCTAATTTACTAGCCTTGAAATAATTCTCTACTTTTGTACCATTCTTCAAACCAATTTTTCTCATTTCAAATGTAGTTAGTGTACCAATCAACTAATATCTAGAATAATATTTTTCTCAATACAAAATACCTTTTCACTATAACAATCAGCAAGAGATCTAATAGATTTCTTTGCTAATTTATATTCTATAACTATTGCACCAAGACCTCTCATAGTACTAACTAGCTCATCAACTCTTTGTATATAGACTTTAATTGTTTCATCCTCAAAAATTCACATCATTTAAAATTGTGGCTCTAGATTTTGCAACTTCGCTTGTTTGGCCTTTGGATCTCCTTCATAAATGATTTCTACCTTATCCCAAACCTCTTAAGTAGTCTTTCAAATTAATAAATTTTACTAATTCAGTATTTGAAAGACTATTCACAATAATAAATCTTGTCTTAGTATTGATCTCACGCGCCTTGATTTCTACACTTATCCTTGGACCATTTTAAGGTTTAGTATATGCATTTTGATAATAATTTTCAATCTCATATCCCTGAGCTACTAGATATCCTTCCATCTTTGTCTTCCTGGATGCATAATTTGTGCCATCAAATCTAGGGAATTTCAAAGAAACCTTTTTCACCATCTCGAATCTACCTCAAGCAGATAAGATCTTCTCCAAGGAATCTTAATTTGATACTAATTGTTGAATGAACAAGATAACTAAGAGGGGGGTGAATTAGTTGTAGAAAACTAAACCTTCAAAACCATCAAGAGTTATCATATCCACATGCATTCATTAAACCCTTATTTTGTGAGAATGATAACACATGAAGTGTAGATAATAGAAAATGAAATGAAAACACCATATTTACATGGAAAACCCATGATGAGGATTATCTCAAAATATAAGTAATAGAAAAACTGTTACAAAAGGGCCGATTGCCATAATAGAAGACACTGCCCAGAAAGGCTCACAAGCAAGGATAATTTCCACATAAAGAAATAAAATGAGGTAGAAGAGAAATTTTACATAGAGAATACTTATCAATGCAAAGCAAAACCCACCATAATGCTCCAACAATCTCATAGCCTTACATGTATGATTTTGGATGCCTTCTGCTCACTACCTTAAGGAACCCTAACACTGAAATTCACATCGTTCTACTCAAATTCGCATCACCCACTTCAATAACATTGATCTCACATCTATATTTTTCTCTCTTGATTCTTCCTTATAACTCAAAATAATACCACACTTATTTATATCAGCCTCTTCCTTGAAAACCAATTCCAATATTGGAAAATAGTTGTTATAATTACAAATTCAGAATAGGTCAGAACCTAAACATTCTTGCAATGGATAGAAATGAAGATTACCTACATAAATACTTAATGAGGACCCAAATATATCTAAATATACCTCAAAATTATTCCACAAGCCTCACATGTAGTGTTAACACAAGGTTGAACAATACCCATTCCAAACCCTATAAAAAATAAAGGACATGCTTCCTTAAATCATTTCGTAGCTTTTAGAAACCATAATTCACTTGAGCACGATCTAGAATAATCCATAAAATCCTTAATATTCATCAAACACTTAATCCAAGCTTTCATCATATAAATACTTCAACTTAGAATCATTTGGTAAACCTTATTTGCATACTGACAAATGAAACTCGCTTTGTACTACAACAAATCAAGTAAAATCTTGAATACATAGAGATACAAACATTGTAAGAAAATTCTCAAATCCACACAACCTAAATCCAGACAATAGATAAATGTGAAGAACATACATTTATACTAGGCCACAAAAAATATCACTAAAAAATTGGTTCACACACTAGTGAAAATATCTCGCTTTGTACAACGATCCAAAAACCCAAAATCTGAATATAGAAACCTCTAAAAATAATTAACATATCAAATCTCCACAAGCCTAGGATCAATACATAAGAAAATCAGAGTGCGATACAGGAGAACACTTTTAACACTTGGACAGACTATTTATTCTATTTATCAAATTTTCTCAAAAGAACTGGGAAACCAAGTACTAGAGACATCATATAAGCTCATTACTTCATTCCAACTCATCTTAGAATACTGCAACAAAAAATATATCTCCATTTACTCACAACACTTCCTCAATATCTCCACTACACATGCACAATCTACAACAACCTATTTTCCTCTTTTCACAATTTTCTGAATATCCTTGATATTCTCATCATGCAACAACACATAGTTGACATCAATGACAACACCAGTCAGTAAACTTCCTACTGATATCAATGAGAAAACCTTCATCATAATATCATGAAAATATGTTTTACATTATTATGAATAAATTATACATGATGACATGAATGAAAAAGTAACTACATGTCACAGGGCCTAAAACACTATGATTGAGTCAAGTATCACACTATGACTGAATCATGTATAAAAAAATAGGAGAGTAATCAATGGATTTTACATAGATGCACACTCCCAAATATTAAGTTATGTGTCAACCCTTCAACATTTCAAAAATTAGAATATCAGAAGCCAAGTCATAATACTTTTCACTTCAAAAATAAAAGAAAAGATATTCAAGCTTATAGGCAAAGTCAACATCTTAAGAACATTAATTTGTTTTTTGGAGAAAGGAATATTATAAACACAAACTTTAGAGCCCAAGTTCCAAAATTCATGCTAGATTAGACCCCAGTCCCAAGTTAAAACACATGGTGCAAAATTTTCTTGGAATTTTGAGCCACTCCTAATGATTCTCAAATTTCAAAGTCTAAGACAATATTTATAGGATATAAAACTAGTAAAACTAAGTTTGGATCTTTGAGATGCAAAACCATAAAGTCATCTAACAGTTACCTCAAATTTACTATCTAAACAATAAATAATGCTAGAAATAAGTGTTATGAACTACATCAAGAGACTAAATTTTGAACTTCTTGTTGGAATCAAGGGAACACTGAGAAGGGTGGGGGTGAATTTGTGTTCAAAAATATTATATCTTCATGCATATAAAAATTGAAACCATTTCACCATTGTATTAAAGAAAATATGTACATGCATTCAAAGTAAACATTCATAACACCATAAAACATGGTTTTTTGAGTGGAAACCCTATTAGGGGAAAAAGCATGCTGGAGGTTAATCCACAATTTGAGTACTCAAAATATAATTGTTTACAAAAGGGAATGCACTTGTATTCAGGCACACTTCCTAGAGCTCACTGCTCAAGAGAAAGGCCTCCTACCATACAAAATTCAGATTAAGACCATCTAAAAGGTGAACTGAGATAGTAGCATCAACTTATGCAAGGTGACAGTTTCGGTGAAGCTCATAGATATGATTCTAGATCTACTTTATGACTCAGCACTTTGCTCTTCCCTATTATGTTCTCTTATGTTCTTCGCATCACTAATGATCAAATTAGCACTAATGCACTATTGTATCTCGCAATTCACACTTCTACACACACTCACTTGTCTCCATACACCCTAAGTGATCAAACCAATCTCTTATATATATCTGCAATCAAGGTATGTGCAGGATCATGATGGGCCAAAAAGTGGTGATATGTAAGCCATATGATGGTCCATGTGGCTGACGAATTTTTTTTACCCAAAATTGATGAAACAAAAAGTGTTTTTAGAGGATATTCTCAACTTTCCACCAATATAAATTATGCTTTACTTTGAATTTAGTAAATAATTATTATTCATTTTCTATTAGAATTACGAATAAAGTCTTGATTGATAGGCTGATTGAAAAACATCTATAACTTTCAAATGGTATCACATTTTTTGAATCCAAAACATGCGTCACATTCTATGATTTGCATACTATAGGATTAAAAATAAAATAAAAATGAATTTCATGAATTTTTGACGAAGTTAAGGTGGTTAGACAGATGAGCTTTTATATTTTTTAAAAGTTGTAATAAAAAAATCATAATTAATTATTTACTTGGAAAAAAATTATTAAAAAATATGCATCACATCGCGACATGAGTCCTTTACTTATATCTAAAAGCTTATAAAAAATATTATCATTTTATTGTGGTTAGGGTGATCAGACAGACACCTACTTATTTTTACCCTGAAATTTAAATACTACTGCATTGAAATTTCAAATTTTCATCAAATAGATTTTAAAAAATAAATAAAGGTCTAGTAGTTTAGAAACTACATTCAAATTTCTATAGATTCTATTTTTTACATTTTTTTGAAATAATATAGATAACTTATTCAAAATTTTATGTCAAGTTGTCTAACTCTATTTTTGTGTCTTTTTATTGCCACTTAAGGGCTTGTTTTTTCCATGATGATCCTGCACATACCCATCAAGGATTTGTCCATCCAACAGTTGACTTGACAAAATATTAGGCTACTTTCACCTTGTCAGGTAGATCCACCACTAAATCATTATGCACATCCTCCAAATTTGGTAAACACAAAGAGAGGACCCAAATAAAACTTAATTGAGAACGAAGACCTTTAATTAATTATATCATACATCCACAAATATCATATTTGCCAGGTCGGCCTTTTAGCACAAATAATCAACAAATTAATTTACTGGATCTTCTAGACCATGTACCAAAGAGTGTACACCAATAAAATCATTCACCAAGGTATTACAAACATCAAAAAACTATCCTTAGAGATCCTCACCTCAAAATATTTCTTTGGTAGGGTGTCTAATTCAACTTTAGTGCCTACAACTTGATGCTTTGTTATTTTCCCTATTATGTCGATAGAAACAAAAACTATAATACAAATCGGATAGGTTACTTGGGTTTCCATTAATGACAACACTTACAAGCCATATTCTATCGATCTCTCTAGTCATATGCCAAAAATCTCCCCCTTTGGCATTGATGGCAACACTTAGTGAAAAATGAATTAAGTGTCAGAATAATATTAGGTATTTTGCCAAAACATTTGTTTCACTTTCCCCTCCTTTGAAATAAATGACAAAGCATAGATGCAATATTCCAAAAATAAGAAAAGCAATATAGTGACAAAATACTGACAAAACATGTCTTCAAAATTCTCAAGACTTCAAAAACTTGAAAACAAATAACTACTATCCTTAGAATATTATATTATGGTTTTTCTTGACTCCCGAAAGAAATTTACTCCAACCATCTACTGTAATTCCAAAAAAAATGATCAAGCTATTGTTCTTGGAAGTCTTGTTCACAATTTTAGTTAGAGATTCAGGGATTGTAATTATTTCTTCAAATTTCTCACTGTTCCTCAATATGTCCACCATCTGCTCAAACATCCATTCAATTAGATCTTTTACTTTCCAAAAATGTATCCACAAGAGTATTATTATAAAGTTGTATTTTTTTGTGCTCTGTCTGAAGCTCCATGATTATTTTCATGATAGTGTCATTTAGATCCTGAGACATGTCAAAAATTTGACCAATGCTATTCAATTCAGTTTCAATTTGACTCAAACTTTTAGTATAGGTGCTAATTGCATGGGCCAAAAAATGAAATAGTTGTAGATTCCCATGGCTGAGTTTATGCATTGTTTTAACTCATTCATCTTATTCTTTAGTTTGGAAAGAGATAATCTGAATTGCTCCTTCAGATGAGAGATAGCTTCACCAGCTTCCTTTTCTTCAGAATCAAAGTTTCTTTGCTACATTCAATCATTTCATCAAGAAAAATGTTTTGCAGGCTCTCCAATTTTATCTTGCATTGCTCAATATGTGCAATCAATACACTCAATATCATTTCTTGATCATAATATGGTCTAGTAGACCATAACTTGGCTATCTTCTACATTCCACCTTCTCCTTGAATAATTTATTGTAACCTTTCTTTTGTCAGATCTTCTTCTTCTTCTTCTTCACTACCCCTTTTTTCTTCAAATTCATTTTGCAATGGGTTCTTAGTATCTTCATCAGATTCTTCATTCAAAATGTCCACAATTTATTTTTCTTTTCATTTTCCCTTAGTTCTGGGAACTTTTCTTTCCCGAGGGTTGTATTGCATAATTTATTTTCCTCTTTTCTATGCTTTATCAATACCACTAGAGGAGGAACCAAATTCAATTGATTTTACCAGAGGGGAAATATTGACCACACCATATTTTTCAAGCACATTCTTAATGAAATTTTCAAATTCCAAATCTAAATTAGCTAAACTCTTAGAGTAAGAGTATATCTATTTACATAATGGCTCATTTGATTTACATACCACATTCTCAATTTTCAACCAAAAATTCATGAAGTAATTTACTAAGCATGTAATTAGTGTACCAAACCTGAATAGGGAACTTGATTCCTTAGTTAGTTGCACATTATCCATGAGCCAATCTTTTAACAATTTTCATAGGTCAAAGTCCTCACCTTCAATTATCATTTTGTGAGAAATATATACTACGCCAGCTAATGTGACTCCTCAATTTTTGTAGAAAATATTCTATGTTATTCCATGTGAAATGTACTTAGTGATGAGATTCTTTATTGTTGTGATTATTAGAGCTCTTTGATCTCCAATTACACCAGTTAGGATTTCAACTACCTTGTTCTAGATAGACATTTTCTCGGGAACATCTCTGAATTTACAAAATCAAGTTAAATTCTCAATTGGCTCTTTTGAAATGATGTAACGCTTATCCAAAGTTAAAAGATCATCATGTAACTTTTTCAATATGAATTTCAAAAGTTCTACATTTTCGAAGTATGGAAAATCACTCCATAAATCCAAATTCCTATGTTTTGCTTCGCTTAATTTCTTTAATTCACTCGACAGTAACAAATTTTGAATAGACTTGATTTTTGCATTGTTATATTCATCTAGAGTGATCGACCCCTTGATTTGCTCCATTATTTTTCCATTTTTAGTGTTTTAGTCACACAACAAAATGTATAGAGATTTCAAGAGTAATTTGAAATATCTGATAGATCTTCGAGATATATCGATGAATCCATTTTTCTATTTCATAATCTACCTATCGAGTGCACTCATTTTGTTCTTCTTTGATGAAAAGTGACAAATGGTGGCTTCGACTTGAATTTTATAGCTTGCACATGTGCAATAAATGCATTTGCCCTAAATTTTCTAGAAACTCTATTTTCTCAACGATGACAAAAAAAAAATCTTCTGTGGACCTATGAATTGTTTACGTTACTTTTGCTAAAGTTATCCAAAAATTTTGTACACCATCAGTACACCTTCTTGTTAGAATCAAACATGCTCTGATACCATGTTAGAATTGGCTATGGATACCAAGATCTATGGACCAAATGGAAAGCACAAGAAGAGAGAAAATAATGTGACAAGAATAAACTATATTCAATTTCAATGATATGATATGAGATTGCTTGAATTTACAATGAGAGAACCCTTGGTTATATAGCCAAGGTAAGAACATAGGAGTGCATAAGATTATGAAAAGTGTAGTAATCTTAAGACATGAGATAGCAATAAAAATCTATCACTCCACCTAAAGTGGAAAGGGATAATGTGATAACCACCACAAATAGTGGATCACCCACAATAGGTGGAGAGCTAATCACATGAAATGTCCATGAAAGGTAGAAGTGATAAAGTAATAACATGATAAGCCCACCAAAGGTGGAAATTCTTCAACAACTCCTATGTGGTCCCTAAGTAAACTTAACTAAGGTGTAACTATGACATAGGAAAAGGTACACACATTTAATTACACCAACACCCCCCCTTAAGTGCAAATTAGGGAGAATGTACACAAAAGAAAACAATGCAATATGGGTCCTGACAACTAGGCCATGTTAGGTACCCATGTACAAATGCAGTGCAAACTCTCACAAATGGAGAAAAGGAGAAAACCCAGTGGGACAAAACTCCTCCCCAAAAGAGAGATGAAATAAAAAAATAGAAATGCTCTCAATGATGCATGAGAAGGTAAAAACCCCATGTGAGGAAAAATACCCCCCATAAGAGAGAAGTAGAAGAGAGACAAGGCAGCCCCCCCTCAATGTTGAGTCTCCTGCAATGATGGTAGAAGCTTGACATTGAATGCTAAAAATGATCCAATCTCACCGAACAACATTCCTCGCCTTAGGAAGAAACAAAACCAAGAATGTATGCAGGATGTATGATGTCTTTGAATCATCCTGAAGAGTCTCCATGTTGTTGACAAAAGCTGACACACTCCAAACAGGCATTCTTGGCCACACTACTGAAGAGTACAATCTAGCATCTCGTAGAGATGAATGTAGAGAACAATCGAAAGAGAAGGATATCCCCTCTAAAGACAAAGATGCCTCCTCCAAATGCTATCAAAAAGTATCCACACTCATGTCAAACTGCAAGGAATGATCGTGTAGACAATGAAAAAGAGGGTCAGAGTGTTCCCTCAGAACAACTAAAGAAGGACCATCTTCATCAAAGAGAAGATGAATGACATCAATGATGTCCCCCAAATCTCGAAGATGAGACTCCATAAACAAGTTTGAAATACCTGTCAAGAAGCCATCCAAAGTAGCCATATCTAGAAGACAATGTGTGTCTTGCTACATTGAATCACAAGGAACCAAAATTATGGAATCACAACAATCCTCAACTACAATAGTAGATGGAGGAGATAAAATACATGGCTCAAGTACTGGATCTGATGTGAGAACTTTCAAGTTCAAGTAGCCAAATGTCTCCTCTGAATCATGGTTCACAATAGAAGTGTGATCAATAGACGAAGGAACAATGTCATCATTAGAAGCAAAATATGCAAAGGTATACAACCGAGATGAATGATCAACCACCCCAATGGAAATGATCTCTCTACTCTCTAGGTCATGAATGATGACTAAATCAGGTGTGAACTCCACAGTCCTCCCATCTCCACCATGTGTAATCTGATATAAGGAAAGAAGATTGTTCATCAAATGAGGAACACACAAAACATCCTAGAAAGTATTCTCCCCAAAACTAGATCCCTTCCCAATTAAACTCATGTATGTAGTGTTTCCCATCAAGATAGGAGACATAAAACAAGGCCAAAATGAAGAGAAAATAGACTATGAAGATGACATATGATGTGATGCTCCTAAATCTAGAAGCCATCTACTTGATCATGTATTTTTATTTTTTATTTTTTTCAAAAAAATTCCAAAAAAAATAATTTTAAACTATTTTTTTTTTCAAAAAATGATTTTTTATAAAAAATGATAAAAAATGATTTTTTATAAAAAAAAAATTTCAAACATTTTCTAATAAAAATCTTACTGTCACAATAATGGCGACCTAGGGAGCTGTATGGCTCTCCGGGCAATTTTTTTTTGCCTCACCGGATGACTTGCTCCAAAATGAATGAATGGATAGTCGATCTTAGGGTTTTTGGCCCTTCTGGACATGATGGAAAGGTCGGATTTGACCCAAAATGCTCCAAAAATGCAACTTCCTTCTAGATCTAGCAACCACAATACAACTTCAAATCCTCATAGATTTGGTCTCATATGTCCAATTTGGACAAAAAAAAGGCAAAATCAACTTTCTTGCACCTTCCGGACATAAAGTTGAGCTCAAATTTGCACTAGCAAGCTCCAATATAAACTTGCAATAAAGATCCAAAAATGAAACCTCCCCAAATTTGGTTGCTCTCCTTAGAAAAAGACTCTCTAGTGGCACCCAATCTGATCTGATACCATGTTAGAATTGGCTATGAATGCCAAGATCTATGGACCAAATGGAAAGTACAAGAAGAGAGAAAATAATGTGACAAGAATAAACTATATTCAATTTCAATGATATGATATGAGATTTCTTGAGTTTACAATGAGAGACCCCTTGGTTATATAGCCAAGGTGAGAACATAGGACTGCATAAGATTATGACAAGTGTTGTAATCTTATGACATGCGACAACAATGAAAAGCTATCACTCCACCTAAAGTGGAAAGTGATAATGTGATAACCACCACAAATAGTGGATCACCCACAAAAGGTGGAGAGGTAATCACATGAAATATCCATGAAAGGTGTAAATTATCCAACAAATCCTATGTGGTGCCTAAGTAAACTTAAATAAGGTGTAATTATAACCTAGGACAAGGTACAACACATTTAATTACACCAACACTTCTTAAGTAATCTCCGCATTCCGGTACCATCCATAGATAGGGGAGGAAAAATTTTCTTATAAAAATGCCCCTAGGCCAATGGCTTGAAATCAATTACTAGAAGAGTTACGGAAAGAAGGTTCTAGTACAAAACCATTTCCAGCATCAGAATCATTTTTCCTTACTCATGTCCTCTTCATTTGATCTCTGATTTCATCCGCAGTTAAATTTTCTTTCCCTTTATCAATTTTCTTTGTATTTCTACCTTTGCATATTGGGCCTCTTATTTCTACACTTTTCTTTTTGCAAAATCTTGCAATATGACCATACTTGTTGCAGTTGTAGCACACAATGTTTCCTTGTTCTGACCAATTATTCCAATGACTTCTTCTAGATCTGCATTGATTAGAAATATGCCCATATTTCCCACATGTATAGCATTCAACATTTCTTTTGTCAATAAAGTGACTTGACATATTTTTGCATTCAATTGATTTATGACTAGGATTTTTACAATTGAAACAATGACTAGAAAATGATGAAAATTTTGACCTCAAATTACTTCTACATTGAGCAACCGTATTACCAAACTTATTACAAGAAAAAAAATAACCATTAAATTTTTGTGCATTAGGTTGCCTAACTGGATATCTTCCATTTTTGTTATGTCTGAAATTCTTTTGTTTTAATCTAGAACTTTCTCCTTTTTCATATCCAAGGCCTCTCTTATCATTTCCACTCTTCTTTCCTTGTGTTAGCTGATCAAGTTCTTCTCTTTATATTCATTGGAAATGACAAGATCATTCTTAAGAGTAACAATCTACTTGCCAAGTTCTTCTTCACTATTTGTAGTTGTTTGTACTTCATTTCCTAACTGAGTGAATTCCCATTTTATCTTACTGCATTCATTAGATTTATCTTTTAGATATTGTGCAAGACTTCCTTCATTTTTCTTCCTTTCTTCAATCTCTTTTGTCATCTTCATCATTATAGATTCTATTTCATGCTTTAGTTTTGTATTGTCTCTAGCAATCTTTTCACATTCTTCAGTTATCTCCTTCAAGGTTTGATTCAAGTGACCATCATCCATATTTTCACTCTCTTTTTTCTTTATCTGATCATAAATTTATTTCCTCTTCACCCTATACTTCACTATCTAATCCTTCAATGATTGAATGACTTTTCTAGCATCCTTCAAGTTTTCTTTCAAATCTTGAACTTCTGCTTTAGATTGATCAAGGTCATCAAGTGCTACCATAGGCTATTGCTGAAGACTGCTAGAGTCCATCACATTCCAAGATCCACGTCAAGGTGTAAAACTTCTTCGGAGGAACTAGCTCTGATACCAATTGTTGGACTCAAGGGAACACTAAGAGGGGGGGTGAATCAGTGTTCAACAATATTAAATCTCCCTGCATCTAAAACATGAAATCATTTCACCATTGTATTAAAGAAAATATGTATGCATTCAAAGTAAACATTCATAACACCATAACACATGAATTTTTGTGTGGAAACTCTTTTAGGGGAAAAACCACGGTGGAAGTTAATCAAAAATTTCAATACTCAAAATATAATTGTATACAAAAGGGAATGCACTTGCATTCAAGCACACAACCTAGAGCTCAATACTTAAGAGAAAGACTTACTGCCATACAAAATTCATATTAAGACCATCTCAAAGGTGAAATGAGATAGTAGCATCAACTTATACTAGGTGACAATTTTGGTGAAGCTCATAGATATCATTTTGGATATGTTTTGACTCTGCACTTTGCTCTACCCTATTCTATTCTCTTATGTTCTTCACATCACTTATGATCAAATTCACACTACTGCAATGTTGTATATTACAATTCACACTTCTACACAAACATATTTGTCTCCATACATCCCAAGTGATCAAACTAATCTCTTATATATCTACAATCAAGGATTTGTCCATCCAATAGTTGGATTCATAAAAGATTAGGTTTCTTTCACATTGTCGGTCAGATCCACCACTAAATCATTATGTGCATCCTCCAAAGTCAATTAAGACAAAGAGAGGACCCAAATAAAACTTAATCGAGCACAATTTTTTTCAATTAATTATAACTTATACATCCAAAAATATCATATTTGTGAGGTCAGCATTTTAGCATAGATAATCAAATAAATAATTTACCGGATCTTCTAGACCATGTACCAAAGAGTGTGCACCAAAAAAATAATTCACCAAGGTATTTCAAACATTAACAAAATTTCCATAGAGATCCTCAACTTAAAATATCTATTCAGTAGAGTGTCTAATTCAACTTCAGTGCCTGTAACTGGATGTTCTGTTCTTTTCCCTATTCTGTTGGTAGAAACAAAAACTATACTACAAACCGAATAGGTTTCTTGGGTTGCCATCAATGACAACACTTACAATCCATATGATATCTATCCCTCCAATCATATTCCAACACTTCTTAGGCGTTAAAATCAGACATGTATTAAAATAATTAGAGTTTAGAAGATATGACATGAAACTTCATTAAATTGAAAATTTTATAGAGCAAAACAAACTCTGAAATATTGAATCATAGAGAGACCAAAAAATATAGACCCCATACTAGAGCTTGGAATACATCAAGCATATTTTTTTTTAGTTAGGTTTTCATTGATTTCAAAGGTATGCATGAGATTATTCTAGCTTGATAAGTTTGGTTGTGAGTGTTGTCAAAAGTGAGTCGCAGTCTGCATGATTGGTTTTTGGGGTCTCTCAGAAATGCTTTGCATTTCTTCACTTTTGATGTTGTGATCCTGTGGTTTGGAAGATAGATTCATGGTGTCTCAGAGCATTTTTTTTCTAAGTCTTTCTTCAATTGGGTTACAGGAAAAGTTTTTTCAAAGTGATAGTTTGAAGACTCTGTTGTTTCTATGAGGATGCTTATAGTGGTGTAGAGTTTGGAGATTCCTCCATGTTTGTAAATATGGTTGTGTGGTTCAAAATTTAATCTCAACATGTTATGGAGGTGTAATATCCAAATTTAATACCTTAGCCCACCATAATATTCTAAAACATATGAAAAAATTATTTCATTTAAATCAAACTTGCAAGTGCACAAAAATATGTTACCAAATAAAATTTGTATACATGTCACCCTAGACCATGTGGTGACCCCTAATTAATCCATATGGAATGTATCACTTTAAATTATTTATATATTTACCCCCTAATATATGGGGTCATTATAGATATTTTTTTATTAATAGTAACTACTTTAGTTTTGGGTGATCCCACAAAACTAGTTTACAATTTGTGGGAGATTCTAATTTTTGTTGACATCACATATTTTTAGAAAATATAATGGTTAAAGCCTTAAAAAGTTCCATTTTAATGATTTTGATTGAAGAGGCTTTGATCAAACCACCTTAGATCAAGCCCCTTGGATATAACCCCGCTAGATTTAAATCATACCTACATCGGAGTTTCCATTACACCTATCAAAATGTTGATAAAAAATCACTTTTTTTTTGGTTGGAGATACCCCCAAGGGGATCCCCTTTGGCTTAGCAGCCAAGGTCTAAGGGGTATCCATTCCACCAAAATCCACCTAGGGTACAATCCTGACCTCATCCCCTTTTAGGCGTTGGGGCTTTGCACTCAGCAAGACTTGATTCCTGGTGGGCTCATTTCAAACCTTTCAACTTCACTAGTAGACGAAGGGCCCATTGACAAAAAATAACTTTTGATTTACCTTTTCGGGGATCAAATGAATTCATTTAAAATTTATTTCAAATGGTCATGGTATTCATAAAAATGAGCTATCCAATGAATATAATTTTAATCTGCTTTTGTTTTATTATGTATGTGTTTTCTTAGTTTTATTAAACATAGGTTTTTCACTGAAAATCAAGCTCTTTGTTTTGCACATGTGAAAAAATAGCACATTATCAAAATAAATTTTTTATAATTATTTTTCAGGTTGGCTATTGATGTCCTTGATCCATTAAATTTTTTTTTTTTTTTTGATACATACATAAAACATTATGTTGTATACAGTCTGCCTATGTTTCAATTGTAGTTCGTTTGACTTTGAAACTTGATTAAGGAAAAAATATTTGATAAAAAACTATGAAACCAAATTGAAGTGCTAGATATTATAGTTAAAAATCTAAATTCAAAAAAAAATAAAAATTATCCTTCATAAAAAAATTGTTATGTTGTATTCGGTGAGCATCACTCTTTAAAAATGTTATTTTAACAAAAAATCTAGTTTTTGAAGGAGATGGAAAAAGAAGGGAAATATGATTCCAAATTTTTGGAAAAAATTATATTTAGAATCTATAGAGAAAACATCACAAATCACTAGTTTGGATCATCTTCAAATTCCTCGTGGTTTAGCCGCTATAAT
This sequence comes from Sequoiadendron giganteum, assembly GCA_007115665.2. Classification (NCBI taxonomy): domain Eukaryota; kingdom Viridiplantae; phylum Streptophyta; class Pinopsida; order Cupressales; family Cupressaceae; genus Sequoiadendron; species Sequoiadendron giganteum. The sequence continues at coordinate 889,663,733 of CM021100.1, forward strand.
AGCCCAAAAGTGAATATTTAGTTTAAAAAATTCAGTTCAGTGTCCAGTTTGCCAAAAACTTATAAACTAGTATTGTGGGATCACCCTTTTACTACTACCAATAAGATATAATAAAAACCATGTACATTAGATAGCATAGCTTAGTCAGTAGATACCAATGACTATGACATAAATTATATGAGAAAGATGTATATCACTATTTTAATTTTTTTCATTATTAATAAGCATTGAATACATAGAAATTTTGAATTACATTTTCAATGCCAAGAAAATATTTCTCTACAATCCCACCACATATTATCTCAATAGGTCATATACTACCATCTAAAACCAATGCAATTCAAAACAAAAAAATTCCATATACAAATAGGAGGATGATATCTCATCTTTAATTTACATAAGTAATTCCACATAGAAGCCACACAAATTAATTCCATGTATTTAGAATATGGAAAATAAAGAGAAGACTAAACAATCTAATTATTTGAAAGCACAAATTAGCCAATCATTGTAAAAATGAAAAAGGTGCACTTAAATGATTACTAGCCATCAATTTCAAGTCAACATGTAAATAGAAATAGAGCATTGGGGATAATCAAGGACTTAGATATCACCATGAAGGTAAAATTGAAACTCAACCAATGCATAAAGAAAAATATTCAACACAAGGGAATGCGAGAATACATAATAAAACAATTGATCAAGAGTAGTAAATTCTAGAATCTTGTGTTGTCATTGATGTCAATATATCTTTGTTTTCAAGCATTGATATCAATAGGTCTATCAGGAGATTGTTAGAATTCTGTGAAGATGCTCTTATTGGTTACACTTTGTTGTCATTAGTAGTATCACTGATGTCAACCTCTAGCATTGCTTTGATGATAATTCTTTTGTGATGTTCAACCTCTTATGTGGTTGATATGTTGTAGAAGTGTTCTAGATGATGAGAATGTGTCTGTGGTGCTTTATTTTCAATTTCTTTTGAGAATATTTGAATTAAAGGGGAAAGAGTGTGGTGAAGAGTGTTTAGTGTGACAAAGTGGTATTCAATGATTTCATCTCCATTTCTTCATAGCTAAATATTTTATTATGTTGTTTAGATATGTTGATTAGAGGTGTTTAGAGCTATTATATAAAAAAAAATAGTTTCTAGATATCGTTGTGTAAATAAACTTGTATTGACTAGTGTGTGAACTATGTAAACAATGTTTTTTGGGAGAAATAGTTTTTCTCCACGTTTCTCTGTAGTTTGGTTTCTAGTATTGTGTATCAGAGAGTGTACTTATATTGTTCATATCTAGCTCCAATATGATTTTTTTGTGTTTTGGTGCTCCAAAAGGTTGGATTCTTGAGTTGCAGTTTGTGGAAGGTTAGCTAGTTGTCCAGAATGAATATGTTCTTTTGGTGTATCATGTTCTGAAGGATTTATTGGTTTTGGGATGTTTATGTAATATTCCAAATTGTGTTAAAGTGATATGTGTGGTCTATGAATCATACTTGGATCAAAGGATGCTTGTACTTAATTGTTTAATGGTGTTAACACAAGTTTGGATGACCTTGGTTGTTTACACCAATTTTAGATATGATTTGGTGTTTCTAGATGTGTGGCATTGTGTGTATGTGTGTATTTGGGTTTGAGTTAATATTTTTTTTGGTATGCCTTCATTCCTCTCCACTGTGCGAATGTTTTGGTGCCAACATAATTTTAATTTTCACATTTGCGGTGCATAGTCGACCTTGTGAATTGTTTTCAAGGTTGAAGATAGTATATATGAGTGATGAGTTGATGAGAGATATATGTGTGTTTTGTGTAATTCCAAGTGTGAAAGTATGAAATGAAGTGTGATATTTAACACCTAAAACTATCAGTAGCAGTGAGTAGAAGGTGTCTACATTCCACATAGAGAGTGTGAATGTTCTAGTGAAGCTATGGTGTAACTTTACTATTTCTATGAGATGGATTTCTCATTGTAAGCATCTTATTTCTTCTTCTTTCTAATCCAGTAGTGAGCCACTGCTAATGATCCCTTATTTTCTATTTGGAAGTGAGCCCTCTAATAGTGAGCCTATTGTATTCAATGTTGCTATTACTTTATATTGTCAGCTAGAATCCTCACTGTGATTTTTCCCTTCTTGTATTTTCCACATAAATTTGGTGTTCTCATGTGTTTGGTTGTGTTTTCATTACCATTTCACATGTTTATATTTTTCTTATCCATGATATGGGTTTAATGGTTGTTAAGGGCTTCTGGACTAATACATATTTGAATGTTAATGATGGTTTTAATGTTTTAATGTAGAACTAATCCACCCTCGTCTTAGTTGTATTGTGCATTCAATTGTTGGTATCAAAGAAAGGTTCCTTAGAAGAAAGATTAACCAGTCGAGGTAGATCCTTTGTTTGATGGATTTGACTATGCATTCTGGAAGATAAGGATGGAAGGTATCCTTATTTCTTTAGGGTTTTGAGTTTAGAAATTTATTGAAACTAGATATACAATTCCTGCAAATGGTCCTCAAGTATTGATGATGAAATAAAGGCATATGAGAACAATGGTAAAGTAATTTATTCTCTTTTTAGTGGTTTTTCTAATTTAGAGCTTGTGAAAGTTATGAGTCTTAATTTTTTTAGTGAAATCTAGAAAAAAGATGGAAAGTATCTATGAAGGAGATGATAAGCTCAAGCGAAAAAATATGCAAAATATGAAGATCACGTTTTAAAACATAAGGATGACAAAAGATGGAGATATTACAAGCTGCATGCATAGAGTGCACAAATTTGTCAATTCCATAAGAGGTCATAGAGGAAATATAAATGAAGATAATGTGGTAAAGAAGGTACTAAGAATTCTTACTAAATCTTATAATCTCAAAAAAAATTCTATTGAGGAAGTTCATAATTTAAATAATTATTCTTGAGATCAATTGTTTGGTACATTAACTACTTTTTAATAGAGGTATTTTGGTCCAAGTGATCTATAAAAAGTGATTCTTATTTTAAAGCTAGAAAAACATACAAGAATGGGGAATCTGACCCAAATGAATTTGATGAGTTAGATGAAAAATTTGCGAGGAAATTGAAAGAGGGTACTAGAAAATACAAAGGTAAGTTAATTTTCAAATTCTTTAAATTTGGAAATATTGGTCATTATACTTCAAGATGCACTATCAAATATTCAAGAGATAGACCTAAGGAGAATAAAGGTAAATTAATTATTAAGAGAAGTTATTATTGTTGGGAAATTTTTGCCTCAACATTTTGGTTTCCCCTTGTCGACTTGGCCATTTTCTTCATTTTTTGGCCTTTATCGCCATACCGCAGAGGACTCCTTGGAGGTTGTGCGGTTGTGCAGTGTGTGGCTGAGGAGGACAGGTTCGATGGTTACCGTCCTACCCCATGGTTTGTTTTCTAAGCCATGGTGGGTGCAGTAAAACCGTAGTCAGTTTGAGGTGGCGACTTTGTTTGGTCTTGGCAGTTACTGCACTACCGCAGGTGATGGGTTGACTCACCGCGATAGCGCGGTGAGAATGCCTACAGTCGGGTCTAGCGGTTACCACCATACCAAGACCAGCTCTTTGGTTGACCACGGTGGTCGCAGTAAGACCACCAGCAGCCTGGCTGGTAGTTATTGCCATACCATGGCCAACGCTTTGGTTGATCGCAATGGTCGCGGTAAGACCGCCAGCAGCCTAGCTGGCAGTTACCACCATACCAAGGTGAGTGTCTTGGTTGACTACGGTAAGATCGCTAGTGGTCGACAAAGGCATTTACCGCCATACCGTGTGGTGGGTCCGATAGGGCTATGGTAGTGTGGTAGGAGCTCGGATGAGCTCGGAGCAGAGTTTGATCGAGTTGGACTCGGTATCAAAGCAATAGGCAAATGACAGGGTGACACATGGCAGGTTGGCCGCTTCTAATTAGCTGATGACAAAGAAAGTTTGAGCTCGACATGGTAGCACTGTGGAGTCAGGGTGTGAGCTCGGATGGCTTACCGCCATACCACAAGGCTGATCAACTCGGCCTGTAATAGCACAGTGGAGTCAGGGTGCTAGCCCGAATGGCTTACCGCCATACCACAAGGCTGATCGGCTAGGGCTATGGTAGCATGGTGGAGTGAGGGTGCGAGCCTAGATGGCTTACCACCATACCGCAAGGCTGCGGTAATGCGGTAAGAGCTCAGGTGAGCTCTGAGATTGGTTCGCCAAGCTGGACCGAGCTTGACCAAGTTGGACCAACTATCAAAAGTGATAGGTGAATGTGGTGGTGACACGTGGAAGATCTTTATTATTTATTTGGCCAGAGAGTTATTTCCTAATTGTGATAGAGATGAATCATTGATTGAAGGTTTATGGATGCGTCGGGGCTAAGTTAATGATTGTGTGGCCTGATGCAGCTGTAGAAGTGATGCATGTTTTCAGGCAATGGTCATGCTCTTCTAGGTAGGATAGTTATTATCCTGGATGACCATTGTTGGCAGGGATGGGCTGAATAGGTATGCACATAGTGCAAGATTATATATAATTTGGTGTGTAGTTCGATATGAGTGAGATGAGCGATATCAGAGAGAGGTTGAGAGTGGTTGAGAAGTTCTATAATGAACACTTTGACTCTCGGATCTAGTATGATGTGAACCTGTGAGGCCAAGAGGCTGGCTATGATAGTCTTGCGAGAGGAGCTGAAGTGAATCTACACAATATGTCACTTGGGTGATATTGTAACTGTGTGAAGATTCTAGTTTTAGTGTTGCTTGTATCTTTCTCCAGATGAACAAGATGTAATTTCCTGAAGAGCATAGCTTTGGTCTTGTATTGTAACCATTTTAGTTACTGGATAATACATGTGAGCTGAATGTTTTGGAGGTGGGATTTTTACTTGAAAAGGTTTTCCCCACGTATATCTATGTGTTCATAGTTTGGTCTTTCATGGTTTTCTGTTTGTGTTGAATTTATTTTTGGTTTGCATCCACTTCTCTTAGAGGATCAATGGGGGATCAACTGTGCCTGTTTCCACTTTATGGCATAGTTGGCTATGTCTTTGTTGTTATTTTGGATCGAAATCACTAAGGTATTGTTGTCTTTGATGCATATCTTGATGACAGAACCGAATCCGTATCCCCAACAAGTGGTATCAGAGCTAGTAGCTTGTTGCTCATGATACCAACAAGTGGTATCAAAGCATGTCTTTGCTGAAGTTCTGTGTTTTCTCATATGAAGTTTTCTTAGCCTAGAAAGCTTGAGGAATATTGGAGAAATCAGTTGGTGATTGTGTTGGAGATACGGATTCGATCTATCATCAAGATAGGCATCTAAGACAATAGTGCCTTAGTGATTTCAATTCAAAAACACAACAAAGACACAACCAAGTATGCTATAAAGCGGAAAGAAGCATAGTTGATCCCCCATTGATCCTCTAAGAGAAATGAATGCAACAAGAAACAAATTCAACATAACTAGATACCATGAAAGACAAAAAGGAAGACACAAAGATATACGTGCGGAAAACCCTTTCAGGTAAAAACCGCACACTCCAAAATTTTGAGCCATTGTACTATTCAGCAACAAAACCAGTTACAATACAATATCAGGCTCAAAGCCAATACAGGAGTTACATCTTGTTCTACTCGAAGAGTAACAGGAACCCGCAAGATTCCTCTCATCTCCTCAGATGACTGTCACAGCGAGCCTCATGGCCAGCCCAGTCATTCGGCCTCCAATGGTTCCCATGCCTAGATTCGAGAGATAGAGCGTTAACAGTTACATTGCCTAAGAAAACTACTTGAACACCCTCTCCATCTCTCTACAAATCTCTTCATAGCTTCGACTCTCCAACCTGCAAGTCCAACATCTACAATCTCGCATCATGCATCATGCATTATGCTTGTAGCCCCATGCACATGCATTCACATGCCCACGCATCCTACTCGCATTCTCATGGTTGCGCATTCAGCTCACACATCTCGCACTTGCTCTGCAACCCACGACTCTTGCAGACTCATCGAACTTATATGAGAAATAATACATCTCTCATCCAATATGTAAGCAACTCAACAAGAACAAAGAAGACCATCCACAAATCATGCATCTGGTCGGATCTGACAGATCTGCCTGCAAAGAGCCACCCAGGCATTCAATGCCATTCCAAAAATGGGTTCAGCTCTGCCAACCTTCATTGACTAAACATGCAGCACGACAAGTTAGGTAACCATCCAATCACTATTCAACCAGGTGCCATGCGTCCAAGACCCATCAGCAATCATAGCTGACAGAGCAACCAAAATGGTCAAACAGACATCGGGCACATCCAAGGCTTCAAGCCAAACCTAACACTGCCAGAGTCAGAGTCAGAATAGGAGTCAAAACAGGACTCCACCAAAAAAACACACTGCCGGAGTCGGAGTCGGAGTCAGGGATGGAACTAGAGTTGAAACATGACTCCACCAAAATTACAGGTTCATGAACCAATTCAGTTTCGTGTCCACACGTGGCAAAGAGGAACACATTGGAAACAAAACTGACTAGGCAAAGTCAACCCGAGGTCAAACCAAGATGGGAGCACAAAAGATCGGAGTTGGAGTCGGGGATGGAATAGGAACAGAAATAGGACTTTACCAAAAGTCCAAGATCAGGAACCAAACCGGTTTCGGTTCTGCCTCTGCCAACTATAAGAAACAACAATCCAGAACATGGACAAAGTAGAGGAAAACTCCCCGAGGAGAATCCAAACATCCAGAGGAACTAGATCACAAAAGCAGGAATCAGAATAGGAACAGAAATAGGAACATGGAAAACAGACATTCCCAACTTCCAAAACTGTTTCTGCCTCCGCCAGAACCAAGCGGAGAGCAATAGACTATCGGAGCCAGATTCGGAGCCGGATCCAAAGCCAAACCTAGAACATAACAAAAGGAACAATGCCAAGTTCCAATCCGGTTCCACCTCCACAAGAACAAATCTCGAAGATCCAAAAAAGTGGGGAGCGGAGCTGGAGACAGAATGGGAACACGACCCAGAAGAAGGCAAACAAAACAATGCAAAGTTCCATCCCGGTTCCGCCTCTGCCAGAACAAAAGACTTTGCCAAGGAAACAAGAGAATTCACCTAAGTCTTCAAAGGGGGTCACCAAAAAGTTGAGGCATAATTCCCAACAATCTCCCACTTGCTGAAGACTTTCAGGCATCCTCTAAACCAGCTCAAACAAGGACCAACACATGCTCTCACACTCCAATCAAGACCACTGCAACAATATCAGAAAGATGTCGACCACCTTAAGCAATAGCTCCAAACACAGGAACACACCAAAGTGAAACAACAACAGTCTCAGGAATGAAAGCAAAAGATCCTCCAGACGATAAAGGAAAAATTTTTAAAAAAAAAAAAACCAGTAAAGCACCACTCCAACCAAACTCCAGAACAAGAAAAAACTGACCAGCTAGAAAGGCAACCATGAACAGACTTCCCTCATCCAATTAATCAAACCCATGTGATTGAAAACCAGCACCCCACAGCTCATGCTAAAACATCCAACCACCCATACCTTAAATGTATGACCTAAAAGTGAACTCATGCCATCAAAAGAAACCCACCCATCTCAACAACAAACAAGCACCCTATGTCAACCAGTCATAGACCAAACACATCCAAGTACTCCCACTGCAAGGGCACTATCCAGATGAGTGCAAACAGAGCACCATCACAAATGATCCAGGCATACCAAGTCCACCAAACCTAGCATAAAGAAATGTAACCATGTAGTTCCAAGGAACATCCATACTAATCTGTAACATCTGCAACCACCTGCTGCAAGAAAAATTTCTCTCAACTGTCTTCCACAATTCTTCCAAACACCTCCAAAGCTGACTGAAGAAAGAAGCACAGGCACCTTTGTGTCATCACCCAGGTGACAACACATGACCACTAATAGTGACCAATCTGGTACCACAAAGGCAACTCACATCTAAAGTCACAAGAGCAATCAGGAAGAACAAGACCAGATAAGAAAGAAATTGCAAATCAACAAGAAACATGTCCTTCTACAAACACTTCTAAATGCCAGTTGTGTCAAGAATGATCTTCTTTACATCCCAAAGGGAAAAGCCTTGACAACATCCAACAAAACATGGATGTAAGCTCTTCAAAGAAGATCAAACCTACCCATATAACCATCTCCTTTCAATCCTCAAAAAGCACAAGGAGATAAACTATGTTTTCCAACCTTTCATTATGAATCCTCCAGAATCTAAACCAACTCAAGATTCATATCATGAAAGATAAAACATAAAGCACTTGAAAAGTATAATGGGTAAATACCTTTCACAATGACACCACTACCGAGCAGATCAAGAAGAAAAGAGAAACATGCTCATCCAAGATATACAAGCCAACATGGCTAACCTAAGAGCATTCTCCTTCAAGATCTCTATTGAATTTACATTCAACCAAAGTGCAGGCTTCTCGGACTTCCAGTTGTAACAACAAAATTCACTTAAGAATTCAAGCCTCACCTTTATTCTCCATGCATCCATGAGTATCAACACCTGTCATCTTATGCTAACTCCAAATTGCAGCACTGCAATAACCAGAAGTCCTCCAGCATATGACCAATGTACTCAAAGTAAAGAGAACCCCAAACCACTGTCAAAGTTCCATAACCTAGAACAGGAACTTATCATGACACCATGATCTACACATCTCCAAGGGAGATACCATGCCTCAAGTGAACTGTCCATGGTCTTCAAGAGCAAAACAACATGCTAAAACTCTAATGCACAAGCAAGAGTATACCATGACATAAATCAAACAACTCTAAACCAACATCACCTGTCAAGCACCACCAACAACTCAGCCAAAGACTACCAAGGTCCTTCATGTCTCCAAAGTGCTGCACATCTTCAAATAATGAACATGCAGATGCAAATTCTGCAACACCAAATAAGACACTAGTCATTGCCAAAGCTCCCACTGAAACGTGACACTGAGCTTTCCAAGCACCATGATTGACCACACCATCACTGTCAAAAGCTTACACTATGCCAGTGTACCCAACTTTCCATGACATCGTGATCCACATGCTTTAGGTCCCCATAACTGACTATTCAAGTACTCAAACGCCATTCCTCCTCTCATCTCAAAACAACCACACCAATGCACAAGCGACCACAGACAAGGTCAGCTAATAGATCTGCACAACATGGTTACACGCTTGTGGATATAGACAGTCCACTTTCGAGTTGTCTCACAACAAGCATGTAGGTAAGGACGGCCTACAATATTGCACAACCCATGGATGCAACCAAAAGTAAACTTGCAAATCTATCATTGCACTGGAAACTACAAAACTGAGATAATCAAAGAGAACTGCCAAAGCAGACAATCATGACTCAAACACCAGATCAGCAACATATCTGATTTGCCAGTCACGTCCACAACCCAAGCACCAAAGTCTAGAAAACCATCAAAGCACACCACAAGAATGTTGAAAGAGAAACATACCAACACTCCCATGTAGAGAAGACACCACTCCTCAAAACCAGTTGAACTGCAGCTATCTCATCCAGTCATACCCCAAAAACCAGGATCTAGAAAAAATAACAAACAACAATTCCACAAAACACAAGTTTTCCTTGACCGTGCAAAACCTGCAAAAAAACCACAGTGTTTCCAAAACACCCACACACCTCCATATTCACTACTCATCTGGACAACTCGGGAGTCAGCACACAACCATCACAGTAAACCAAAACAATGAAAGGACAAGAGAATGCACCATAGACATTTTAGGAAAATCTACACAAAACCTTCAGAGCCAAAGACATGAATCTGAACCATGCAAGTGCAAGAAAGAGGCACACAGGAACAATAGATCCGTTTTAGACCAGTTCCAATGCCATAGTCATGCACAAGCACAAGGAAGAGCCAGGCTATCTAGAAGTTGCAGACCACCAAGGTCACCTCATAGCCTCCATGCAATCAGAGCACTAGAGAAAATACCTTAAGTGCTAAGTTAGAAACACCCAACACAAGCACAACAATCCATAGCTGAACAATGACACAAGCTAGTCCATACCACCAAGGAGCCTCTCACACAGACACCCAGTATGAACACCACACTTTACTGCAACACAACCATGAACACATCTCATGCCCTTTACATCAGGAACAATGTTACCAATGAGGAGCTCTAGATCATGTTGCCACAACATGACCCACTCCATACTTTTCCAGCATCTTTCAAATTGTATGTTGAATCAATGAAACACATGCTTCCACTCACTAAAGGACCAATCACCAATCGATTTCTCTAGACTTCCTCAAGCTTGCCAGGCTAAGAAATCACCATAGGAGAAAACCCAGAACTTCAGCAACCAAGAGAAGGATCTGATACCACTGTTGGTATCATCAAGCCATGACCCCCCTTAAACATGCTCTAATACCACTTGTTGGTATCACGAGCAATAAGCTACCAACTCTGATACCACTTGTTGGGGATACGGATTTGGTCTGTCATCAAGATAGGCATCTAAGACAGTAGTGCCTTAGTGATTTCAATTCAAAATCACAACAAAGACACAACCAACTATGCTATAAAGCGGAAACAAGCACAATTGATCCTCCATTGATCCTCTGAGAGAAATGAATGCAACAAGAAACAGATTCAACATCACTAGATACCATGAAAGACAAAAAAGAAGACACAAAGATATACGTGGGGAAAACCCTTTCAGGTAAAAACCCCACACTCCAAAATTTCGAGCCATTGTATTATTCAGCAACAAAACCAGTTACAATACAATATCAGGCTCAAAGTCAATATAGGTGCTACATCTTGTTCTACTAGAGAAGTAACAAGTACCTGCAAGATTCCTCTCAGCTCCTCAGATGCCTGTCATAGCCAGCCTCATGGCCAACCCAGTCATTCAGCCTCCAGTAATTCTCATGCCCAGATTCGAGAGATAGAGTGTTCACAATTACATTGCCTAAGCAAACTGCTCGAACACCCTCTCTATCTCTCTAAAATCTCTTCACAGCTTCGGCTCTCCAACCTGCAAGTCCAACATCTGCAATCTCGCATCATGCATCATGCATTATGCTTGCAACCCCATGCACACGCATCCACATGCCCATGCATCCTGCTCGTAGTCTCATGGTCGCGCATTCATCTCGCACATCTCGCACTTGCTCTACAACCCACAACTCTTGTAGACTCATCGAACTTATATGAGAAATAATACATCTCTCATCCAATATGTAAGTGACTCAACAAGAGCAAAGAAGACCATCCGTAAATCATGCATCTGGTCGGATTTGACAGATCTCCTTGCAACGAGTTGCCTAGGAATTCAATGCCATTCCAAAAACGGGTTCAGCTCTACCAACCTTTGTTGACTAAACATGCAGCACAACAAGGTACGTAACCATCCAATCACTATTCAACCAGGTGCCACGCATCCAAGACCCATCAGCAATCGCAGCTGACAGAGCAACCAAAACGGTTAAACAGACATCGGGCGCGTCCAAGGCATCAAGCCAAACCTAACACTACCGAAGCCGGAGTTAGAATAGGAGTCGAAATAGGACTCCACTAAAAAAACACACTGCCGAAGTTAGAGTCGGAGTCAGAGATGGAACTGGAGTCGAAACATGACTCCACCGAAATTATAGGTTCATGAACCAATTTGGTTCCACGTCCGCCCGTGGCAAAGAGGAACACATCAGAAACAAAACTGACTGGGTAAAGTCAACCCAGGGTCAAATGAAGATGGGAGCACAAAAGATCAGAGTCGCAATCGAGGACAGAACAGGAACAGAAACAAGACTTTACCAAAAGTCCAAGATCAAGAACAAAATCGGTTCCGGGTCCGCCTCCGCCAACTGCAAGAAACAACAATCCAAAACATGGACAAAGAAGAGGAAAAATCCCTGAGGAGAATCCAAAACATCTAGAGGAACTGATCACAAAAGTAGGAGTCAGACCTGGAGTCGGAATAGGAATAGAAATAGGAACATGGCAAATAGACATTGCCAACTTCCAAAACTGGTTCCGCCTCTGCCAGAACCAAGCGGAGAGCAATAGACTGCTGGAGCCGAAGCCAGAGCCGAATCCAGAGCCAAACTCGGAACATGACAAAAGGAACGATGCCAAGTTCCAATCCGGTTCTGCCTCCACCAGAACAAAACTCGAAGATCCAAGAAAGCGAGGAGCGGAGCTGGAGATGGAATGGGAACACGACCCAGAACAAGGCAAACAGAACAATGCCAAGGTCCATCCCAGTTCTGCCTCCACCAGAACAAAAGACTTTGCCAAGGAAACAAGAGAATTCACCTAAGTCTTCAAAGGCGGTCACCAGAAAGTTGAGGCATAATTCCCAACAGATTGATCCTTCAATGAGTGGAAGTGTGTGCTTCATTGATTCAACACACAGCTTTGAAAGATGCTGGAGATGACTAGAGTTTTTCATGTTATGGAAACATGGTCTGAGGCTCCTGGCTCGTAGCAAAGTTCCTGATACAAAGGGCGTGAGGTGTTTTCATGGCTGAGTTGCAGTGAAGCGTCGTGTTCATACTAGTTGTCTATGTGAGAGGCTCCCTGGTGGTATGGACTTGCTTGTGTTGTTCAACTATGGATAGTTGTGCTTGTGCTTGTGCTATGTGTTTTTGACTTAGCACTGAAGGTAGTTTCTTTGGTGCTCTGATTGCATGGAGGCTATGAAGTGACCTTGGTGGTCTACAACTTCTGGATAGCCTAGCTCTCCCTTGTTCTTGTGCACAACTGTGGCATTGGAACTAGTCTGAAATGGACCTGTTGTTCCTATATGCCTGTGTCTTGCACTTGCATGGTTTCAAATTCATGTCTTTGGCTCTGGAGGTTTTGTGTAGATTTTTCTAAAAATTCTATGTTGCATTTTCATGTTCTTTCACTATTCTGGTTAACTGTGGTGGTTGTGTGCAAACTCCTAAGTCATCCAGATAAGCAGTGAATATGGAGGTGCATGGGTGTTTTATAAACACCATGGTTTTGAAGGTTTTACACGGTCAATGAAAACTTGCGTTGTGTGGAGCTGTTGTCTGCTATTTTCTATACCCTGGCTTCTGGGGTATGACTGGATGAGATAGCTGCAGTTCGACTGGACTTGAGGAGGTGTGATGTCTTCTCTGCATGGGAGTGTTCATATGTGTTTTTCATTCAATGGGCAGGTGCATGGAAATGGGTAGCAATTTCATGGACAACTTACTCTTTCATCCCGAAATAGCAAAAACATGCTCACGTTATGGTTTGGTAATGACAGAGCCTAGGCTCGGTCATTACCAAGCCTAATGTGGGTGTGTTAAAATGTGAGCGTGTTATAACACGCTCATGTTTTGGTTTAAATTTCAAAAAATGCATGCATTTTGAGTTAAAAAACTATGCAGTTTTTGAAATCAAATTTTTTTTCCAAAATGTGAGCACGTTATAACATGCTCACATTTTTGTCTACATTGAACAAAAAATCCTCTTTTTCTTGTCTCTTTCTTCTTGTTATATTTTAGGGAAATTATATACATGAAATAAACATTTAAGTATAAGTTGACATTTACATATGGATGTTTACTTTCTTATACTTTAAGTTATATTTCATGTATATAGGCAAGATGTTTGAGAGTGGTTTCAGATCTATAGGAGTTACAATGCAAATTCTAGTTTTTGAAAGATCTCAAAAATTTCAGACTTAGTCAAATTTCAATAATTAGCATGTCAAATTTTAGTAATCAGCAAGTTGTATCATCTTTCTCTCTCTATCTCACACATTTTTATCCCTTATGCTCTAGAACTCTCTCACACACTCTCCCCTTCCCTCTGTACTTCTATCCATCTAGCCTCTCTCCCCCCTCCATCCCTCCCTCCTTTCCTCCTTCCCTCTTTTCCTCTAATTTTCTCCATCTCCCCCTCTCTCTCTTCCTTCCTCCCACCCACATTCCCTCTCTACTTCAATCTATCTAACCTATCTCTCACTACCTCTCTCTCTCCCTACCTCCTCTATCTCTTCCTTCATCCCAACCACCTTCCCTCTCCACTTCTCTTTGTCTAACCTATCCCTCTCTGCCTATCTCTCACCCTCCCTCCTCTCTCTCTCAATCTCTCTACCTTCCTCCTTCCCTCCTCTCTCTCTCATTCTCTTTATCACACTTCTCTCCCTCTATCCCTCCCTCCTCCCCTCTCTAATTCTATCTCTCCTTCCCCATATACTTTTCTCTACTTTTGTCCATCTCTACCTCTCTCTCCTTCATTCCCTCTCACTCTCCCTCTCCCTCTCCCTCTCTCTCTCTCTCTCTTAATCTCCCAACCTTCCTCCTTCCCTTTGTGTTTCTCTCTCTCTCACACTCTCTCCCTCCCCCATCTCTCTCTTTGGTTTAGGCTTTATGGTTTAGGGTTTAGGATTTATGGTTTATGGTTTAGGCTTTAGGTCCAACCCCCTCTCTCTCTTAGGTGTATCCCTCCTTCTATCCCTCCCACCCCTCTCTCTCGCTTAGGTATATCTCTCACTCCCTTTATCTCTCTCTCTTAGGTCTCTCCCTCCTAGGTCCCCTCTCCCTCTCTCAGGTCTCTCCCTCCCACCCTAACAAGAGAACACACACACACACACTCTCTCTCTCTCAGGTCTCTGCCTCTCACCCCCTTCCCCTCTTCTCAAGTATCTCCCTCCCACCCTAACTAGATAACATACACACTCTCTATGTATCTCTCTAAGGTCTCTCCCTCACCCCCCTCTCTCTCTCTCTCCCTCTCCCACTCCCTCTCCCACTCTCTCTCTCCCAGTTATCTCCCTCCCACCCTAACTAGAGAATATCTCTCTCTTTCTCTTAGCCCCTATATCTCAAGTATCTATTTTCCACCCCCTCTCCCTCTCCTATGCACTCTCCCTCCCACCATAACTAGAGAACTCTCTCTTTCAAGTCTCTCCCTCCCACCCTAGCTAGAGAATTCTCTCTCTCTCTCTCTCCCTTTCTTAAGTATCCCCCTCCTATCTCCCTCTTTGCCTCTCCCTCTCTCTTAGGTCTATCCCTCCCACCCCCTCCCTCTCTCTCAATTATATCCCTCCCAACCCCTCCCCTTCTCTCAAGTCTCTCCCTCCTACCCCACCTCTCTTTGAAGTCTCTCCCTCCCACCTCCTCCCCCTCTCTCAAGTCTCCTCCATGCTAACTAGAGAAAACTCTCTCTCTCTCTCTCTCTCTCTCTCTCTCTCTCTCTTCTCTTCTCTCTCTCTCTCTCTCTCCCTCCCACCTCATCTCCATATCTCAGGTCTCTCTCTCCCACCCCCTCTCCCTCTCCCAAGTCTCTCCCTCCCACCCTAACTAGAGAACTCCATCTCTCTCTCTTTTTGGTCTCCCTCTCCAACCCCCTCTTCCTCTCTTAAGTCTCTCACTCCCAACCTAACTACCAATTATTCTAAACCCTAATCCCTATACCCTATACACTTAGCCCTATACCCTCAACCTTGAAAACTATCCCTCAACCCTCAACCCTATAGCTTAAACCCTAAACCCTACACCCTCAAGCGTCGTCTCTTTACCCTACACCCTCAACATTATACCCTAAACCATAAAAATTATCCCTCAACCCTATACTTAAACGGAAAACCCTACAATCTCAAGTCTTAACCCTATACCCTATACACTTAAGCTCATACCCTCAACCCTTAAACTTGTACATAAATCCTAAATCCTAAACCATCAACCCTAAACCTAATATCCTCAACCCAATACCCTCAACTATATACCCAATATCCTAAACCATGATCCATATACCCTATACACTTAACCTTATACCCTCAACCCTAAACACTAACCCTCAACCCTCAACCCTCAACCCTCAACCCTATACCTCAAACCCTAAACCCTCATCCCTCATCCCTATACCCTATACCCTCAACTTTATACTTGATATTCTAAACCCTAAACACTATTCCCTATACACTTAACCCTATTACCTCAAAACTATACCTTAAACACTAAACCTTACACCCTCAACCCTCATAGGGGGAGAGATAAAGAGGGGGAGGGAGGGATTGGGGAGACCGAGAGAGGCTGTGAGAGAAAGAGGAGATAAAGATAAGTAGAGAGGGAAGGAGAGGTAGAGATACATGAGAGATAAAGAGTAGATAAGGAAGGACAAATGGAGGGAGAGGTATGGAGGGAGAGAGAGGGAGGTGAGAGAGAGGTGAGATAAAGAGAAATAAAGAGAGTGTGGTAGGGAGTGATAAAGGGATATGTAGGAAGAGAGGGATAGGTGAGATAGAGAGAAGTAGAGAGAGATATAGATAGAGGGAAGGAGGGAGGGTGGGTGAGAGAGTGGGAGAAGGGATAGGTAAATATGTATATGTGAGATAAAGATAAGTAGAGAGAGAATGGTGACATATAGAGGAGAGAGTTATAGAGAGGGATAGAGATAATGGTGAGATAGAGAGGAGAGAGTGAGAGAGAAAGAGGGTGAGGGAGGAGTGAGAGAGAGTGAGAGAGAGAGGTAGAGGGAGGGAGAGGAGAGATAGAGAGTAGATAGGGGAAAACGGTAGGGAGAGAGAGATAGGGCTAGAGGAGATAAAGATAATTAGAGAAAGATAGAGAGGTAGAGAGAAGTAGAGAAAGAATAAGGGAGGGAGAGAATCAATATAGAGAGGTATATAGAGAGTGGTAGGGAGTGATGGATGGAGAGGTAGGTAGAGAGGGATTAGGGAGATAGAGAGTAGAGAGGGAAGTAGAGGGAAAGGTATGGAGGGGCAAAGAGGGAGGTGAGAGAGAGGTGAGATAGAGAGCAATAGAGAGAGTGTTGTAGGGAGTGATGGAGGGATATGCAGCTAGAGAGGGATAGGTGAGAAAGAGATAAGTAGAGAGAGATATAGATAGAGGGAAGGAGGGAGGGTGAGTGAGAGAGGGAAGGAAGGGAGAGGTAAAGAGGGATAGGTGAGATAAATATATGTAGAGAGAGAATGGTGACATATAAATAAGTAGAGAGTTACAAAGAGGGAAAGAGATAATGGTGAGATAAAGAGGAGAGAGTGGGAGAGAAAGAGGCTAAGGGAGGAGTGAGAGAGAGAGAGGTAGAGGGAGGGAGAGGATAGATAGAGAGTAGATAGGGGAAAATGTAGGGAGGGGGACATCTAGTGAGAGAGAGGGATAGGGGAGATAAAGATAATTAGAGAGGGAAGGAGAGGTAGAGAGAGAGTAGAGAGGGAATGAGGGAGGGAGGGAGAGAAGCAAGATAGAGAGGTGTAGAGAGAGTGTTAGGGAGTGATTGATGGAGAAGTAGGTAGAGAAGGATTAGGGAGGTAGAGAGTAGAGAGTGAAGGAGAGGGAGAGGTATGGATGGAGGGAGTGGGATGTGAGATAGATAGTAATGGAGAGAGAGTGGTAGGTTGTGATGGATGGAGAGCTAGGTAGAGAGGGAGGGAGAGAGGGAGAGATATGTAGTGAGGGAGAGAGAGGTGAGATAGAGAGAAATAAAGAGTGGTTGAAGGAGAGGTAGGTAGAGAGAGGGAGAGAGGAGATAAAGATAAGTAGAGATGGAAGGATAGGTAGAGAGAGAGGCGAGATAGAGAGAAGTATCTAGAGGGAATGAGGGAGGGAGAGAGAGAGGTGTAGAGAGAGTGGTAAGGTTTGATGGATGTAGAGGTAGGTAGAGAGCGATTGGGAGATAGAAAGTAGATAGAGAAGAAGAAAGGGAGAGAGAAGTATGGAGGGAGAGAGAGGGAGGTGAGAGAGAGGTTAGCTAGAGAGAAATAGAGAGACTGGTAGGGTGTGATGGAGGGAGAGGTAGGTAGGTAGATAGAGAGAGAGAGAGAGATGGAGGGAGATAGAGATAAGTAGAGAGGGAAGGTGGGAGAGAGGGAGAGAGAAGTGAGTTAGAGAGAATTAGAGGGTTAAGGAGAGAGAGATAGAGAGAGATTTATTGATATCAAGGGAGAGAGAGTCAGAAAAAGGGATAGAGATAGTGAGAGAGAGATCTAGAGTGTAAGGAATAAAAATGAGTGAGATAGAGAGAGAAATAATATAATTTTTTTATTACTGAAATTTGACCTCCTGATTATTGAAATTTGACTAAGTTTGAAATTTGTGAGATCTTCCAAAAACTAGAAGAGAGAGAGGGGAAAGAGGGAGGAAGGGAGAGAGAGAGAGGGAGTGGAGAGATAGAGAGTGGAGAGAAGGAGAGAGTGAGAGAGAAAGATGATAGAACTTGTTCACTACTAAAATATGACCTCCTGATTACTAAAATTTGACATGCTGATTACTGAAATTTGACTAAGTCTGAAATTTTTAAGATCTTCCAGAAACTAGAATTTGCATTATAACTCCTAGAGATCTTAAACCACTCTCAAACATCCTGCCTATATACATGAAATATAACTTAAAGTATAAGAAAGTAAATGTCTATATGTAAATGTCAACTTATACTTAAATGTATATAGTTTCCCTGAACGATAACAAGAGGAAAGATATAAGAAAAAGAGAAGATTTTTTTTTCAAAGTAGACCAAAATGTGAGTGCATTATAATGTGCTCGCGTTTTGTCAATGCAATCACAAAACATAAAAAATGCATTCACAAAACATGTCAAAACTAAGATATAGTGCGAGCGCATTATAACGCGCTCGTGTTATATCTTGCTTTGGGAATTACTGAGCCTTAGGCTTGGTATTTGCCTTGGAATACCAAGCCAAAGGCTTGGAGGGCATTCCCAACAAGTAGAGACGTGTTTTTAAAAAAATTACCATATTTCACATAATCGAGTTCGTGCTCACTGTCAGGATTGCATGTGGTTCAATATCGAAAAAATCGAACAGATGGATAATGTTGGGTTCTCTCTTAGCTATTGAGCGATGTAATTTTTTTCACTTTCTAAAAATGTTAAGCCTTTCATCCATAATTTATTTTATTTGTATGTCTTTTTTTTTCCAAAAAGGAGTGTGTGGTATTTTTTTCGTTATAAATTATCCATTAATCATTTTTTCAAATAAATTACATTTTTAGAAACTAGACTCCATTCTACAAATTTTAAAAAATAAAAAATAAAATTCAATTAGTTTCCAAATTTGTAGGGGTAGCATGGCCAAAATTCTATTTTTAGGAAATTTCCACTTTGAAAATTTGTAAAAAAAAAAATATTCATTAAAAAATTATCAAAATAATCATGCATCAACTACATACTGTTAGGTAACTTCTAACCATTGAAATTTTTAAAATACTAAAAAAATTTCACCATTCGAGGGTCGTACAAGAGTTGCTATGCTATGTTTTTCTGACAAAAAAAACACCAATTTGTGTGCATCCCTCATTTGAACCCCTTAATCTCAACTATTTTCAAAATAAATTAGTAGTTTAGAAAGTAGACTCGGAGCACTTAAATCCTTCTTTTTGTTCCATCTCAAAATTTTGAGTGTAAGTATCCTCAATTTCATGTCCAAGGTCAGTATTTCTTGATTTCAAAAAAAATTGTCCACTTAAGTCTCTCCTTTTTGGGAACCATCTTGGTGCACTTACCCAAAAATTCTTGTGGTATGCTTTGATGGTTTCCTAGAGTATGGTACTTGAGTTGTGGATGTGGCTAGCAAATCAAATCTGTCATTGATCTGGTGTTTGAGTCATGCTTGTTTGCTTTGGTTGTTCTCTTTGATTATCTCAGTTTTGCAGTTTCCAGTGCGATGATAGATTTGCAAGATTACTTTTGGTTGCATCCACGAGTTGTGCAATGTTGTGGGTTGTCCTTACCTACATGTTTTCTATGAGACAACTTGGAAGTGGACTGTCTATAACCATGAGGTTGTAACTGTGTTGTGCACATCTGTTAGCTGACCTTGTCTGTGGTCACTTGTGCATTGGTGTGGCTATTTTGAGATGAGAGGAGGAATGGCGTTTGAGTACTGAATAGTCAATGATGGGGATTTGAAGCATGTGCATCACGTTTTCATGAAGAGCTGGGTACACTGGCATAGTGTAATATTTTGACAGTGATGGGGCAGTCAGTCACGTTGCTTGGAAATCTCAATGTCACGTTGCAGCAGGAGCTTTAGCAATGAATAGTGTTCTTCTTTCGTGTTGTAGTTGGTACATTTTTCTACATCTGCATGTTCACTATCTGACGGTGTGCAACATCTTGGAGCCATGAATCACCTTGGTGGTCTTTGGCTGAGATGCTGGTGGTGCTTGACAGGTGATGTTGGTTTAGAGTTTGGCTGCTTTATATAATGGTATACTCTTGCTTGTGCATTAGATTTTTGGCATGTTTCTTTTCTCTTGAAGACCTTGGACATTTCACTTGAAGCATGGTATCTCCTATGGAGATGTGTAGATCATGGTGTCATGATAAGTTCTTGTTCTAAGTTTGGAGCTTTGGCAATGGTCTGGTGGGTTTCTCTATGTTTTGAGTGCATTGGTCATATGCTAGTGAACTTCATGGTTGCTGTATTGCAAATTAGAGTTAGCATGAGATGATAGGTTGTTGATACTCATGGATGCATGGAGAATAAGGTGAGGCTGGAATTCTTATGGGAATGTTTTTGTTACAGCTAAAAGTCCGAGAAGCCTACACCTTAGTTGAATGTGAGTTCAACAGAGACCATGAAGGAGATTGCTCTTGGGTAAGTCATTTTGGCTTGTATATCTTGGATGAGCATGTTTCTCCTTTCTTCTTGGTCTACTCAGCAGTGATGTCACTTTGAAAGGTATTTTCCCATTATATCTTTCAGTTGTGTGTTATGCTTTATCTTTCATGAGATGAATCTTGAGTTGTTTTGAGATTTTGGAGAATTCATAATGGAAGGTTGATAGCATAGTGGATCTCCTTGTGCTCTTGAGGATTGACAGGAGATGGAGTATGGGCTAGTTTGATCTTCTTGATGCTTACATCCATGGTCTTGTTGGGTGTTGCTATGGATTTTCTTTTGATATGTGTGAAGATCATTCTTGACACAGCTGGCATTTAGAAATGTATGTAGGAGCATGCTGCATGTTTTATTTGCAATTTCTCTCTAATATGGTCTTGTTCTTCTTGATTGTTCTTTTGACTTTAGATGTGAATTTCCTTTGTGGTGCCAAGTTGGTCACTATTTGTGGTCATCTGTTGTCACTCGGGTAATGTACGAAGGTGCCTATGCTTCTTTCTTCAGTTAGGTTCAGAGGAGTTTGGAAGAATAGTGGATGACAATTGAGAGAAATGTATCTTGCAATAGCTGGTTGTAGGTGTTGCAGATTAGTGTGGTTGTTCCTTAGAACTACATGGTTACATTTCTTTGTGCAGGGGTTGGTGGACTTGGTATGCTTGGATCAGGTGTGATAGTGCTATGTTTGCATTCATCTAGATGATCCCCTTGTAGTGGGAGTACCTAGATGTGTTTGGTCTTTTGACTTGTTGACACAGGGTGCTTGTTTGCCACTGAGATGGGTGGTTTTATGATGGCATGTGTCTATTGCAGGTTTTCATACCTTTGAGGTATGGGTGATTGAATATTTCAACACGAGATGTGGGTGGTAATTTTCAATCACGTGGTTTGATCAGTTGGATGAGGGCAGTCAGTTTTATGGTTGTTGTTCTAACTAGTTGGTTTCTTGTTTTGGAGTTGGTGTTCACATTGTGTTTGTTGTTGTTGTCTTTGTTGCCTTTGTCACCTAGAGAATTAATTATTTTTTTTCCTGAGACTGGTGCATATACACCTTGGCATGTTCCTGTGTTTGGAGCTAGTGCCTGAGATGGTGGACATTTTTTGATGTCATTGCAGACATCTTGGTTGGAGCATGGAAGTATGATTTTGGTCCTTGTTCGGATGTTTTGGAGGAAGCCTGATTGTTGGGAAATTGTTGCCTCAACATTCTGGTTTCCCCTTGTTGACTTGGCTGTTTTCTTCATTTTTTTGCCTTTACCACCATACCGTAGAGGACTCCTTAGAGGTGGGTCGGTTGTGCGGTGTGTGGCTAAGGCAGATAGGTTTGGTGGTTACTGCCCTACCGCGTGACTTGTTTTCTAAGCTGCGGTGGGCACGGTAAAACTATTGTCGGTTTGAGGTGGCAACTTTGTTTGGTCTTGGCGGTTACCACGTTACCGCAGGCGGTGGGTCAACTCACCATAGTAGCATAGTGAGACTGCCTGGGGTCGGGGCTTTTGGTTACCGCCATACCGTGACTAGCACTTTGGCTGATCACAATGGCCGCGATAAGATCGCTAGCAGCTTGGCTAGCGATTACCGCCATACCACGGCCAACGCTTTGGCTAACTGCGGTGGCCACAGTAAGACCACCAATGGCCTGGTTGGCAATTACTGCCATACCACGGCCAGTGTCTTGGCTAACCGCAGTGGCCATGGTAAGACTGCCAATGGTCTACAAAGGCATTTACCACCATACCGCGTGGTGGGTCCGACAGGGCTACGGTAGTGCTGTAGGAGCTCGGATGAGCTTGGGGTAGAGTTTGACCGAGTTGGACTAGGTGTCAGAGCGATAGGAAAATGGCAGGGCGACATGTGGCAGGTTTTCCATTTCTGGTTGGTTGATGGCAAAGAAAGTTTGAGCTTGGTGTGGTAGCGCAGCGGAGTCAGGGTGCGAGCCCGGATGGCTTACCGCCATACCGTGAGGCTGATCGACTACAGCTGTGGTAGCATGGTGGAGTCAAGGTGTGAGCCCAGATGGCTTACCACCATACCACGAGGCTGATTGGCTAGGGCTGTAGTAGTGTGGTGGAGTAAGGGTGCGAGCATGGATGGCTTACTGCCATACCACAAGGCTGATTCGGTGGGGCTGCGGTAACGCGGTAAGAGCTAGGGTGAGCTTGGAGCTCGGTTGGCCAAGTTGGACCGAGCTGGACTGATTTTCAAAAGCGATAGGTGAATGTGGTGGTGACATGTGGAGGATCTTTATGATCTGTTTGGCTAGAGAGTTATTTCCTGATTACGATAGAGCTGAATCATTGATGGAAGGTTGACGGATGCATTTGGGCTGAGTTAATGATTGTGTGACTCGATGCAGCTGTATAAGTAATGCATGTTATTAGGGAATGTTCATGCTCTTGTAGGTAGGATAGTTATTATCCTAAATGACCATTGTTGGCAGGGATGGGCTGAACAGGTATGAACACGGTGCAAGATTATATATAATTTGGTGTGCATTTTGAGATGAGCAGGATGAGCGATATCAGAGAGAGGCTGAGAGTGGTCGAGAAGTTCTATAGTGAACACTTTGACTCTTGGATCTGGTATGATGTGAACCTGTGAGGCCAAGAGGCTGGGCTAGCCATGAGGCTGGCTGTGACAGTCTTGTGAGAGGAGCTAAAGGGAATCTACATAGTATGTCACTTGGGGTGAAATTGTAACTGTGTGAAGATTCTAGTTTTAGTGTTGCCTATATCTTTCTCTAGATGAACAAGATGTAATTTCCTGAAGAGCATAGCTCTAGTCTTGTATTGTAACCATTTTAGTTACTGAATAATACATGCGAGCTGAATGTGTTGGAGGTGGGGTTTTTTACCTGAAAAGGTTTTCCCCACGTATATTTGTGTGTTCATAGTTTGATCTTTCATGGTTTTCTGTTTGTGTTGAATTTGTTTTTGGTTTGCATCCACTTCTCTTAAAGGATCAATGGGGGATCAACTATGCCTATTTTTCGCTTTATGGCATAGTTGGTTGTGTCTTTGTTGTGATTTTGGATTGAAATAACTAACAAACTACTATCTTAGATGCATATCTTGATGACAGAACATAATCCGTATCCCCAACAATTATGTTAAAGAAGATATCAATATATATGATGATGAATATGCTTATTTGGATGGTGATTATGGTGAATTATTGTTCATGGTTCTAAATTTTAGAACTAATTCTTCTAAATCTAAGAGATATATGAAGGAAAGTGCTCTGGAAGAAGGTCATAACATTGGAGGAGAAATGGTGACTTATTTTCATGCTAGAGAGGAGAAGAACAACATCATTGGTAATGGATGCTCAAATCACATGATAGGTGATAAGAGTAATTTTTTTAAGCTTGACAAGTTTGAAGGTGTTTTAGTTAAGTTTTGTTATGATACATCTACTAGGATACCTAGAAAATATCCAATCATTTTTGATGGAAAACATAAGATAGATTATGTTCTTTATGTTAAAGATCTACAACATAACATTTTGAGTGTAGGAAAAATATGTAGAAAAGGATATAATCATGTGGTTAAGGATAGTGGGTGTGATATTAGAAAAGGCTTTGGAACTATGGTTGTAGTAGGAAGAATGAAATAATGGAAATTTTTATCAACTTAAGGGTGCAAATGGTAAATTCTTTATTACTCATATTAATGAAAGTTTGCTATGGGATAGAAGAATGTGTCACATCAATTTTGATTTCCTAGTGATCTAATTAGTTCAAATCAAGTTGTGAGATATCTTTCAAATATTACAAGGCCTATCAATGTTGTCTAGAATGAATGTCAGATTGGGAAGCAAGCTAGAAAGATTTTCTAAGTTAAAGAACAATCTACTACTAGTCCTTTGGAGTTGGTACATACAGATATTTTTGGACCTAGGACCAAAATCATAAGTTTTCAAGGTGATAGGTATTTCATGCTATTAATTGATGATTACTCTAGAATAACTTGGATTAATTTTCTAAAAGAAAAATCAAAAACTCTAGATAAGTTTAAGGAATTCAAATCTCTGGTAGAGAATGAAATGGATATGGAAATCATATGTTTGAGATTTTACAAAGGTAGGGGGAGTTCACATCCAATTATTTTAACACATTTTTTGAAGATCACAACATAAAGAGGCATTTTTTATCTCCTATGAATCATCAATAGAATAGAGTTTTGGAAAGGAAGAATACAACTATTCAAGAAGCAACAGTGACAATGATGAAGGAAGAAAATCTACTAGATATCTATTAGAGAGAATAAATTCATACTATATTATAGATACCTAATAGAGCACAAGAAAGGAAAGATAGTTCAAGGAGTCCCTATGATTTGTGGTATGGAAGAACCCCTATTGTGATATATTTCAGAGTGTCTAGAATAAAATTAGGAAATTTTGATGCAAGATCTGATGAAGGAATCTTCCTTGGATATTATATAAGAAGCAAGGCTTACAGATGATACAACAAGAGGCTGAGAAGGTTTTTTAACAAATGCTACAACAAGAGGCTGAAAAGGATTGTTGAAAGTGTAAGTGTCAAAGTGGATGAATACTTATTCAAAAGTCTAGTGATAATATATGGCTATGAATCACATGAGTCCTCTTTCAGAGAAGAAGAGAAAGATGAAGGTAGGGAAAAATAAGTGTAGGTTGAAGAGGAAGAAGCTCTGGAAAATATCCCTGAAACCCCTAATTATGTGCATAATAATCATTTGGAAGATTAGATCATTGGTGACAAGAGTAGAGGTGGGTCAACAAGAAGAAAGGCTGCTATGAAATAAGAACAAGTAAAATCTTTACAAATTTGAACCTAAAATAGTGATTGAGGCATGAAAAGATCAATATTAGATTAAGGACATGGAGGAAGAATTGATGCAGATTGAGAAGAATCAAACTTGAGAACTTGTCCCAAGGCCTACAAAAAAGAATGTGATTGGAACTAAGTGGGTATTCTAGAACAAGATGAATGAGAGTGGAGAAATGGTAAGGAATAAGGCTTGCACTTGTGTGTAAAGGCTACACACAAGTGGAATGAATAAATTTTGAGGAGATATTTTCTCCTATGGAAAGAAAAGAAGTAAATAGACAATGTTTATAAGTAAGAATGAAGAATCTCCTAAGGTTGATCAGAGAAAGTATAAATCAATTATTGAAGGATTTTTATATATAACTACTACTAGACTAGATATCATGCATGAAATTTGTCTTGTGGCCAGATTTCAAGAAGATCCCATAGAGTCACATGTGGCAGGAGTAAAAATAATATTTATATACTTGAAAGGCACTCTAGAATATGGTTGTGGTATCCAAAGGTGAACCAAAAAGAAAATAGGTAAAGGGGGATTACCTATTTCATTTTGTCCATTCAATTTTTTCCTAGAATTCCTAATTGGATTGACTAACAACCTCACAAGGTGAATCAATTCACAATGAGGGAAACCTAAGAAGTATTATTTTAGACTTTAAGGGGTTCACCACCAAGAAAATGCTTGGAACAGACAAAGGAACATTCAGCCTACAAAACTTAGCTATATAAGATAAATGAGAGATGTAAATAACAAAAACATGCAACAAGGAGATATGATATGTGTACTTGGGAATTTTGGATATGTTGTGAAGATTTTTGAAAATGTAAAGAAGCCATCAAAAAGTGCCTTGGAGGACTAAGATTCCCAAGGTGGAGTATTAGTCCCGTTGTTGATTTTTGAGGAAAATACAAAATCTTCGAATGTCGGAACCGGATCTGAAGGAATATCTAAAAATTATTCCTAGGAGGACTAAGATGCCCTAGGTGGCGTATTAGTCCAAATGTGAATTTTTGAAAATTTTGAATGTGGTGTTGGGCTTCAAGGTTTCGAATTTCTTCTTCTCGGATCTTAAGTTCTGAAAGTTCTAGATCTGGTCTATAGGTGAGTTTCCATGAAGATTACAACTTTGCACTCCAAATGATCTTCAAGTCTTCATTCTAAATCTATAAACACAAATATACAAGATAGGGAAAACTTTATGATTGTTAGTGAATGGGGTTTTTCCTTTTTCAAACCCGTTGATGGTAATGAAACCTTGAAATGAAATAAAGTAATGAAGGGAAATGGTGAATGAATAACATGCAATGCTAAAACTCACCAAACCATTGTAAATTCTACAAACTTATGTGAAATGGCTACAATGGATATGGACCTTGAACCAAAGATGTGGACTTTAATTCCTTGCTTGAATCAAAACCCTACATCACAAATGTTAGCACAACAACACACATAATGCAAGAATGGCCTTCTATATGATTCTTTAATCTTGGTAATGACTCCAAATTCTTGATGAATTGCTCTTGAATGCTCTTGTGAACTCAATTTTTCTATAGTGAATTCTGTCACAAAAGACTTTTCTCAAAATGAATGAATGAACCTTGTATTTATATTTATCTACGCTTAATATCCCAAAATTATATCACACCAAGCCAACCTATGAATTCATTAAATAAAGGAGGCTACATCTTGCCAAAATTTGAATTTAAATTCCAAAATTGACTCAAGGAATAATAAGATGCCATAGGTGGTCTCTCAGTCCCAAGTCATGAAACTTAGGGAACAAATACCAAAAAGAGGCTCAAGACCTTGGGTGGACAAAGATGCCCTAGGTGGCATTTCAGTCTCGACCAAAAATTAGGGACACATAGATTAAAATCAATGGAATACCATTTATGCATTGGAGAATGTTGGGATTAGCAAGAAAAAATGCCATTCATAGGGCTTGTGGACCCAAAATAGAACAAATTAAGCCACAACTAAGTATTTATAAAGCAATATGGGCCCAAAAAAGTGTGAAAATGCAAGGGGATGTATTTTACTACACTCCTTTTAGCCCCCACTTTAGTGAGTGAATGAAATTGCTTCAAACTCACACTAAAGTAGCCAACCACACAATCAAGAGGGGTTCAAATATACAAATGTTATTAAGATACAATGACAATGATCAAGAGGGATGATTAAGCCCCTAGGATCAAGATCCTACGGCAGACTAAGATAGGCACAAAGGAACATGCTTGCAGCTGATATATGAAGCCATAAATAGATCACAAACATACACCATCAAATATAGGAAAAGAGAAAAGAAGATCAATTTTTGACTAGATGTCCAATGCAGTGGATCGGGTTTAGGCTTAAATAGGTTTACAAGTGGAACATGCTATCCACTATACAAAAAAACACATGCTCACAAGTGCTAGTGGGAGCTAGGTGTCCACTAGGTGATCCCCAGGGGACCATATCAAAGCCATACCTCCATGAATTTAATAAGGTACAAAAATGCATGCTCACATGGGATAGTGAAGATAGTTGTTCACTAGGTGAGCCCTAGGAATTCCATATCAAATCCATACCTCCATGAATTTAATAAGGAAAAAAGGAAAATGCACACTCACATAGGCAAGTGAGGCTAGTTTTTTAATAGGTAAGCCACATGAACTCCATATCAAAGCCATAGCTCAATGACTTTTATAAGGAAAAATGAAAATGCATGCAAAAATAAAGAGGGATGATCAAAGGGATTTTTCTTAATTCATGTGAGGTCTTACTCTTAGGGGACATCATGCTTAACATCTCCAAGAGGATAGATACAAGGTCTCATCTTGGGGAACATCATAACCAATGATTCCAAGAGAGGACATGTGAAAAAGGTCTCATCTTGTTTCCAAGATAGGACAAGTGCAAGGTCTCATCCTAGGGAAAATCATCTCTAATGTTTCTAAGGGAGGAGAAAGAAATATCATGTTAAAGAAGATGTCAGTATATATGATGATAAATATGATTATCTAGATGGTGAAGAAGATGAATGCTTGGATCTTAGGATGTTATAGGAATATTCTAGAACATGATGAAGCATGGTGTGTGGTTTGAAAGTCATCCTTGGATTTAAAGAAGTGTGTACTTCAAAGTTTAATGGTGCTTTCACATGTAATAACTGACCTAGTGTTTACACTACATTCAAAGATGTTCAAGTATTACAAGGCATAGCATGACATGTGAGAGTTGATTTGGGTCCCAACTAATTTTTGTACTGGTCCACTTTTGTTCCTATCCACCGAAAAAATGCTTAGTGCTAACCTATTTTTGAATTTGTAAAATGTAAGGTGAGTGTAGCCAACTTGAAGATGGTTTTCAAGTTGTAGATGGTATAAATGCAAGGTGAGTTGATGTGAGATGAAGTGTAGAATAGATTTTATTATTGTGATGTGAAATTAAGTGTAGAAGTGAGAAATGTAGTGTGAGCTATAATGCAAGATTGCTAAATATAGTGAGCTAGAGGTATATTGATCTCTTGAAGGTTGTGAGTGTTATTGGAGCTATTGTTGTGCATTCTCTATTACATTCATATTTTAACACTTTTTCTTCTTTCTTCTTTCTATTTTGACAATGAGCCTAGGTTGTGAGCCTTTTTGGATAGTGTGTCGTATTCTAGTAATGAGCCTATTTGTATCAATTTTTCAATTATTTATATTGTGAGCTAATTCTCATAATGTTTTTTTCCTTCTAGGGTTTTCCATGTAAATTTGGTGTTCTCTTGTGTATGGTGTTTTTGTTTTTGTTTCTATTTTCTCCTTTTCATTCATTAACATTATAATAGATTAAGGGTTTAATGAATGTATGTTGATCCGATTACTATTGATGGTTTTAATGTTTTGATTTGATAAAAATGATTCACCCCCCTGTCATTTGTCTTGTTCATTCAACAAGGTGGCATGCTAGTATTTGGGAAAAAAGAGAGAAGGATTTCTCTTTCAACAATTGGTGTTAGTAATCAGTTAAAGTGCCTTCAAAATAAAAATAAAGATTTATGTTGGAGTAATATGGGCCTCGATAGAATTGGTATTATGTGTGGTTTGAATCTATGTACAAAGCCTATCTCTTATGAAGCCTTTAAGAAGAATGCAAATTTGTGGTATTTTTTCAAAAAGGAAGTTTGCACCCATTTTTTTGCCATGAAAGGCTATTAAAAAACCTCCAAATTCATCAACTTGGAGTTGCAAGGGGAGGCTATTATAAGGGATTTTGATCTAAAGTTTCTAATGAATTGATAGTGAAAGTTGCTAGTCTTAACTATGAGAGGGTAAAGGTGGAAAATAAAATTAAAGGAGAGTAAAAAAATTTCATAAGTGTATTCTTTGTTGTTAAGGAGAAACCTCAAAAAATTCCAAAAATATTTAGCATAGAGAATATGAAATCTTGAAGGGCCCTATTAAGTCTATCCATCATGAAATACTTCACTCTTGAGAGTAGATTGAAAACTATTCATTTCTACCACTTCCCTATCCTAAGTCATATTAGAGATGGTAAAGAAATTAATTTACCTTTCTACCATTTTTCATCTTTGGAAACTTGCATCAATGAAGGATCCTATCCCCTACATCAAGGCCTCATTATGTCCATATATAAGTATTGTTTCTCTATTATCCATACCCATATCCATCTTTCCAAGTGTAATATAAAAATCAAACTCTTGGAGAATAAAAATATATGCTTTGGATAGTCAGAACAAGAGCAACCCTAAATCTATGGGTAAAGTGGGTTCTTATAAAAAGGGAAATGTGTATGCTAGGATTAACACTCTCTCCCTTGGAAGAGAAACTTTTGGTGAATCCTCCTAGAAAAGAGGAAGTTCTTGGACATAGGTCAATGAGCTATTAAGCTAGATAGAGATAAGAAAAAAAAAAACAAATATTCAAAAACCTTCACATCTCTAAGGTTGGTGGGGATGATAGTCATTTTTTATGCAGAAGGTGGCGAATAGAGAATATGGGGATGATTCAAAGTGGCTCCAATGTGTTGGTTGTTTGAAGATATAACAAGGTAGATCAAGACTTGGTAGTGGGTAATTCAAACACCACCAAAGATAAAATATTTTTTGTTGAATCCAACAAGGAAGAAAATGATCATGAGGAATTTCATCCTCAACAAGATGATTAATGGGACAAGGACGCTTCTCAAAATGAGTCTAAGGAGGAAACTTAGGAGGAATATAAAGTTAAGGAGCAAGATAGAGATGAAAAGGAATAATATATGGATGAGGATAATGAATAGGAAGAATCTGAGGAAATAGAGATGTTGGATATTGAAACTATGGACCCTCCTTCCCTAGGGTTTGAGGAAGAGAAGGAAAAATATGTGGAAAGGAGGCCTCTAGTAGGTATGGATGAAGATATTAAGGGAAAGGAAAAAAATAAACTCAAGAAACTTTGAATCAAAGTTAAGGAGTTGGAAAGAAAATGGAAACCAACAACAACTTGGAAAATTTGAAGTGCATGAAAAATTCTCTTTCTCAACTCATAGAGCTAATTGATGGAATTATGAAGAAGGAAATCATGGGAAGAATTTTAGGTCACTGAAAAATTAACAAACAAAAAGAGAAATTGGGAAAAGGAAACTACTACCAAAATGAGGAGGAAAATAATGAAAAGGAGTTGTTGGACAAGGAGGACTCAGAGGATTCCCTATAATCTCTCATCGTTGACAATATTTTGATTTGTTAGTTTGGTTTTGCTATTTTTTTATTTATTATCTTTAATTTTTCTATATTGTTGGGTATGTGTGCCCTTTTTTTTTGCATTTTGGAATGCACGCCCTCTTGTTTTTTCCATGTTTAATTTTAAATTATTCCAAACTTATGAGATCAGGGCCCTAATCCCTTATTTTTAATTAAAAAAACATTTATGGAGTGTTGTCATTGTATTTTAATACTTCTTCAAAGCTAGTAATGTGATATATATGGTTGAGCATATATATTTTTTCCTATAAGGTTATCGTAGCATTAATATTATATCATGTTTCATTTTTCTATATTTTCCATTTCTATTTTTGGTTTGGTATAAGATTTACCTCTTATTTATAGATGCATAATAACATATTTAAGACCTATTTATTTTTCCTAATTGAAGACAGTAAACTATATATTCAACATGTGGAAGATGTGTATGTTCATATATTTGTATCATGAGATACATTGATTTATATAAGTTTGAAAGGAACCTATCATGGGAGTTACTTTTATATAGTGATGATAATTTAAGCATATGATGCTCACAAAATTGTTGGAGTTCCCATTAAATATGCTCAAGCATGTCCCATGGATGTAATGAAGATAGATGTTCTCAAGGATTGTAGGATCTTAGAGCAAGAATAATAGAGGTAATCCTTTGATCAACTAGTAGAATTTAACATCATCTGAAGGCCATAACTGCCTTGATAAGGACATCTATTTAGAGGATTAAGTGTAGTAGCAATAAATTAGGTTTACTAGTGTTACCCAAGCTAATATGGTTATATGCTAGAAATATTTTGTTATGATTTTGTGAGGTGTTATTTTAAATTAAATAAAGGTTGTTCTTGACCACATAAAATATGAAAATCATGTGAAAGATGAACACCAAGTAGCTAGAGGAGGTTACCATGCCCCATTATGAGATGCAAGAATAAATTGATGATAAATAATATAAGGCAATAATTGAGTGTGCGAGAAATTATGTCAACGTTAGATATCCATTAAGATATCGATATAGGTGTGACCAATGTGTTTATATAAATCTAACATAATTGTATTTGCTAAGAGGGGGAGGAGACAAAGGAGAGATTGTACCAATTTATGGGGGAAGGAAAAAATATCACTATTGCTAGATTATATGATCTAGAGAATAAAATTTAGATTTGTGTGCACGTAGTACCACTTACTGAGTGAAACTCATATCCACCATAGTATATCACTTAACAAGGGATGTCTTATATTTTTTGGTAATATGGTGAGGTTGACTACTTTATTTTTGTATCCAATTAGTCAAGATTAGATTGCACATATAATATTTTTGTGGTATTGAGCTCAATAGGCAATGATCAATAAGCATCATCTCAAGAAGGTAACATAAGTCATTTAAATTAGAAGGATGATATTGTTGGTGCAATTGTATCCAAAGGACATGATCATGTGTGCAATACACCACATTATTTCAAAAATGAATAGAATAATGGTCCATAAGCCTTTAGGGGGCTAGCATAATGGATGATTCGTTTTGGGTTCATGTAATCTTATTCACAAAACAAATCAAATTAATTATGAAAATGATATATTCAAGATAAATCAAAAAATAAAAGGTGTAGAATAGGAAGTAAAAATAGAGTATACATTTCTCTTCTCTACAATATTCATACAAAATTTATTAAACAATAAATTAAATATGAACCAAATGCTAACCTAAATTTAAATCTACTATACTTTATCTAGACCTAATATTAATGATTCACACTTAAAACATAATTAATGCTAATTTCAAATAAATTTTATTTATATAATTAATGGTATTTAATGAAATTTCTTATAAATTAAAATAACTATAATATTTTACTTGGAAAAAAAATAAAAATTATATAGTTAAATGATGTATTCAATGGATTCTCATATTAATTTACTTCAATTTCTTTAACACCATCATTATAAAGATTTGTGTTATTTTTTAATATTCATCTTTAAAAAATGAATACAATTATTTTTAGGATTGAAATTCTCAAAATTAATAAAAATTGAGATGTTCTTTTATTACATTGCAAATCAATTAACTAAGTACAATTGATAATTATGATCTGTTTCTTGATTAGACCATTGTCAAGATTCAAATCTCTCAATAATGATATAAGTTCTGAAAATTTAGTAAAAATTTAGGTGTTCTTTTACTATATTGTAATTCAATTTATTGAGTACAATTGAAAATGATAATGATATGCTCTTTGATTAGACCATCTACCAAGACTCAAATATCTTCATAATATAATTAAATTACATTCAACCTCTAAATGACTCAATGAATTGACCGAACCCCACTTTAACTTTAAAAAATGAATTATATTCGAAACATTCTTCAAATTCAACAAAATTAATCTACTCAAAAAAAAAATCGGTGAACAAAGTCAACTATGGGAGCGATGATAATATTCCAAAGGCTGATTACGGATAAGAACTTCTAGAATTTTGGCTTTCCATGATCGCGAAAGCGCAGGAGTCTTCCCACCGCCCTACTGCACCAAGATTTCTCCTACAAGAAAATATGTAC
The DNA here is from genome assembly GCA_007115665.2 of Sequoiadendron giganteum. Classification (NCBI taxonomy): domain Eukaryota; kingdom Viridiplantae; phylum Streptophyta; class Pinopsida; order Cupressales; family Cupressaceae; genus Sequoiadendron; species Sequoiadendron giganteum. The sequence continues at coordinate 889,697,452 of CM021100.1, forward strand.
AATTCCATTCTGAATTCCACTGAAATTGCATTGTCAGATCATTGAGACCCCACTTCATTACTAGCAGACACATTTATGGGAAAACGCAACTGATTACTGCAGTCTGTTCTTCCCAGCAGATTCTTTCTCTTCTGCCACCGTGTGGGACCCTAATAACACGGACTCCGCCGTCAAATCTCCAGAATGAATCATTCGATTTCTTATTTTGAAAGTGAATGCGGAAACCAGTTAGTTGTGATCTGGAAGATAGGGAGACACCCATTTCTCCAATTGCCAAATTGAATGCTGTTATTAGATCACAGTATTATCCATCATACAAGCGCCAAACAATGTCCAGTAGAATTGCATTGCCTTCGGTTAACCGGTCTGTTTCTAACAATCTACGGACACTAGCAAATTAAAAATAATTCCTAAGGCCCGTGAACTTTTAACAGTGTACAATTGTCATGTGTCGCCATCCAGTAAAAGGCAGTATAGAACTTGTCCTCAAATCTCATTCTCTTCAAATTACTTCACGTAAAACATCCTTGTTAAATTTTATTTTGTGTAACACTGAACAAGCTATCATTTTCATATAAGAAACCATAAAGAATACAAACAAATTAAGATAACAAATTATGCGATCAGTTATTATTCTATGATTGATCTTAGAGTGTGATCCGAATCGTTGATGTAAAAGTATATCACACAATCGTATCCAGAAATCTGTTAAACAATTATTAATATGGATTGTCCAAACTTATTATAATTGATTAAACAAATTACAACTAATCTTGAAGGGTTATGGGAATGAAGATAAAATTTAGTTTAATAAAGTAAGAGAGAATTCCTATCTCATTTGGGTAACATTATTTTTCGTAGGTTGAATTTTTTTTTGTCTCTTTTTGTTGGTTTTTAATTAGTGGGAGTGGTCTTTTGCAACTAAAATTCATATATATCTGATCGTAATTGGTCACTCTTGTGTAGAAAGATGGTAAATGTCATGCATAAGAATTTGCTTTAATGATTTGGAAACCCAATTCATATCAATTTCTCTTTCAAAAAATTGAACAATTCAAAATCAAAATTTGAATTCAAAAACAATTGAATTGTGAAATTTTATATTTGAGATAGCTTTTGATTTTAATTATGTATATTGTTCAATCAACATTTCAAAGATCTATCATCAAAAAGAAGAAAATGATGATAGATCACAGAATGATATGAAATATCCATTGAAAAATATAAACAATTAAAACTAAAAACTATCATACTTTATATAAACTCTAACAAACTCATATTAACTATTTTAAAACCTTTGTAATTCATCTCGCCACTGTTTTGAAAACCTCCTGTTTTAAGTCTACATCTAAAGAACTATAGATGCATGTTTCAAGTCATTAAAAGAATTGGCTAAGAACAGAAAAAAGGTAATAACTTGACGTTTGTAAATGTACCCGTGTGTTTTCATAATCTTGTTACACAAGTTTTTCCGTTGTAAGTCATCTTCAATACCTAAATGATTCATATGTATCACTGATCAGAAGTTCAGTTTCGTTTCATATGTCCAGATGGCGAAATTGAATCCTTCTACCGACTCGGGTGGAATGCCAGCAAATCTGATGGCGATTGGCGGCATACGAAAGGCGCGTCTCTGTTAAGTCAACATACAATGATTGTGGCTGGCAACTACTTCCACAATGGGACAACCAGCCGCCCGCCTTGCTGACTTAACAGTTATCTGTACGTCATCTTTCCAGTCGCAAATTATTTAGAAAAGGCCGAGGGAACGCATGTGCACTGCAACTGCTAATTGCAGTCTGCGTCGTGTACTGTTTACATCTCATGACCATTAAAACAGCAGTAGCTGTAGAAGAGTCCGTGAATAACAGAAAAGTCTGTCTGCTACCACTTCCCTCTTACGGCCGTCACCCATGACCATCTGCTTTAATAGGGACATCATTTATTAACGTGTGACAAACAATTCTGTTTGTATGCCGCTTATACAATATGTGAGTGAGTGGTAATCAAGTCACAGGTAAAATGCGTTCTCACAGTTGTCAGGGCTAACTGATTTTCTGTCGAACTTCAGACTTCTGTTCGTTTCCGTAAAAAGCTATGGAGTTCGAAACATTATTAAGAACTTCCATCTCCTTTTAACCTTAATAAGTTAAGAAAAAAATGGAATCTTATAGATAAGACAAATATCAAAATAGACAATGATAAATAGAATGTTGAGGTATCTTGACACCAAGCCTGGAGAATGGAATAGAGGAAGGTCAGCAATTTGTCATTTTCTTCAAGAACATACAACCTTGTGAGATAATAAAATCATTTTTACATCAATAGGCTACTTAAATAAATGCTAATAATATTTATATAATTAAATTAAATTTATTTCAGAGTAGTTGTGTTTAGTTTTTGAAGTAATGACAAATAAATATTATTAATGTTAAAATTAGAAGTTTTTATTATAAGTGTAGAAATTGATGTTCTCAATCTAAAAGATGATTTGGGCTTTATGTAAGGTAAAAGTTTGTTAGGGTTTATATTAAGTACATCAAATTTGAACCCAAACACTATGGCCTTGAACTGTTGTCTAAGCCTAATCATATAGGAATGAAATGGAAAAATGTTTGTGGGAAAATCCATTCACCTTGATCTTCATTGTGTTGAATTTTTAAAAGGTGGTATCTACAAATATCTTAGGGGACATTGTAGGATCACTAGAGTAAGGTTGCCCTAGTTCAACCCTTTGGACAAATCAACTTTATAGCTTCTAAAAATCATATATAACATGTATAGAAATATAAATATCTTATATGATCCAAATTAAATATACATTCTTTTCCTTTAAAAATTGAAATGTGCTCTAAAAATATGTCCTTGTTAATCAAAGTCAACTTATTGCAGTTTTAATTTCTTTACATACCAAGACATGAAAAAAATTATTAAACTAATTTTTAAAGATAACATACAATTGTATTGTCTATCCAGGATATTGGATATTGATTTGACCATATTTATTAACTAAAATAAATTCAATAAATATGAAGCTCCATTTTTTTAATTAATAAATATGATGAAATGAGCATGTAGGATGTTGAAATAGTTATCATTTCTCACACTAGATAGTGAAAAGGGGTGGACAAGGTGGAATTTAAAATTTAAATATTTAAACTAAGGATTCAATAATATATGCCATGGGATTAAACTACGTCAATCCTATGGCATGGAAAATCAAACAGCTAGAGAAAATATTCAATTTGAGGTAAACATTGAACTCATGTAATTGATTGTGAATATATGGATGGATAATAAGGTGAATGAATAATAAATAGGTTAAAATTGTTAGAGATTCACTCCACAACTGCATTCAAATCCAGTCCTTATCGTGCTCCCACACCCTCAAACACTACCATTCATGATTTTTCATCGTCTACCACTTTACCGCAATCATGTCTCTCACTATCAATGGTTACACTGTGCCATTCTTCAACGTTTACCTTGCTACCGCGGTCTAACCGCATTTTGCCTGCGGTAATGTGGTTAACCGCCTGGCAACTGTTATCGCACTACCGTGGTCTATAGTCTAACTACGTGCGATACCACGGTGATCGTCATCTCTTTCCTTTCTGTTCGTTCAAGCAGTTACCGCACTACCACAATTTGTCCGCTAACCATCGACGGTAATGCGGTGCCATTGTCTCGATGTTCGTTGACCGTGTTTGGGCAGTTACCGCGACCAATGTGGTTTATTTCTTAACCACCACGGTACAATGGTGGGTCATTTCTTAGCTGTGCGCTTGGTTACTTCTACGGTAGCACGGTGGTTGACGATGTTTGACCTTTTTGGCTGCATTGTTTTGTATGGTGTGCGTTGGCAAACTGATAAAACATATAGGACGTTTTGTTATGTCTAAAGGAAAAATATTTAAATCGACTTGATAATGCTTAGGACATATAATTGCTAGCAATTTTATGTCATTTAAAGTTTGTATTAATTTTATCTTGGGCCGTAATCTTTTATACTAGGAATTTTTTTGTAATTTAACGTTGTGAATATAAGATATTTTTCTCTGAAGTAGCAAAGGTGGTTACTAGTTGTTCTATGTTAAGAAATTAATTTTTATTTTATATGTGTATGTTTTTATTATCTCTGCCATTTTCCTTCACGTGGTATCAGAGTCTAAGGTTATTTCATAGAAGAGTTTGTATATCATGGTAGCAAGCACAGGCTTGAGTAATCCCCAAATTCCATAGTTGAATGGAAAGAATTATGACTACTGGTCAATAAAAATGGGAGCATTGTTCTATTCACAAGATTTATGGGAGTATGTAGCAAATGGGTCTCCAGAACCGGTAGATGTAGTAGCATATAATGCCTTGACACAAGCAGAGAAAGATTTGTTGAAGGATAACAAGAAGAGGCATTCAAAGAAACACTTCTTCATTGTACAAGGTGTACATGAAATTATTTTTCCAAGAATATCAACCACTACCAAGTCTAAGCAAGCATGGGACATCTTACAAATAGCATATCAAGGAATGGGAAAAGTAAAAACAACAAAGTTACAAATACTGAGAAGAGAGTTTGAGACTCTGTTTATGAAAGAAAATGAGTCTATAGATTCATATTTTACTCAAATAATGGGACTGGTAAACCATGTGAGAACACATGGATAGACACTAGAAGATGTTAAAGTTATAGAAAATATTTTAAGAAGCTTAACCACAAGATTTGAGTCAATTGTAGTCACAATAGAAGAGACAAAGGATCTCACACAGTATTCAGTTGATGAGCTATACGCTTCACTAATTTCTCATGAGCACAGACTCAACAGAACAAAAAATATGTCATTGGAGCATGCATTCAAATCATAAGCTTCAATTAACTAAGGAAGAGGCAGAGGTAGATCAAATTTTAGAGCAAGAGGAAGAGGCTTCAACAGAGGTGGAAGAAATAACCAATCAAGTTCAAGCGGAAGAGGCAGTAGCGAAAACCCATCTCAAAATTTTCATCAAGGACAAAGGTATGATAAATCTCAGGTTCAATGCCATTACTGTAAAAAGTTTGGCCATTACCTGAATGGGTGTAGAAAGAAACAGTATGAAATGATTAAGCAAAATGCAAAGTTTTCTAGAGAGAATCAAGATCATAGACCGGATAAGAGCACAATGTTTTTAGCCTGTAATGTAGCTCAAGCTAGTGAGAAAGAAGTTTGGTTTTTAGATTCAAGCTGTAGTAATCACATGATAGGGAATTTAGAATTGTTTACAAGTTTAGATGAAAATATTAAGTCAGATGTCACCTTGGGTAATGACAACAAAGTGTCAATTAAAGGAAAAAGGAATTTTAATATTCTAACCAAGCAGGGGGAGCAAAATTATATTTTTGATGTTTATTTTGTGCCTGGTCTTAAACATAACTTGATGAGTGTAGGATAGTTAATTCAAAACGGTTATAGAGTGTCTTTCAAGAATGGGTTATGCACTATTTTAGACAAATACCCAAGTAGCTAGTTGATTGCAAAGATTCATATGATAAACAATAGAATGTTTCCTTTGAGAATTTACAACCAGCTTTGAGTACAAACTTTGCACAAGAACAAGAGGTATCAACTGTTATTTAGAGTATCTTTCAGGCAAAGGTAAAGGATGAAAATTGGATTTGGCATTTAAGATTTGGTCATTTAAATTTTGGAGGTCTGAATTTTCTTCATAGGAAAAACATGGTAAATGGAATTCCATTAATTGAAAAATTGGAGAGAGTTTGTGAAGGTTGCATACTTGGAAAGCAACATAGAGAATCTTTCATAGTAGGGAAGTCCACAAGAGAAAAATCCCCATTAGAAATTGTTCACTCAGACTTGTGTGGTCCAATGTAGACACCTTCAATAGGTGGTAGTTATTATTTTCTAACTTTCATAGATGATTATTCAAGAAAGACATGGGTGTATTTTTCGAAACAAAAAAATGAAGTGTTTAATTTCTTTTGTCAATTCAAATCTTTAGCTGAAAAACATAGTGGTTGTTTCATCAAAGTGCTGAGAATAGATAGAGGAGGTGAATACATATCAAGAGAGTTCCTAAATTTCTGCAAAGAGCATGGAATAGACAAATAATTCACAACAAGATACACGCCTCAACATAATGGGGTAGCTTAAAGGAAAAAAAGAACCATAATGGAGATGGCTAGAAGTATGTTAAAAGCCAAGCATTTAACAAATGAATTTTGAGCTGAAGTTGTATCTTGTTCAACATATATCATGAACAGATGCCCTACAAAAAGTGTGATGAATATTATCCCTGAAGAAGCATAGATAGGTGAAAATCACAGTGTCTCTCACATGATATTTTTTGGTTAGCACATGTTCCTGAATAGTTGAGAAGAAAACTTGATAATAAAGGAGAAAAATGCATATTTGTTGGATATAGTGAAGAATCCAAGGCATATAAACTATTTAATCCATCAACCAAGAAAGTAATAATCAACAAGGATGTTCAATTTATTGAAGATGAAGCATGGGATGGAAGTAAAGAGAGCACTACCAATGTCATAGTCAATATACCTCAAGAAGAGAATAAAATTATAGTTCCAGCTAATGGACCTATTTTCCCTATTCAACCTCAAGCAAGTGGTCAACAATAGACACCAGCAAGTAATACAAGAGTAGCAATAAGAAGATTGTAAAAGCCAACCACAAGGAGAATTTATGGCGTAGGACCTTAAAGTCCACACTCTACAGACTCAAGTGATCTTTCAAATCCAACCTTAGCCAGCATGAGGAGACAAAAAGTCAAAAGCATGAGTGATATTTATAATCAAAATGAAGGTGAGAACAATTCTCAGTAGTTTACACTTTTTGCATTTTACTCACAAGTTGAAGATCCAATTCATTATGAAGATGCAATCAAAGAAGAAAAATGGTTAACAACAATGGATGATGAGATAGATTCAATAGAATACAATTAGACATGGGAGTTACAAAGTATTCCAAAAGACAAAGATGTCGTAGGCGTTAAATGGATTTATAAGACTAAATTGAATGCAAATGGAGTAGTGCAGAAGCACAAAGAAAGATTGGTGGTAAAAGGTTATGCACAAAAACCTGGAATAGATTACAATGAAAATTTTGCACTAGTTGCACACCTTGACATAGTCAAAATGTTATTCGCTTTGGTAGCACAACATTGTTGCCTAGTTCACCAGATGGATGTGAAGTCAACATTCCTCAATGGCTATCTAGAAGAGGAAGTTTACATTGAACAACCATCAGGATATGAGATATCAAGACAAGAGGACAAAGTCTATAAACTGAAGAAGGCACTGTATGATTTGAAACAAGCTCCAAGAGCTTGGTATAGCATAATAAATAACTATTTCACAAATAATGGATTTACTAGATATGACAGTGAACCAACACTGTACACTAAAATGAATGATGATGGTGAAATCTTGATTATTTGTTTGTAAGTTGATGATTTGATCTTATCTGGAAATCTGCCAATTGAAATGTTCAAAGCAACAATGATGAAAGAGTTTGAGATGACAGACATGGGTCTGATGAAGTATTTTATAGGTGTTGAAGTAACACAAAATAAAGATGGTTTTTTTATTTCACAGTCTAAATATGCAAAGGATGTTTAAAAAATATTTAATATGTTAAATAGTAAGTCAGCACCTACTCCAATGTTGACTAGACTGAAATTGAGCAGAGAAGACAAAGACTCAGATGTTAATCCAACTTTGTATAAACAGCTAGTAGGAAGTTTAATGTATTTGACAACCATAAGGCCTGATATCATGTATGTAGTCAGTTTGATCTCTAGATTCATGGAATCACCAAAAGAATCACAGTGGATGGCTGGAAAGCGAATTCTAACATACATCAATGGAACGAAGAACTATGGCATTCAGTATTCTAGAACAGATGATTTCAAACTAACAGGCTTTAGTGATAGTGCCTGTGTTGGAAGTGTTGATGACAGGAAAAGCATCTCTGGCTATGTCTTTAATTTTGGCAGTGGTGTAGTTGCATGGGCTTCAAAGAAACAACCAATCCTTACATTATCATCAGCTGAAGCTGAGTATGTAGCAGCCACAAGTACAGCTTGCCAAGTAGTATAAATGAGACAAGTTTTGAAGGAGATTCAAAATAAACAGATGAGAGCCACAACAATTTTTTTGTGATAACAATTCTTCCATAGCTCTATCAAAAAATCTTGTATTTCACAAGCGGAGCAAGAATATAGACATGAGGTTTCATTTCATTCAAGAGCTGATCACAAAAGGCAAAATCATTCTGGAGTTTTGCAGGACAAATGAGCAATAGGTAGACATTTTTACTAAGCCACTAGGCTAAGATGAGTTCATACGCCAAAGATCCAGACTAGGCGTCAATGACTGCGTGAGTTCCGTTCAAGGGGGAGTGTTGGAGATTCACTCCACTCCCACATTCAAATTGAGCCCTTACGGCACTCCCACACCCTCAAACACTAACATTCACGGTTTTCCATCATCTACTGCTTTACTGTGGTCATGTCTCTCACTGTCGGTGGTTACATGATGGTAGTCTACAACATTTACCTTGCTACCGCAGTCTAACCACATGTTGCTTGCAGCAATGCAATTAACCGCCTAGCAACCGTTATCGTACTACCACGGTCTATAGTCTAACTATGTGTGGTACCATGGTGACCGTCATCTCTTTCCTTTCTATCCGTTCAAGTAGTTACCACACTACCGTGGTCTATCTACTAACCGTCGGCAGTAATGCGGTGCCATTGTCTCGCTATTCATTTACTGTTTTTGGGTGGTTACTGCGACCACCGCAGTCTATTTCTTAACCGCCACAGTACAATAGTGGGTCATTTCTTAGCTATGCGCTTGGTTACCGCCATCACCATGGTCTCTCCATAAACCGCTACGGTAGCATGGTGGTTGACGATGTTTGACCTTTTTGGCTACGTTGTTTTGTATGGTGTGTGCTGGTGGACTGATAGGACATATAGGACGTTTTATTATGTTAGAAGGACAATTATTTAAATCGACTTGATTATGCTTAGGACATATAACTGCTAGCAATTTCATGTCATTTAAAGTTTGTATTAATTTTATCTTGGGCCGTAATCTTTTATACTGGGAAAAAAATTGTAATTTAACATTGTGAATATAAGATATTTTGCTCTAAAGTAGTAAAGGTGGTTAATGGTTGTTCTGTGTTAAGAAATTAATTTTTATTTTATATGTGTGTATGTTTTTATTATCTCTGTCATTTTCCTTCAAAAATGTGTCTAAATGAGATGAAATGAGGATTTATGGGGATTAGAGTGTGATGCAAACCCAACACAAGAGTCTAAGACTTGTCAATATTTATTGTAGTAAGGAATTCCATCGAAATGGACCAACAACTAAGTGGAAATCTACATGTGTGTCCATGATTTTACATTAAAATTTCCCCCACTTTGAGGTGCATGTGAATATAACATAGGAACATATTTAATAGAATATGATCCTTAGCTATGCATGAAATATAAAATTTTATACATTTTAGAATGATATTTGGACCATCTAAAGTAATGCTCCCATTCTTGGATTTTTCTTGTGCTCTTTTGGACTTGGCCTATGAATGCTCCATATAAATCCATAAGATAAAGGAAATATGTGAAATGAGCATCTTCTATCTCATAAGTGAAAGTCACAAATAACAACTAGCTTTGACTATCTATAAAATAAGAGAGAGAGAGATATATATTTTGTAAAAAAGTGGTCTACAAAAATCCTCTACTTGATTTCATAGTGTGATATTACACATTCAACATATCCATAGAACTCCGTTCATTGTGAAAATATATGATCTCCTTGATTGCAGTAATATAATAGAAGTCTCCTTAGTTATGGATGTGTGATGAAATTGGGATCTATTTAGGTATGGTGATTTATCTCTATGTAGCATGTCACTACCAAAAATCTCAATGATAAGAATGATAGTTATAATGCATGCCCTCTCCTAAGATCCAACGAATTTTATGAGAGAGAAAATGATGTATGGTAAAGTAGTAAATGATCAGATAATATAAGAATGCTAGTACATATAATATGATATATTATGTGAAAGTATTTAGTAACTATCATCATGTGACAGACAAATAATGGATATAAAATGATAATTGGTTAGGAACATGAGTATGTAGGTATGTAAATAACCATGGAAGCACATAGATCAATAATAAGTATCAAGCTAAGGTTTCCCATATTATAGTTAATCATAAAGGAAAATAAGACCCTAAATACTATATAGAAGTAATTAACATATATCAAATATAAAATAAAATTGGATAATAAGTTGTTACTATAAATAGTGTCATTATCTACCTATTTAGCTAATCACCTATCTAGGATTGACCTATTCACACCTAGCTTAAGTTTACTTAAGATTCTTTTGCTTTTTTCTCACTTCATAGAATTGAGACACCTATTGACACTTTCTCACCCACTTTTCAAGTTAGCTCACAAGTGTCCCACATATAAATGGGTAGTCAATAGTTCATTCCTACCTTCCTACATCCTCATCCTTGCCTATATATGCAAGATGTGATCATTGTATCACACACTATTCATTTTCTATTGACAAACATACTATTATATGCTTATTTTTTTTCACTTATAGAAATTATTTTATGCTCTCATATCTAGACATTCTCCAACATGGTATCAGATTCATGAGAGCATGCTCCTTCCTGCATCAAGGTGACTCCCTTACATAGCCCTATCAATGGAGTGTCATAGAGCCAAATGAATAGCACCATCATGTTTATAAGGCTTAGGAAATGAAAAATACCTTTTGCTTCATCAATTTTGGTAAATTTTTATTTTTTCAATATTTGGTTGTTATGCACGTTGTACCAAAAAGTAAAAAAATCATTTTTTTAGTAGAGGGCCAATTTACCTTCTGCCATTCTACTCATTATAGTAGAAAATTTGTAATCTGCAAGATTTTGGATTTTTTTAGGCCTCTTTATAATCTAGGAGTATATTGGCCTATTCAACCTTCGCTAACTAAGTGTCACAATTTTTTTTTGGCTTATTCATAAAGAACCCAATTTTTGTATTTTTGAATTCAAATGATTCTAATTTTGCATGTAAAAATAAGATTTAGGTTGCCATTTTTTCACAAGTTGTAAACATCACTATGAGTTATAAAGAAATATTTTGGCATTTGATCTTTATAACTTGTTAAATTTTATTGCACATTGTTCTAGGGGTTTACAATCAACAATAATCATTTTAGGGGGGATATTTGGCTCAAGGGGACAATCTAGGTGTTTTTATTTTTCCATTTGTTGGTTCATGTGATCAGGTCTCTCACACTAAACCCCTTCCATTTGACTATACTTCATAATCCTCATAATAGATGGAAAATAAAATTTGGATATTATGGGCATACACCACAAGAATTTCAATTTCATATAATTGAGGAAATGAAACAAATTCTTTATAGTCATGGTATTGCCTTACCTAAACCTCTAGTTCTAAAAAATGCAAAAACATCATCCAATCTCACTGAAACACCTTGTGAGACATCATCTTTTGGGGATGAACAATGTAGTTCGATGACTTGCACTGACATCTCATCACCAATATCACCTATTGCTACATATGAATCACTTGGTGACTCATCCATGAGTTCCATAGATTCTTTTCATTAGGAATTTCCTTTCATCATTCTAGATCCACCATATTGGGATGCATGGGTATGTGCAGGATCATCATGGAAAAAAGAGGCCCTTAAGTGGCAATAAAATTCAGAAAATCAGAGTTAGGCAACTTGACTCACAAATTTGAATAAGTTATCTATATTATTTCAAAAATATGTAAGAAATACAATCTGTAGAAAATTGAATGTAGTTTCTAAATTACTAGGTTTATTTTTATTTTTCTAAAATCTATTTGCTGAAAATTTGAAATTTTAATGCAGTAATACTTAAATTTCAGGGAAAAAATAAGAAGTAGATGTCTATCTGACCACCCTAACCACAATAAAATGATAATATTTTTTTATAATATTTTATATATAAGTAGGGGACTCATGTCCCGATGTGACGCATTTTTTTTGTAATTTTTTTCCAAGTAAATAATTAATTATGAATTTTTTATTACAACTTTTAAAAAATATAAAAAATCGTATGTCTGACCACCTTAACTTGGTCAAAACTTCATGAAATTCAATTTTTTTTTTTAATCCTATAGTATGTGAAGCATAGAAAGTGACACATGTTTTGGATTCAAAAAATGTGATATCGTTTGAAAGCTATAGATATTTTTCAAACAACCTATCAATCAGGACTTTAGTCGTAATTCAAATAGAAAATAAATAATAATAATTTATTAAATTCAAAGTAAAGAATAATTTATATTGGTGGAAAGCTACGAATCTCCTTTAAAAACCCTTTTTGTTTCATCAATTTTGGGTAAAAACAAAAGTCATCAGCCACATGGGCCATCATATCACTTAGATATCACCACTTTTTGGCCCATCATGATCCTGCACATACTCGCATATCTATCAGACATGGCATCTTTGTTTGTAGAATCCCACCTTGTTGATTTGGATGACAAAATTGAAGAAATTTAGCATATATTTGATTGAAATTTCAATTAATTTAAATAATCTTTTCCATCTTTATATATTGCTCTTGCCTCACCTACATTAGTTTCTATCATGATAAATTTTATAGACATTCGTGAGTTGACCTATCCAACTCAGATATCATCATTTGTAGCAGTATTAGATTCACATCAGACTAGACATAACCATACATCCATGATCCCTATTCTAGAATATTCTATGGTACCTGATCTATTATATCAATATCTATTAGATATCAACATTTGCTTGGAGATATTTTAGCATCATTCAAAGGCATCATTGGCATCATTTTAGTCTTAGATCATGTGCATAATTTAAATACATACATTTTACTTCCTATATATTCCTATCCAGAATGGGAAGTCATGTTGCACACATTTTCAATGTTGTTTCTTCCTAAGGGGAAAAATGGTGTTCAAAATTCATGGATCATATTCACCATCCACTGTTGATCATCTACCAACACGACATGCATCATTGTAAGAGGAAATTCCATGGTTTCTCTTCTACTTCCAATTTTGGGAGAAAGCATTTCCTCTCATGGAGTTCATTACTTAATATTTTTTGGTGGGGTCATATGACTTCTCTTTTCTATCCTATGGGGATAAAATCTATTGTAATTTATGCTAGAATTAGTTCTTGCAGGATCATCACGATTATTTATTATATCTTCTTTACTTGTACATTCTATTGCATTTACATCATTCTGTTTTGGAGAGGGATTTTTTTACTTCCCACTAGATTTTTTTGGTCTTTACTCCACTTTATGAGATATTTGTACATGAGTACCTAACATGGAATAGTAGCTAGGATTAATCATCAGTGCATACATTACTCCCTACATTTCACATAAGGAGGGGGTCTTAGTGTAAATAGTGTCATTATCTACCTATTTAGCTAATCACCTACCTAGGATTGAGCTATTCACATCTAACTTAAGTTTATTTAGGCTTCATTTTCTTGTCTCACTTCATAGAATTGAGACATGTGTCCTCATGACTTGAGACACCTATTAAAACTTTCTCACCCACTTGTCAAGTGAGCTCACAAATGTTCCACTTATAAAGGGGAGTGGTAGTCAGTAGTTTAGTCCTACCTTCCTACCTCCTCATCCTTGCCTATATATGCAAGGCTTGATCATTGTATCACACACTCCTCATTATATATCTATAGACTTAATATTGTGCTATTTTGTTTCACTTGTGGTCCAAGTTGTTTTATGCTCTCATATCTTGGAATTATCCAATTTAGGTATGTTAGAACATAACATTTATAAGTATAAAAGAATAAGCATGAAATATAGAAAATGTTACAAGCATGGAGAATGAGGAATATAGGTCATGGACACACATAAATACAAGCAATAAGAGTGCATCAAATATAATACAATAATCCAATTTAAAGTGACTAAAATATGATAGTCTTAAAATCATCCCTTTCAATTACACTAACCTTACTTCATGTATAACTTGAACACATTCATTAAAATAAAAATAAAAACCATTATATTGTTTAATTCATGATCCTTGAGTCAATACTAGCACTTGCACCCCAATAAGGTGCAATACTTACACCACTAGGGTAAGCCCATATTATTTACGACCATGAAAATAAGTGGATGACATGAAGAAAGTAGTGATCTATCTCACCTATCCCTCTCTACCTCTCCCTCTCTCTCTCCCTCCTCCCTTCTCTTTCACTCTTGCTCTCTCCTTCCCTCTCTATTTCTCTCTATATCACATATCCCTCTCTACCTATCCCTCTCTCCATCCCACTTATTTCTCCCACTCTCTCCTTCCCTCTCTACTTCTCTCCCTCTCTCACTATCTCTCCTTCCCCCTCTAATTCTCTATATCTCACCTATCCCTCTCTACCTCTCCCTCCCTCCCTCTCTCTCTCACTCTCTTTGACTCTCTCTTTCCTTCTCTACTTCTTTCTATCCCACCTCTCTCTCCCCCTCCCTATCTATACCTCACTTATCCCTCTCTACCTCCCTCTATCCCTTTACCCTCCTCTCTCTCCTTCTCTATCCTTCCCTCTCTACTTCTTTTCCCTCCTCTCTCTCTATTTCTCTATCCTTCCCTCTCTACTTCTTTACCCTCCTCTCCAATTCATTCCAAAAACAACACTTCCTATACAAGCAGGTGGAAGTCACATGTAAAAATGAATTTTCTTTTTCTATAAAGACAGTGATAATTTTGGAAACAATTTGTAAAAAGTGAAATAATTTTGGTGCAAATAAACAAAATATAATTTTTAAAAGCATTGTGCCAAGAAATTTACATGTTCTTAAAATGCTTAAGACTAAAAAGAAATAATTTAGGGTAAGGGTTAGGGTTCTAATAAGGGTTCAAAAAAGTTTTAAAAAATATTGAATATTTAAAATTTAAGAACAATGTAAGTAAAGAAAAAATCAATTAATTATAAAAAATTGAAATTTATACTTTTTAACATTTAATATTTATTTTTATAGAATTATTTTATTTTGAAAAGAAACAATGAAATCATATATATGACTTTTGAAATTAATGTTAATGAAGATGTAAGCATTTTTCCTCAAATCAATAGACACCTAGAAAATGATAACATTCAGCATTTTTTATATATATTATTAATTAATATATGTATGCTAGTATTTATTTTATTTAAAGAATGTTTTTGTTTTATTTATTATATAAATTATATTATTTTATTTTTTTATTGTTTAGATTTTATAACACAGAACAAATTTTATTTTTATTAAAAATTTATTATATTTATTTTATTGATTATATAAATTATTATTATTTTTATTTATTACATAAACTATTATTACATAAATTATTATTATATAAATTATTATATAAATAAATTATTATGTTTTATTTTATTTTATTTATTATAAATTTTTATTTATTTATTTATTACAAAAATTATTATTTGTTTTATTTAATATATAAATTATTTTATTCTATTTTAATTATTATATAAATTATTTATTTCCCTTTTTGTTTTACTCCATTGAAATGTTTCACCACATAGTTAGGACAAGCTCTTTAGCGTACCAGATTAACTACTTGGCCTATGCTCCTGGAATTCAGTCTCCTCCCTTGCAAATATATTTTTAAAAGTTCAATGTCTGAAATCCAATCCGTAACTATATGGAAAGAAGCGTTTCAACCACAAATGTTAATGATAAAAATAAAAACCCTTTTCCTAAAAATTTGTGTCGATGTTTGCATTGTTCATGGGGTTCCTGCCGATGTCAGACTGCTCGAAATGCCGATGGGGTTCCCCCACGTATAATAGCCTATTGGCTAATAATGCATTTTAAAAAATATGGGATAGCTTGACATAGAATAGTTATTCATTATTCTTAATTATGAAATTTATACTGATGCGAGATATTCCAATCAATAAAAATTCTATTAGTCATATTCAATGATTTCCTATAGTGTATATATTCTTTATGATATGACAATTAAATAAAATATCCTTCAATATAAAAAAAAATTATTAGATGATAGAATAACTTGACATAAACTAATAATTCTTTATTTTTATTTATAGATTGTAGAATGATACATCCTACTATATTAATAAATTATCTATAAGTCATGGGTAAGTGCAAGAAGTTGGATCCATGAAGAGGGGAATTTTTGTCCAAAAGAAATGTCGATAGGAACATGTAATCATTTTGAAAAAAATGACTACCCATTTAGGAATGGGATCTTACGCCTTAGATCTAAATCTTATTCCTAAATGAGTATCTATTCTAACAATCGAATAGGTACCCACTTTAAAATAGGCACCCATTCTATTTTTAGAACAAGTACATGTTTTAAACTGGGTACTTGTTCTTCAAAAAAAATGAAATCCCAACCCAATTTTTGATTTGGTTTTAGGATTGTAAAAGGTTTGGTAACCCAACCCTTAGCCTTTTACCCACAACTAAAAAGCTAATGTAATGTCAAAATAAATATCTAACTTTTGTGACATAATCGATGGTTTTTTTTTTTCGAATTAATTTATGAAATTAAAACCCATTATAGATCATGATGTATAGTTTTCAAATAAACAATTATTTTAAGATTGGATTATTTTTTCTATTTTTAAATTAATTTCTAAGAAAATTGGCCCATAAACTAGAAATTTCAGGCTATTTTAGTTTTTCAATACCCTTTAATTTGTTATTTTTTTGTAAAAAAAATTATATGACATCAATCTACAAACAATTCTCTACACAATGAAAAAAATAAAAAAATGATTAGTTTATGAAATTATGCTATCTATACACGTTGGTTTTCAAAAATAACAATTAGGGCCAATAAAAATTTAATAAAAAAATATTTAGAAATAAAATATAAAAAATATTATCATCAATCTTTAGTTTGTTACATATCTTTCCCCAAAAGAAATTAGAAAAATACTTTATTTAATTCAAATTATGGTGTTTGTACATGTGCATGGTATGGTCCTAAAAAGGTGACTTTAAAAAAGTTATTTTTATACATTTCGATTAAAAATTGATTTGTGTCATCTCGGTATTAGAATAAATTGAATATTTGGAAACTAGACTCAAAATAATAAATTTCATATTATTGAAATTTTTAAAGATTCAATATGTAGGTGCTTCAATTTTTTAGTCAAAGTGTGATTTTTTTTTTTTAATCAAGAAAAAAACACTTTCACTTTTTGAACATTTTATGGTGTTGGAGATCGTTGTAGTGTTGTCACTGATGTCAATAGGGAGATTCTTGCACTATGTTGTCTTTGGTGTTGTCATTGTTATCAATCTATGTCAACCTCTAGTGTGGTGTTCATCAAATTTTGTAGATGGAGAGATTGTTGCAATCTCTAGTGTGGTTTTGATGACAAGGTGTTTGTGGTATTGAGAAGGTACTGATGATGTAGCTAGTTCACTTGGTTTCTAGGTGCTTTTGAGAAAATTTGAATAAGATATTGTAAAAGGTGACAAAGTTGTGTTTTACATTGTTTTATGCATTTATTCATGGTTGAAGATGTGCTTGTGTGATTTGGATGAGATGATCAAAGATGTTCAAAGGTGTTATATCCAAAGTTTCATCTTTCGAAGCGTCTGATAATGAAATTTGTGTTTGAGAATATGTTGAACTATGAAGAAGGTTGTCTGAAAGAAATGGAATTGCTTCGCATTTCTCTATTTTGATTTTTCTTGTCTCATGAATTTGGGAATGTGATAATATTTTATGTACCTACCTTTTCCTGGAGTTTTATTTGTTTAGGTGTTTCACAAAGTTGGCTAGTGAGTTGTATGTCTATGTGAATGTTTCTGGTTACATAATATGGTAGTATTCTCAATTTTAGGTGGTTACAAAAGTGTTTCTAAGTATTCTGATGATGTTGAAATATTCTAGGATGTGTGATGTTCCTTAATGGTCTATAGGATGTTTTCAAACCTAGTGAAGAGTGAATTGATTACTTAGTAGCACTAATACAAGTTTGGCCAACCTGACATGTTAGTGTTACTTGTAGATCTTATTCATGGTATGTGGAAGCATGATGAAGAATTTTGGTGTAGATTTCAGTCCTATTTCACCCTTGGTGAGGTCTACCTTCACTTCTTTCCACCATTTAAGTGTTTGGTGTCAACCTATTTATGGGTTGCATGTTTGAGGTGCATACGTTTCATTGAGGCTAACCTAGACAAGGTTGTTTAAGGTCTTAGAGGATACATAAGAAAGTTCAATTTTTGAAGATGAATGAGATGTGAATGTGATCATATGTGGTGATCTAAGTGTGATCTTAAATGCCTAAGGCTACTTAATGTTAATGTGGTCAAATTTAGTGACCCAAAGGTGTCTACATTTTTAGTGTACCTAAAGTTGCTAGAGGTAGTGAGCCAAAGATTGTAGATGTTGTAGAGTTATTATGGTGGATATTTATATTGCTCTGAGGTAGTGAACCTCCTTATAATAGTCTTCTTTTATTCTCTACTATTCTGAATAGTGAGCCCTTTAGGCAATGTTCCCTTGATAGTGAGCCATTCTTTTCCTCTGGGAAGCAAGCCCTTTTGATAGTGATCCTTTTATAATTGGTGTTGTTATTCATATATATGTGAGTTAATCCTCACTGTGATTTTCACCTGATTAGGTTTCTCCACATAAATTTGGTGTTCTATTGTGTATGGTTTTTGATGTGTTGGTGTTTCAGTTTTTTTAAATTCATCTTGATGCATAATAAGTGTTTGAAGGTTAATAAGAGTTTTAATGTTTTAATATGAAACTAATTCACCCCACTCTCATTTTCCCTGTGCGTCTAAATATTGGTATCACAACTAGGGTTCTTTGGAAGAAGCTTAACCACTTTAGGTAGATACGGATGGCATATATGAATGGTGTCAAGGTACCTATGTTCAACAGATCAAATTATGCTTTTTGGAAAGCCAAGATGGAAGCCTTTCTTGTCTCATTAAGGTTTGGTGTTCGAAGGTCAACTGAAACTAGATGCACTATGCCTACTACTTCTCTGACAAGTGATGATGAGATCAAGGATTATGAGAATAATAATAAAGAAAGGAATTATTTCTTGAGCAAGCTTTCTGATTCAAAACTTGTGAAGGCGATAAGCCTCAAAATTGCTAAAGAGATCTAGACAAAGCTGTAGAGAAATTATGAAGGAGATGATAAGGTCAAGCAAGCAAAGATGTAAAATTTCAAGGACAAATTTGAAACCCTAATAATGTCAGAAGATGGAGATAGTGATGAATTCTTGTTCATCGATCTAAATGTTGGAACTAATTCTACTAATCTTGAAAGATGTGTGAAAGAAATTTCTTTGATAACAGGTCATAGGTCACAGTATTGAAGGAACTACATGTTCTTTTCTTTTCATGCAAGAGAAGAGAGAAACTAATGGATAATTGATAGTGGATGCTCAAATCATATGATAGGTGATAAGAGTAAGTTTTTTAATCTTGAAAATTATGATGATGGTCTTGTCAACTTTGGTGATGATACATCTATTGAGATTTGTGGAAAAGGTTCAGTTAGTTTTGATGGAAACCATAAAATAAATGATTTTATTTATGTCAAGGGTCTCTGACATAATCTTATTAGTGTAGGAAAAATTTGCAATAGAGGATACAATCTAGTATTTTAGGATAATGGCTATGAAATCAGAAAACGAAGCTCTAGAATATTGGTTGCAGCTAGAAGAAGGACAAAAGGAAATTTCTATCAGCTCAATGGTGGTGGTGTTAAGTAATTTATGTCAAAAATTAATGAAATTTGGTTATGGCATAGAAGAATTGGTCACATAATTTTTTCTAGCCCAATAAAGATTATCTCTACTAAATATTTGAGAGATATGCCAAAGATTACAAATCTTATGAATGCAATTTGCAAGGAGTATTAGTTTGGAAAGAAAATAAAGAGGTATAGAACTAAAAAATATTCGACCATAGGAAATTTGGAGTTGGTGCATATAGAGCTATGTGGACATAACATAACAAGAAACTCTCAAGGTGATAGAGGTGTTGAGTTCACCTCGAACAAGTTTAACAAATTTTGTGAAGATCATGGGATAAAGAGACATTTATTAGCTCCTAGGACTCCTAAGTAGAATGGAGTTGTGGAGAGGAAGAATAGGATATTTCAAGAAGCAGTGAGAACCATGATGAAGGAAGAAATTATACTAGAAGTATATTGGAAAGAAACTATTCATACTATAATTTACATTCTTAATAGAGGAGAAGAAAGAGTGAACAATTCAAACACCCCCTATGAAGTATGGTACAAAAACCCTCCTACTGTGAAATATTTCAAAGTGTTTTGAAGAAAATGATATATCAAGAGAGATGGAGCGAACTTAGGAAAATTTGATACAAGATCATATGAAGGTATCTATCTTGGATTCTCTACAAAGAGCAAGGTATACAAATGTTATGGAAAAAGGTTAAAGAAAATAGTTGAAAGTGAAAGTGTCAAAGTGGATGAAGAATTACATCAAAGTTTAGTTCTAATAGAAGAATATGAATCTCATGAACCCCATTTCAGAGAAGAAGAAGAAGAGAAGGAAAAAAAGATGACAATGGAAGAGGAAGAAGGTCCAGAAAATAATCCTAAGACTCCTAAGTATGTGTAGAGGAATAATTTTGAAGATAAAATAATTGGAGATAAGAGTAAAGGTGTGCTAACAAGAAGAAGTGTTGTTACAAGAGAGGAACAAGTAAAAAAAAAATTACTTCTTGAGGTAGAACCTAAAATAGTGACTAAATCACGCAAAGATCAGAGTTGGATCAAAGCTACAGAACAAGCGTTGAGGAATATTGAGAAGAATCATACATGGGAACTTGTCCCAAGCTCAACAAACAACAATGTGATAGGAACTAGATGGGTGTTAAGGAAAAAGTTGAATGAAAATGAAGAAGCTATTAGGAACAAGGCTAGGCTTGTGTGTAAAGGCTACTTACAAGTGGAAGGAATAGATTTTGAAGAGACTTTTTCTCTGGTAGCAATAATTGAAGCTATTAGGATTTTTTTGGATTTTGTAGCACATAAAGACTTCAAGGTGTATCAAATGGATGTCAAGTCTGCATTTTTTAATGGTGAGTTAGAAGAAGAGGCATACATTGAACAAATAAAATGTTTTCAACTCTCAAAATATTTTGACATGTTTTACACATTGAAGAAAGATTTATATGCACTCAAAGAGGCTCCTAGAGTTTGGTATGCAAGATTACATAAGTAATTATTGTAGTAGGGATTCAAAACAGTGTTGTAGATAATAATATTTACTTCAAGGTTGAGAGAGATCAAATCCTGACTGTGGTTGTGTATATTGATGACTTAATCTTTGGATTAAATGAAGCAATGAGTAAGAAGTTTGTAGAGGAATATAATATGAGTTTGAAATTGAAATGAAGATAAAATGGAGGGAAGAAAGACCTTTACTATTCTATCTAGTTCATTCGAATATGTCTTAAGAACCCTAATAGGATTGAATATCAACCTCTCAAGGTGAGTCAATACACAACTAGGAGGACTTAGGAGGGTGTGTTCTATCAGATTGATGGGTTCACCACCAAGAAAATGCTTGGAAATAATAATGTTTGAAAACACACTGTGATATGAAAAACACTTAAAATAAGCAAAATGAAGCTTTTTAATACTAGAAATGAACAACTCCAAGTTAGGGTATGTGTACCTAGGAAGCCTTGAGATTCCAAAAGAATTCTAGAAATGCAAAATGACTACTGATACATGCCTTCGAGTACTAATATTCCTTTACTCTCATCTTAGTCCCATTATTTTTTTGGGAGAACACAAAAGCTTTAGATAACAAAATAAAATCCCAAAAAATCACTGAAAAATTCCCTTGGAGGACTAAGATCCCTTTACTCATATCTTAGTCTTGATTTTAATTTCTAAAAATTATGAATGTGGGCCCCAACTCCTAGATCTACAATTGCTTCTCCTTAGATCTCAAGTTCTAGAACAACCAGGTCTGACCTGTAGGTGATTTTATGTGAAGATGAAAACTTTGACAATGTGAATTTTCAACTTTGAAAACTTTTCACTCCAAGTGATCTTCAAGTCTACAACCTAGATCTACAAACACAAATGAGCAAGATGGAAAAAATTGATGATTGTTAGTGAATGGGGGTTTTCCTTAGTCAAACCCCTTGTTGGTAATTAAATATTGAAATGACATATAAATGATGAAGGAAATGGTGAATGAAAAACATGCAATACTATAACTCACAAAACCCTTGCAAATTTTGCAAAATTATGAGTGTAATAGCTACAATGGATATGGATCTTGAAATGTTTTCTCGCTTGAATCAAATCCGTACATCACAAATGTTAGCACAACAACACACATGATACAAGAAAAATATTTGACATGATGCTTGAGACTTCATGATGGCTCTAATTTCTTGATGAATTTCTCTTGAATACTCTTGTGAACTCAATTTGACTATAATTAATGATCTTAAAAAAGACAGATTGAAATTATTGAATGAAACTTGTATATATACTTATTCATGCTTAATATCTCAAAGTTATAATAGACTAGGTTGACATATGAATTCAAAGAATAAAGGAGGTTAAATTTCACCAATATTTGAAATTAAATCTTGAAAATGACTTAAGGAGAACTAAGATGCCCTAGGTGGCATCTTAGTCCCAAGTGATGAAACTTGGGGCATAGACACCAAAAAGGGGCCCAAAAAAGATGCCTCAAAATTAAGGTCCCAAGACCTTAGGGGGACAAATATTCCCTTAGTGGCATCTTAGTCTCGATTAGAAATTAGGGACACACCATTCAGAGTCATTAGGGGATCAGATATGCTTTGGAGAATGTCAAGATTTACCAAAAAAATATGTCATTCATAGGGGCTTGTGGACATAAAATAGGGCCAATTAAGCCATAAAGAATGATAAATAAAATAAGGTGAAACCAAACAAGTTTGAAAATGCAAGGGTATGCATTATAGTAAAATACATTTATCGCCCACTTTAGTGAGAGGATGAGCTTGCCTCAAACTCATACTAAAGTAGCCAACTATGTAATCAAGAGGGGTTCAAATGTACAAATGTTAGTAAGATAGGGTAACATTAATTAAGAGGGTGGGCAAGCCCCCAAGATTATGATCCTATGATGAACCAACATAGGCACAAAGGAACATGCTTGTGGATGATATATGAAGCCAAAATCAAATTGCAAACATACACCAACAAAGACAAGAAGAAGGCAAAAGGAAAGGAAAGGCAATGGATCAAGCTTAGACTAGCCATTCAACATGGTGTACCAGGTCTAGGCTTGAAGAGGGTTTACAAATGGAACATGTTGTCTACTATGCAAATAAAACACACACTCATAGGGGCTAGTGGGAAATATTTGTCCATTAGGTGAGCCCCATGAGATCCATATCAATGTCATACCCCAATGACTATGATAAGGACAAAAAGGAAAATGCATGCTCACATGAGATAGTGAAGCTAGGTGTTCACTAGATAAGCCCCACGAGGTCCATATCAAAGCCATACCTCCATGAATTTAATAAAGAAAAAAATGAAAAAGGAACGCAATGAGAGAGAGGATGCTCAAATGGATTTTTCATAGTTCATGCGAGGTCTTACTCTTAGTGGACATCATTCCTAATGTCTCCAAGAGAGGACCAGTCAAAGGATAAAAGATTCACCACTTAGGGAATGTAGCTTGTCACATTACCACTAAGGGGAATATAATGTGCTAAGATAGGTCATACTTTGAAGGAAATCACTCCAATATCATGAAAAAGAGGAAAACATGTCATATGAAGAAAGAAAATCGCATCAAGGAACATGTAAAAGAAAATGCAAATAAAATCAAGCTAAAATATTGCCAATGTATGCCCCACTTTAGATAAATTTCTATCACCACATTGTGAGAAATTAATTTAAAGTAGGAAAACATGGAAAAGAAAATGGAAAAGAGGGTTTCCCTCTAGAAACACATAAGGGATCTAGGGAATCAGGGTTAGTATTAGTCTTTGCTACAAATGATATTAGAGAGCTCATAAATGACATCATTTCCCAAATACACACATAACTAGAAGAATGATATAAAGAGAGTGAATACAAAGAAAAACCTTCTAGATCAACATGGAACATACATAGCATGTCTCGACACCTTGTGCCATCCCCAAAAGGAAGACATAAAACAAAGAGATTACGACATAGAGAAGAATGAAGGTACAAATAGAGGAATGTGCAAAGAGAGAGAAACATCAAGCAAAACATCACGGGGGATCACGATACATACATGTAAGAAAAAAATTTAAAAAAAAAGACTAGTAAGGAACATGTAGATCAACTATCCATCAGTTCATTTGCATCCCAGTTTTGTTCAGTGTATGTGGAATGCAAATCACTAATGAGATGGATCACATCAAGTGTAGTACTAGGAGAAGTACTAGGTTCAACACATGGTCAATCACTCGGTTTAGGAGGATCATCATGGTTGTTATCATTTAAGCTCATGGATGAGGAGAATAACAAATTCAACTCACTTTGCACTTCCTTATCAATTTTAATTTTTTCATCATCATCATCCAAGTTACCACAATAGGAGGATGAATTATCATATCCATAGAAGGTTTTGGTCCTTGTTGTGTTGGATTTATAGTCTCGGATAAGAGAGGAGGCTCATCGTTTATTGCTTTTGTCAGGTTTGGATTTTGATTTTCAATTTTATTCTCATTATTCATCTTTCGAGCAATAGCGCGACATCTATGTCTATGCTCTCTAGCATTGAGATTTATTTTATTATGATTTGAATTTTGTGTAGGAGCGGGTTGACCAACCATAGGTTCCTTTTCTTGTTGTGAAGGAAGAAAGGAAGAAACTAGGGAAGGTTGTTCGACCACCTTCTATTTGGATTTATAATTTTTTTTGTAATTTTGTTATATATGCTCATTGATGTCACCCTGTTGGTCTGGTACCATGTACTAGTGTGCATATTACGTGTATCCTATCTTGTATTTGATCTGATATCTCCGGTAATTTAGTCTGCATATTTCCTCCAGTAATTAATATGATCTACAGTTTTAGGAAAAGGCTTATAATGGTAGTAAGTGTTTATATATGTATTATTAGATGTTCATATGATTGGGTGATGTGTTGGCATCGGCTTTTCAGATTGCATTATGGTATTAAGTTAATCTTGTCTGACATGATGTTGCTTGACATGGGTGAATTACTCTTGATATGAATCCAATAAGTTATCTTATTGAAAATATGATTTTCATCAATTAGGACCTAATCAATGCATACAGATATATCAAGTATATATACAAGATGGTTAGAAGATGAGAAGGCAATGAAGAGTGTAGATACCTAAAATTGGTCTAGGCCTGCG